>JARHVA010004216.1:880000-1235000 GCA_037957365.1 Torreya grandis
TTTTCTTTTGATCATGAATTT
This sequence comes from Torreya grandis, assembly GCA_037957365.1. Classification (NCBI taxonomy): domain Eukaryota; kingdom Viridiplantae; phylum Streptophyta; class Pinopsida; order Cupressales; family Taxaceae; genus Torreya; species Torreya grandis. Next base: position 880,022 of record JARHVA010004216.1, read on the forward strand.
ATTTGATTAAACTTAAATTAAACTTTGTAAATTAAATATAGAAACCAATTGTAGCGGTTGATTGATTTTCAATAATGTGTTAAGGTCTAATGACATTTAACACATTATTCCTTGAACCCAATTTGGGTTCCCACTTTTCATCTTCACACTACTATTCAAATAATTGCTTGGAAGCTTGTCCATGTCCATATCAAGGAAGTGAACAAGACTATAAGTCCCCTCTTCTTCTCCATAATTATTGGATCCACTATTGACCCTTGACATCTCTAATCTTCACAATAAGAACACACTCCATGACCGACACCATATAACATACATATAGGTGTAGTTATTCTTTGAATATATTTTGATTTATCATTATAATTATACTTATTTATGTGGAAAAAAATATATCTAATCACATACATCATCTTTTACATGAATACTTGGACATTAACAAACAAAAAATCCAAATTCATAATTGCCAATGCAATTTTGCATTCTCTTTATTTCCTTTTATCTAGTATTTATAGTTCCACTAAAATTCTAGATTAAAGGCGGGGGGGGAATTTATATACCCATATTTGGTACAAACCTTCTCTTACAATGTTTTTAGGCAACTTTGCATGTATGGATTTAAAATTATGAACTAAGTACTTAATGGTGCATATCTTTTAGTATTTCAATTATCTTATTGATTGCATTTGATATGTGACACCTTTGTCTTATCATCTTCAACATGATTTGCCATATCATAGAGATCTTTAGCCTTTTATTTCATCTTTGAGTATTTTAAGGCCTTGGGTCAGTTCCACCATTCACAATTAGTATCGAATGTTTTAGATTGAGGTAAAAACAGGTTTTGAAGGGGCCCCGAAACCCTGTAACAAAGAGCGAAAGAAAGAACGTCTAAGACCACAGGCAAATCCTAACAAACACTACAAGGAAGTAGCAAAAACAGGTTTTAAATGGACCTGAAACCATCAGAGAAATGTTGATAATGACTAAAGATGATGAAAGTTACCTGGGCATATTTTCAATTTCTTTTGGGCATGTTTCAATTCATAACCATTGTTTGGGCATGTTTGAGCTTTTTTTGGTTAGATTTGTGCACCATTAGGTCCTTAATTCAAATTTAGAGGCTCTTATATATACAAATTCATTATAAGTCATTTTTGGATAAACATTTTACATTATTAGTAGATAGATAAGATTACATATTTTACTAGCATAATTACGAGAGCTAAATCTTAAGCTTACAGAGGTAAATATACATTTTCATGATTTTACAGAGGGAGAGATAGGATAAATATCATATAGGCTTGCATTAACAATTAAAAACACACACATTAGCAAGAAAAATACATTCATGTTTGAGCCCTCTATGAAGTATTGACAATGTAGTGAAATGTTTGGTCAGTTAATGAGGATTGACCTAGATCAGTCCAACTCAACCCTTTTACCCAACATTCCCACTTATAACATATTACTTATGAAAAATTAGGGTACGATCATATAGTTACATCTAATTTATTATAAAACCAACTAAAAGTATAAATAGTCATTGTAGTGTATCATCCCAAAAGAAAATAATAACTTTATGTGTGTAAGGATAATACTGACCACTGTAGGTCAGTATTGAGTTTTGATACTGACCCAAACTAACAAAATTAATTTGGGTGCAATCACTAGAATGATAATTACACAAATCATTTACATAATGTGGAGATGCAACATTTAGGCTTTCAAAACTTAGAACAACATGGAAAATAAGCTAAGAGCCTTCTTACCTCTTGTTATATTTATCTTGTTAATGTAATCATAATTAAATATGTTTCATGAGTATTTGTGCACATTGTATAAGTATGAATTAATCATTATTCCATTATTTTATATCCTATTAGGGTTTATAAAACCAAATTAGGGTAAAATAATAACATAAATGAATAATGGAAACTAGAAAACATGCCATGCTTAGGTCCTCATTTTTATTTTTAGAATATTTTATTTTTTATTTTTGAAATATTTTACAAATATGTAAATGTTAATAAATTATCTAATTAAGGGGATGGTCATGTGTAGGTCATGTCAAACATGAGAATGATCACATGTCATGAGTGAGTGGTATCATATGTAACTATATCTAAATCTGAAAAATGATCTTGTGTTGTAATGTAACTATCATCATCATTCATAGGATCGCATGTATGATGAGTAATTATAGGTAGCATAATATCATGTGGAATATATTGTATAGTAAGAGAAACATGTGATTGTGTTCCTTGTGTAACACATTAAGGTATTTATAACACTATCTTAGTGCTTGACATAGTATAATGGTTATTATGAGTCTTGAATAAATCTCTAATGTAATCGACATTGAAGTACTAGTCATCTAGGAAAGTCAACTACTTTCCTCTGAACTGCTTGTGTAGAATGAACCTAAATAGGTCAATTAATTAACTGTGTAAAATGGATCTAATAGGTGATGTAATTGACTATAGTGAATGAACTTGAATAGGTGGAGTAACTAACTATGGTGGTGGGGGGTGGAGGAGGAAATACCTCTAGCTGAATAAGATACTTGCATTTAAAACTATGACCAGCCTATTGAAATGTATATACTTGATACATCTTTGTACTAAATATGGTATTGCATGGATTTTGTACATCCAAGGGTATCCTAACAACATGTCAAATACCCATGTACTTAGTAATATTAAAAATAAATTATCCACTACTACAGGGCCTACCCTAAGAGGAAACATAATGTATCCCAATAGGTTCTATTTATATTTGTCAAATCCTTTGATTATCCTTATTAGTTTAAATTATAATGTGTCTCATGTATGTATCTAATAATATTAAGAATTTTTAGTGTATAAATGTTTTTTAATATCGGATAATATGTATAGGTTTTGAATTGATGTGTACTTGTACAAATAATGAATTGAAATTAGAGTCACCTTACATAATATCATTGTCATCAAATGTAATTAGAGGTTGTTGTATTGATATGCCTATAAGTGTACTAATGAAAATTTCTAATTGGTGATCATATCTCGAAGGAGGAGAATGTGAATTGTATGTCATATGCAACTTAGTAGTATCCTTAGTTTCTATTATTGCATGACTTTAAAAAGAATTAGAAAATAATTTCAAATTTTCATTCCCATTAGGTTGTGGTCTTGATTAATTAATAGGTGTGTTAAGCTCAATAATGTTATCACCAATGAGATCTCATATCTTATGCCTTAGCTTGAAGCATTTATTCGTAGAATGTCTAGAACATCAATCATAGTCATAATATCCATTATTGTCATATCCCTTAGGTATAGGCCCAGTCATGTCAACCTATTTTGTATGAGGGAGATATATTAGGTTACACCCTAGTATCTTTTGTAATATTATATGAGTACATTGAGGTAATCATAAAAATTGCCTTTTTTATGGAGTGGATAGGATAGGCCAATTAATAGGTTATGATATTGCATTAACTATTCTTTTTTACTCATTCTTAGCATCATTTGTTTTAACCTTGTAATTTTCTTTGATTTTAAACTTTATAATTAAAATAGTTGTTGAGTTAGGCACATATTTGATCTTGTACAAAGTTATGTGCTTAATGTCTTGATCTCTAACTATATGGTATAACTCATCAAATGATTTGAATTTATTGAACATAATGGACTCATGGAGAGGAGAAATCAAAATTTACTTGAACATATCATGCAACTCATTGTCATCCATAAAAATTATCATCTTACAAAGCATGGTCTTATATGTAAGCACATAGTTACTTATTAGTTTATTATATCCCTTCTTGAGTTTTATAATTTGAGCATAAGACAATTTTCCACTGATATTGATAAAAAAAATATGCTAGAAATTAATCTACTAAAGGATTAAATTCATGCATCTATTGTAATGGTAGATCATAGAACCATCACAAAGCATAGTTTTTAAGACTTCATAGAAATTACTTAGTCAAAAAATTATCATTAGATGCATAGTCCAAACATTTTGTGGAAGTCTCTAAGGTGTTGTTTTGGATCACCTTTACGGCCATATATTGTAGGCTTAGGAGATAATAAAATAATAGGTAAGGGATTATCTAAAATATTTGGGGCTAATGGATTATGAATAAATGCATTAGAATCCATTGAATGACTTTCTCCATAATTACCTTTCTCTAATTGCAACACCTTAGCATGTAGAGCTATAAACATCTATTTGAGGGATTACATAGTAGGTGAGGGTGATGATGTAACACAAGTAAAAATAATAGGTTATACAAAGATTGGATGTGTAGGCATAGGTATAATAATTTCAATGAAACCTTATGTTGCCCTCACACCATGGATGGGTGTCACATGTGTAGTTAAAGGTATAGACATAGGAATTATAGCAATAGTAATAGTATGAACACCTATGGTGGAATAAATGCCTATAAAAAGTTGATGGATAGCATTGAAGGGATCATACTATTCCTCAAATGTGGAAATCTTAGCTAACTTTTTTTGTTCATCTCTTGTTACATATAGTAGTGCAACATGCATTTGTAGGTTTATTTCAAGATATTGAGTTAGTTACCTCTAATATATGTCATAAAATATATTAGGAAAGTATAAAAATTCATTTAATTTAGTTGAATTCATTTTAATTATTTCTTTATCATGAACATTTTCATATTCAATATTCATACCAAGTCTATCAAAAGGCTGTACTTTATCTCCTTTAGTAGTGACAACATGGACCACATAATCAAATATAAGCCTTGGGATAATAATGGGCATGGGATGGTCAATGTGTAGATATTAAAATTTGATTTATATAGTAATTTAGTCTTATACACTTGGAAAATACCTATCATGGTTGTACCTTTCAGTTATAGACTTGTCCATTATCAAAAGTCTCACATTCATCATCTCTTTGTGCCTAATTATTTATCTCTTAGTCTGACCATTATTATTCTGATGACCATGTCTTATTTACTATTTAAAATTCTATAAACTTGATTAATATCCTTTATTGTAAATTTTGGACATGTACCTATTTTCTAGCTCCCTAGATACCTGCATCCGAAATAGACACCTGTGTCAATGCAAGTGTTCACATTTCCTAAAAAGTGTCCAGTGCCCAAAATTCATCCAAAATTTATAAATAAATGTATTCTAAAGGTTATCTTAAGTTATTTAATGAGAGATATTTCCAAAAGGTATTAGTATATACATAATATCAACCCTCATTCATTCCTCACCTAAAAAAACTTGGAAGCACTTGGAAATCACATATAACTCACAAGGTAATTTACCAAGAAGCACTCAATCAATCATTAAAATGGGAAAATCTACCCTATTTTTCCTTATTTTTATATAAATCATAGGAGCAATGAAAACTATAGGTTTGAATCATTCAAGGAGTAGCCCATGAGCCATATTTTCCAAGCTATAAGCCAGGTCACTACATGTCTTTGCTTCTCATACATTACATCCTTGCACACACAAAATCCAACATATATATGATAACTACATAATTTGGAGTCCCTTTTTAGATTATTGGCTATGTAGGAAATATCCATTGATAGAGGGGTCCTTGGGATAGCTTGACATCATGAGCCCACCAACCCATTTTTCTCATAATCACTCCAAGGGAGAAGAGCTAAGGTTTGATCATTTGATAAAGAGTGACAACCTATGTACATGATCTAAAGACATTATAAAAAAGGTGATAAAAAACTATAAGGCTCCATTTGGTTGCATCTATATTTATTCAATATTATGTAGACAATAACTATAATAGGGTTAGACACCTATGCCAACACAATTATCTAGATCTAACATAAGTGTCTAAGGCCATAAAAAGAATATCTCTAGAATATGTTGAATATTCCATAATCATATCCCTCTCCACTTACATCATGTTTTGTGTCATACCTATATGTGCACAATAAACCAAGTATCATTTTTTTCCAATTCATTTAAATATCTATCAATAGTTGTACTTTACCATTTTTAATATTTTTAGTTGTATAAATTCATAATAATATCTATTTGAGTTTTATATTACTTGGCCTACTTATTAGGTTAGTTCACCACATTTATGTAAAATTTAGTCTAATCCCCTTAACCTAGATATCCACACATATCTAAATTTAGGGTTAAACATTTAGGAAACCTAACTTTTGGTCTCGAAACCCTAGCAAACTTAGGGATTTTTAATTTTCCCTGATTTCTTATTTATAAAAATCAAATATTTTAAATTAGATTTCCATTTATTTTAAATGAATTAATCATGGATGCATACATAATTTATTTTATATTCCAATATTTCATAGTAACCCTTGTTATGGTTCACGCATGGTTAAATCCATTGAATTTTTAAATAAAAGGAGTCAAAAATCTAATAATAACAAAGCAAATGTATTCATGCATACTTATCATTATTATATTTTTTCTAATGAGATTATACTTATTACCACTAAGTGTTACAAAGAATACATGAAACACCCCTTGTCCCATTCCAATATTACCAATCCCTCCAAGGATGTCATTGATAAAACTTCACTTTTGGATTTATTGCATAAACCTTCCCATTACAAAGATGTTATTTTGGATGCATTATATATGAACATATTACCAAGAATTTTAGATCCCCCATATGTTGTCTCCATGTTAAATTCCATTAAATGGACTAAGAATAACATCTCTTTTGAAACAAAATATCTATTGCCTCAATATATTATAAAATGTTATTTACAATTATATATCCAAGTATGTGTTTGAAATAAAATAGTAAAGTGAGTTATTGTGGATAATTTTTCAAGACTTAACATTTAAAACATGTCTTTTTTATCCTTACACAAAATTGGGCCTATATATTTGGAACCATCAAACATGAGTATTAGGGGATTTGATAATATGTCATGAAATGTATTAGAGCACATAACACTAAATATCACTTTGGGACCCTGTACATTACCTTCTCCATTCCAAGTTATACCAAATGAATTACATTACAACATCCTTTTGAGACATCCTTAGATTTTAAAATTATTTATAATTCTATCCACTTTGAAAACATGCTTAAAATTCAACCACCAGGGGTTTATCTATACATTCCTAATGGATATTGATCCCTTCAAACATTATTTAATGACACAACCAAAAAATGCTTCCAAACCATAATATTATAATTTTAATTTTGGCTCCTGATATTTGTTAAAATATGGATACAAAGGACAAGGATTAGGAAAGAATGAACAAGTATAACCCAGCCTATTACACTTTCAAATATTCAAAATGGACAAGGCTTGGGGTTTTCAAAAAAAGTTATAACTATAAAATGGGGAATTCACAACACACTTTTTTTTATAAAGACATAATCAGAATCCATGCATATACCTATTTCTACTACTGAGCTACAATTATAAAATCCTCATCTGATTGATTAACATGCTTCACCAAAAAAATTGACATTGGATGAGTTCTCAAATGATGAGTCATTACTAGATTAATTAGGGGCATACTTTAGTGAGAGTGATGAATTTAATATCCAACATGATGCACCTAATATAATTCCCACTTTACCATATATTTTAGAATGATCTACTTTATTAAAGAATAAATAATGCAGTATAACTATGGCACTTAAAAATATCATTAGCCAATATTACTTGTAATGATGTAAGAAGTTGAAGGTAAAGATTATCAATAGGTCTTACATGATTCAAAAACAAAAATTTCTTGGGCTTACTCAGATATGCTTGGAATACACACATCTATTTCAATGCATAATATTTTACTTTAGCTATATGCAAAACCAATAAAACAAAAAATTCATAAAATGCACCTTAAGGTTACATTACTGGTAAAAGATGAAATTGAAAAGCTATTGGATGTAGATTTTATTAGATCTATTTCACATTATAATTGGGTTTCTAATATTTTTCACATCACTAAACCAAATGGTTACATTCTATACTACACAAATTACTCTGTATTGAATAAAGCTCATCCAAAAAATGATTTTCCATTTCCTAACATTAACATGATTGTTAATTCTACAGCTGAGTATAAGACATGTTCCTTTATGGATGGTTTTATCGGATATAAACAAACCAAAATTAACCTAATAGATTAGGAAAAGACACCATTTTCTACCCCATGGGGAACATTTTGTTATGTTGTTATGCCGTTTAGACTTAAAAATGTGAGAGATACATAAAAAAGGGAAATGACACAAAATTTCCATGATTTCATTGATAAAATTGTTAAGGATTGTGTGAATGATTTAATTGTAAAGATAAAAATACCGACAAGATCATGTTACCAATTTATGATAACTATTTGAATGATTACACAAATTCAATATGTGATTGAATCCAAAAAAGTGTGTTTTTGGGGTATCCTCTATAAAGCTTTGAGGGTACATAATTTCACAATGAGGCATTGAAGTCGATCTAAAAGGGTAAAATATATTATTGATGTGTTATTACCAAAAAAATTAAAATAACTACAATGTTTACAAGGCATAATTCATGCCCTTTGATGTTTCATTGCACAATTGACTAATAAAACAATAATTTTCATGGTGTACTTGATATGTTATGTACTTAAAATTTTGCAAACACATATGTTTAGGCACTAGTATATTATGTTCATGTTGATTGTTATTTTAACCTTTTAGAGATTAGTGCTTATAAATCCTATGTTTATTAAATAACTAATTAGACTAAATCAAGGAAATAATATGCAATAAATATAACCATTTCTTTGTTATAGAATTTACTAGTTTTGAATTTTCTAAAAATAGTAATAAATAGTGCAAATAAAGACTTAGCTAGAAAACACCTGATATGGATGATCTAAGTGCTAGAAATTGAGATGGAAGTTGGTCTGAGTGTAATAAACTAGATCCCTGTGTCAGAACCCATCTTGTAAAATAGCACCACAATTGGACATTAGTGTTATTATTGGAAAAGTGGTGGTAGTGTCCTAATATTGGTAGTAGTGTCCTCTATATAGGACTATGTCGAGCTTCTGTGTGCACCTATGTCTAGATCTCTAGGGTCTATTCCTATGGGTATGAGTTCTATAACTTTGTATTATGCTTGTAATGATTAATTTATTATACAAACCCTAATCCTCCATATAACTAGGTCATGATTTGAAAAGTGTGTTAGTTAGTAGGGTAGGTTGGACATCCTCACACCCCATTGTGAATAAAGTTACCTACATACCAATATTTTGAGGAAGGATCAAGCCCAATGTAGTTATTCCCACCTAAATTTTGGTACAAGTGAAAATGATGCTAGTATGATAGTGGCCTTGAGTGCCTTAAATGTACTTGAGACTAGAAATTTATAAAATCTAAGCTTAGGGTTATTGTAGACGGTAGTATGAAGAAGAAGGGAAGAATAGGGATTGATAACCTTAATTGTGCTCAACTTGTTATGTGTTCTAATGTGTATTTTGCATCTAATTTCTATCTAGTAGATAGAGGGCCAAAATTCATGTATTTATACTATTATGTTGCTTGTTTAGATGATAAAAATGTCTAGGCTGACCTTAAGAAGATTTAGTTTTGAAAGGATATATATTTGGGAAAAGCTAAGGCAAAGGACATTAGTGCCATTTTGGGGACACTGAGGCCATGTGGCCCTAGTGTCTAGTGTTTGGGCCAAGATCAAGAAATGAAGGTTTTAAAATGCTTTGGAGATAACTAAGGATGTCTATGGTCCACATGAAGGATGGATAAATGTGAAAATAGGATTTAGGATATGTCTAGGGCTAAGTTAGGGATCGGTAGTCTCAAGTAGCACTCTTATCACTCAAATACCACTTTTGGGTGATTACATTTTCTCCTCTTTTATTCTATAAATGTAGTAAAGTGAAATGACTAGGATAAAGGAAAAAGAAGCATACCTAGACTTACCTAGGAGGTGAAGCCCATGAAATTGAATCTGAGTATGTGAATCTAGGTCTGAGTATGTGAAGCATGATCCAATGTGTGTCTTATAAATGAAATGCTCATAAATTAGTCCTTAAGAGATATCAAAATCAAAAGAATAAATTGAGTAAATAGTTAAAACTAATTAAAATTTAGTAAAGATATGGGAAAGAGTAAAGGAATGAATATACCTCACTAGGTACATAAACCAATGCATGAACCTAGTGACAACCTATGTGTGTGCATGTATATAGTGATAAATCAATGAATAGCTTAGAATGAGTTGATAGCTTACTCAATCCTCATGTGTGGGTGGCTCAAAAACTCAATCCAATTTTGACTCCATCATTTCCCACCCCTACTTGGTGGATCATGTCCTGTGAATAGCTTGGATTAGACTGATAGTGTGTCTAACCCTCTCATGTAGGTGGATCAAGAACTCAAGTAATTTATGACTCCACTACCCACCCTATGTATTAGATGCATATAAAACTAAATTTCATGAAGTAATTTAAATATCTAACTAGGTATATCTAATTGTGTATGTCATCTCTATGACCACTCAGGTACATTAGGCAACTTTAGGCCACTCAAAAATGCTAACCACTATAGGTGGAGTAAGGCATGAAACTAGTGTGCAACCTAGAATATGACGTCAGGTGTATACAAAATATATAATGACATGTAATTTTTCATTCCATCTAATCAACCAATTATGATTGAGCATATGGAAACAATGTGTCACACACATGCCCCCAAATCTGATATCTGAGTGTATGGATTCTAGACTGAGTTATAATAAATTGTATCTGGACATATGAACTGAATATGGGAACGGTAATTCACACATGATGCCCCCAATGTAATAAAAATGATATGAATTTTATTTGGACTAGTATGAATTTGAGTAAAACTAAGTATAACTAATAAACCTATAACTAGATCTATGCAAATCTTGTATTTTGCGTATTGTATTGTTCTGGCCAATCTATGTTTTTATAAAATTGAGGCTGCTAAATAGTAGTACCATATCTTATAGGGGACTTATTAAATATATGAAATAACTATCCTCAAAATAAAAACCTCTATAAAATGTGTGTTAGTTGGAGCATATATGATAATTGCATGATAATCCAATATAATGTGCATACATAACATCAAAATGTAAGATAATCTGAGCATATGTGTAATGTAAGGTGTATGTCATGTCTATCATTATAAAAGAGTGTCAAAATAGATGTAATCAATGTATATAATAATAAATATAAGTAAAACTAAGTAACTACCTAGGGGGATGGGGCATCATGTCCATCACGACACCCAAGTAGGAAGGGTAGATGCATGAGATCCTTCATAGCATCAAAAACTGGTGTGTGTAATAAGAAAAAATAAGTGTCATGGACATGACACATACAAAAATGCATACATACATAACATATGGGGACAAAAAGTAGGCTAAGGGCCTAAAATACAAGGTACATGGGCATAAGTCACTAAATTTGAGAAAATAAGACATATAAGGACATGTTAAAATGTCCACATACACAATTAGGATGGCATACACAAAGACATGGGTACATGTTCAAAGCATACATGCTATGAATATAAGTGACGTAGAGCCAAAAAATAATGGCATATTCAAATTCCATTGAATAGAAGAAACATAGAGATACAATCAAATCTAAACTAGGAAAACTAAAAATGAATGTATGCATGAATATGTAATACAAATTTGTGTAAGAGCTAGGATTTACATATGTTGAGTCTAAATTAGTAATAGATGGTAAAAAATCTAAGCAAGAGTAGCATGATCAATATCAAGATATAACAATGTTAAATCTGGGATGTAGAGTATAAAAGGATAGAACTTGGTAATTAAAATTGTGTATAGGGTTCCCCCAAGTGGGAGAATGTATCAATTGAAGACCCATGTATTAGTGTATATGCCTCCAATGGGTAGATAATGGTAATTTTGGATCAGTATAGTGGACTTGAGTCTTGTATTAATCTGCAAACACTTGACAAGAGCAAGTGAAGCATGTGTGTATGATAAAATTGACTATACTAAGATAGATAACATCTGTACTATATGTAAAATATAATAAATGTATATATAATAATGCATAAAATCTATAATTTTGTGTTTTATAAGTAAATTTCTAAATGATTTTATGTTTTTTTACATATTATATTATGTTTGTATTTTCTAGATATAAGTTATGTACAAGCAACATGAAAATGAACTATTTACAAGGATAAAAAGAGAGGGAAAGTATGTATAATAAGAGAGAAACAATACTAACCAATGAGTCTAATAGGAGACTCGCTATCATTATGGCTTGTGTCAAAAATAAGATTGGTAATCTCTTGTGCAGTGTGATTTCTATGTTGTATTTGACTGTTGTTGTAGTAGGAATCTAAGTATTGTTCATCATCAAAATCAGAATAACCTTGGGTTCTAGAGGGAATTGCCTCATACTATGGATTTTACCTTCTAAATTGTGCTTTGGTATATTTATTATGATTTTTCCCTTTGAAACTATGAGTATTGTAGGTATATCATGCTTTGGAAGCTCTTTTGCTAGAAAGCCTCTTTTTAGAATGCTTGTTGGATTAGCATGATTTTGACTTTACAACTTAAATTCTTTCTATTTTTGTAACATTTTCTATGTATATGGATATTATGCCTTGATAAATTTCATCTATGAATGATGTGCCTTATGATGTTTAATAAATCCCAAACTCCATTGACCAACATTATCAATTGCTACAATAGGAGAAGTGATGCCTTGGGCTTGCTTGCCTAAACCTTGACCATGATAATTAAATTATTGTAGATATTTTTTACCAAACCTATACTAATTTGAAATTTGAGCCTCATTTTGGAAAGGTAGATTTGTATCTTTTCATTGCTTTACATGTACTTATTGTACTATTTCTTGATCTGATTGTGCTTTGTGAACCTTTTACTATTCTGAGTTATGTTTTAATATCCATTTTTATATTATTTATGAATTTGACCATTTTTGAATTTGTAGATGTGCCATTATATGTTATTTGGATGATGTGTCATTGTGTAAGTCATTTTTATCCATTATCTATTATATTTTACTTTTCAATGTAAAACATGAATTGGTGTGGTGCCTATGCATTCAATGATATTAATAATAATATTTGGATGTCCTCATTCAGTGTAGAGATGGTAGGTTGATCAACTTAACTTTAGTTATTTCCTTTAGTACCTCACTTTAACTCTTATTTTATCTTTTAATTCTTTTTAAATCACTAGTTGTAGATGTACTTTATTGTGATTTATGATTTAGCTATGAAAGAGTGTTAGGCACAACTTTGTTGGGTGATGTATATGCATGGTTTATGCTAGCATATTTTGAATATTTTGTACATGTAATGTGATTTTCCAATAATGTGAATTTTTCACTTAATAACTAATTTTGATTCTATAAATCTAATATTAGCTTACTCATACTGATATTTGATCCCTTAGGGTCTCACAAGTGCAAACCCTAGTTGCTTTTGATTAAACATATAGGCACACACCTTATATGTAAGAGGTGTTAATAGATTATGTGTATTAGTTACAATTGTATAGTTTGTTTTATCTTTTTGAGGATTGATAACATAGACATAGTTAGAGGGAAATTAGTTATCACCCTCATGGAGATGTGGAGGAGAAGAAGATTCTTTATTGTGCATAAGATATGACATTGAAGCTTGAAATCTAGTTGTTAGATTATGTAATATATCCTCTATGTATGTAAGGAATTATTTCCTAATTTAATTTTTCATAAGATAAACATAACATGTTAGAGATAGAATGAAATATGACACATTTCAGTTGATATAAAATATCCTGTGTACAAGTGTTTATATGTTTTCTAAGTTCATTCTGAATTAAAGGGAATAAGCATGAAAATGAAAGTATTAAACTTTGAAACAAAATTGATACACTTCTTATATCATTATTATCATGATTATATCAAATAAAACTATAAAATATATGGATCTAGAATTTGGATGCTGAAAATGTAAGCACTAGGGTTATCTAAGGTTAGGGTTTGAGCAATGTTTGAAGTAAGTCAGGTTCACTAAATGTTTTGAAATTTTAGGAATTAGTGAGTATAAATCCAATGTTTGTTAAAGAGATAAGTAGACTAAATCAGTAAAATAGTATGTAATAAATATAGCCACCAAGTTGTTATAGAATTGACTAGCTTTGACTTTTTCAAAAATAGTAATAAATAGTGCAAGTAAAGACTTAACTAGAAAACACCTGATATAGATGATCTAAGTGTTGTAAACTAAGATGGAATATAGTTTTAGTGTCATAAATCTGATCTTTATATCAAAACCCCTTAGTGATAATAGTGCCATAATTAGACAGTAGTGCTATTATTGGCAAAGTGGTAGTAGTGTCTTGATATTGGTGATAGTGTCTTTTGTGCAAGACTGTCTTGAGCTTTTGGGTGTACCTATGTTTAGATATATGGGTTTTATTCCTATGTGCATGATTTATAGAACCTTGTATTTCTCCTATAATTAATAATTTACTATACAAACCCTAATCATCTATACAACTAGGACATGAGCTGAAAATGTGTTCGTTAGTAGGGTGGTTGGACATCCTCAACACTCTATTGTGAATAGAGTTTCCTACATACAAATACTCTAAGGAGGAATCAATCCTAATGTAGTTATCCCCACTTAAGTTTTGGTGTAATTTCAAGTGATACTAGTATGTAGTGGCCTTGTATGCCTTGAATGTGCTTGGGACAAGAAATCTAGAAAATCTAAGCTTAGGGTTGTTATAGATGGTAGTATGCAGAAGTAGGTCAAAATAAGGATTTATAACCTTAATTATTCTCAACTTTTTCTATGTTTGAATGTGTATTATTCATCCAATTTCCATCTAGTGGATAGAGGGATCAAATTAATGTATTTATACTATTATGTTACTTGTGAGGATGATAAAATATGTCTAGGATGACCTTGGTAGGATTTAGTTTTGAAAATATATACATTTTGGAAAAGCTAGGGCAAATGACATTAGCATTATTTTTGGGAAACTAGCACCACATGACATTAGTGTCCTCATTATGGAGCTAGTGTCTAGCTAGTAGAAAAGTAGGCATGAAGGGCTAGGATTGGGAAATGAGGCTTTATGACTACTTTGGAGCTGACTATGGACATTTATGGCCCATATGAAGGCTTCATAAGTGTGATAATAGGCTCTAGGATAGTTCTATGTATAATTTAGGGATAGGTAGTCTTAATTAGTACTCTTAGCACTCAAATACCAATTTTAGGTGATTATAGTTTCCTATATTCCATTGCTTTCATTTATACACTTCCTTGAGTGTGTTCCTTGATTATTATTATCTTGCATTGTATTGTATGTTTGAGAATTTTAATATGCTCCATTGATTATATCCCTTATGCTTTTACTTTCCTATTCAGACATTTGAATATGTCATTCTATTTTTTTAGACATTTTAGTAATTTGTGTCCCTTCGATTATGTGACATTTGAACATGCTCCTTGTATGAGGTCTCCTTAGACCATTTTTTTTGCTTTTATTTTGAGTGATCTTATGTGTGTGCTTGATTTTTTGTTGGTATTTATTTTTACTCTCTATATATTTCCATGACCTACATCATGCATCTTAGGACTTGATGTGGTCATATAATGTTTTCATCAATTTTATATCTACCTAGACATATTACTTTTATATGATACATGATTTGTACATAGCTTATATAGTTATCTTATTCTATTGAGGTAACATAATTATTTTATTCTATTTCCCCCACCTCAAAATTGGGGGTGGGGGGTGCATATTAGTGGGGGCATGCCATAGAGGCATGAATTTCAAATTTTAAAAATTTTAGATTTTAGTGCGGGTATGTCAAAAAGGCATGAACTCCACACGTATTCAATACTCAGCATCTCTAGATCATAATGGTGGTATTTTATAAAAACATATTCTCCACATTTACACTGATTCTCATATTTCCCAAATTCAATTGGGGAATGTCATAGAAATATGCCTTCCACACTTGTAACAATTTCAAAATCACTAGATTTCATAGTTATATGATTCAAATACATAATTTTGGAAACATTCTATACATTGGTAATGTTGTTATACCTAGATTTTAGCTTGAAACATATATTAGGTGCATATGTCATGCAAATTCCACCTAAATTTTAAAAATCAAATCAATTTCTAGATTTTAAATACCATTATGGACTATTATCATATCTAAGATGGACTTTTATGAATTGTTATCAAGCTAATCTATTGTAGTAGTTGGTTCACTTTTAGAAGGTTGAGTTGATTAAATCACTCAATCTTACTAAAATTATAAGTTATATTTGATTAAATAATCTAACTCTTCCAAATATATAGTTTGTATTTGATTAAATCATCCACCCTCACTAGATATATAGTGTGAGTTGATTAAATCTCTCACACTCACCAGGTCATGCATATATTTAGGTTGCACACTTGAGATGAAACAAACTCAATGATCATGTTGAAACTCACCTTTACACCAAGGTTTGGAGAATGTGTCCTAAAATCTCTATATTTATGTATTTTTAGGTTCAAAATTATCCTAATCTCATATTAAATGCTTCATAATAAGGCATCCTTTCAAATCAAATTACCAAAATGTAAGATGGTTACTTTAACACATAGGTGTATTCCTAACCTTTCTCTTCTTACTTTAATGCATTTAAAATTATTTCAATTTTATATTTCATACACTAATTATAAATTAAACATGTTCTTGGTTGCAATTTAGTCATGAGCAAAACACTCAAGTTCATCTCACGCAAAGATAAGGTGTGTTATACATACCAAGGTATGCATTTATTTCCTTTAAACTATAAATTTCATTACTACATTAAACAGGGGGAATTTAGATACTAAAATCTAATTTATATAGTACCTCAATCTTATACACTTGGAAATTACCTATCATGGTTGTACCATTTAGTTATAGAATTATCTGTTACTAAAGGCTCATGTTCACCATCTCTTTATACCTAATTACATATCTCTTAGTCTAACCATTTTTATTTTGATGACCAAGGATTATATACTGTAAAAAAAATATAAACATGATTTTTATCCTTCATTTCCAATTCTAGACCTGTACCTATTTTCTAGCTCCCTAGACACTTGTGTCCCAGATAGACACATATGTTGATGCAAGTGTCCACTTTTCCTACAAAGTGTTCAGTGCTTAAAATTCATCCAAATTTTCAAAGTAAATGTATCCTAAAGGTTTTCCTAAGTGATTTAGTGAGATATATTCCCTAAAAGGATTGGTATATATGCAATATCAACCCTCATCCATTCCTCACTTAGCAAAAACCTAGAAACGCCTAGAAATGGAATACAACTCACAATGCAATTTACCAAGAAGCACTTAATCAAGAATTTAAGTGAGCAAACTTTCCATATTCATCCCTATTTCTATATCAGTCATATGAGCATTATTTTCATAGGTTTAAGAATTCAATGAGTAGTCCAAGAGCCATATTTATCAAGTTACAAGCTAGGTCACTACATGTCTTTAATTTCATAGATTGCATCCTTGTACACACACAAGCCAACACAGGGAAAAATACATAAGTTTGAGACTATATTTGGAATATTGGTTATGTAGGTAGTTCCCATTTATAGATGTGTCCTTAGGGTA
The DNA here is from genome assembly GCA_037957365.1 of Torreya grandis. NCBI lineage: Eukaryota > Viridiplantae > Streptophyta > Pinopsida > Cupressales > Taxaceae > Torreya > Torreya grandis. The sequence goes on from JARHVA010004216.1 coordinate 897,679, forward strand.
TCCCACTAACCCATTTTTATCAAAGTCACTCCAAGGGTGTAGATCTAGGGTTTGATCATTTGATAAAGAGAGACAACCTATTCACATGATCTGAAGACATCAAAAGTCACTCCAGTTGGTTACATCTAGATATAGTCATTATCCTGTATAGGACACTTGTGGTAGGGTTAGATATATGCATGTATGTAATTATCTAGATTCAATGCAAGCATCTAAGACCACATAAAGAATATATCCATAATCTGATGACTCTTGTAGGATCATATCCTAGTCTACTTCTTGTCTATTCTAGATCAAACATGTATGTGCATATAAACCAACTAAGTATCATTTATTTACAATTCATTACAATATCTATCAATAGATGTATTTTATTATTTTTATCAATCTCAGTTGTATAAATTTAGAACATTATTTGTCTTAGTTTTGTATTAATTATCTTGCTCATTAGGTTTATTTACCACCTTTGTGTAAAAGCTAATCTATTCCCCTTAACCCTAGATACCCACACATATCTAAATTTAGGGTTAAACACAATGTTACAACCTTAAGGTCTAGGGTGAGGAGGAATAAAAAGAGTCATGCATGCCCTTTTGTGCCTAGTAGTAATATGAAGCAACTCGGATTGAATATTACAAAAATATGAATTAATAAAAGCTAAAGATTGTTCATTATTAATTCCAGCCTTATTATTTCACAAATATTTGACCCATGGAATTACATAGTTGTTACATATTTTCCATAATAAAGGAAAACAACATATAATGACTACAATCATAGCTTATGTTATAAAATAAAAACTATGTACATCCATTATATCCATGCATAATATATGAAATGACAAAAATTTAGAAATCATTTTTGAAAATCATATATATATATATATATATATATATATATATATATATATATTTGAAGCCCTAAAAATAAATATGAAACCCTGAAGGTAACATAGGGTTTTTTCTATGTTTTAGACAAAATGGAGGTTCACCAGTATGTCTTACCTTAATTTTGATTATGTGAACTTAACAAGATAAAAATATGAATAATTCATATTATTTAATATATTAAAATAACATATGAACTTGAATGTAAAATATTGAATATGATTAAATAATTACACTTGCTATTTATGTAAATTACAAAGGGACTATGATACTTAACATGTTTGTGTTATGTGTAGTCTAATATTGGATGCAAGTGTCAGAAAGAGCTAGAAACTAAATCAAGAGCTGCTTGGATTAGGAATTAAGTATCTAAATGTGCCTAGATGAAATTATCCATCTTAGATGTTAATTACAAATGTTATCATTTGTAATCTACTGTATTTATGTAAGAAGTTTGTTGCACCTATTTGAAATACATCTACTTATGAAATATCAAGTCCTTTTTGTGTGCACAAATCTATAAACCTATCTCCTTCTCTTTAAAACCTTGTGTCCACTTTCAACAATAATTTTTTTCCTACAAAATGGGAAGAATTATGGGTTGAGCTAACCTTAACCATGACCTAGTGAATGGCTAGGCGCTACATACATATCCAATACTCTAAAGAAGGAAGTCAAACTACATGTATTTATACTTGTTAGGTGTATGTGTGCAATAGTTCTCCTTTAATGCATGTAACATGTGATTATTTTTTCAACACTTGGTAAAAGGAAAATTTGTATTGGCTTGAGTGATCATGCTTGAATTGGAAATTAGAGGCCAGTTCCTTTGATAGTATAGGGCAATCCTTTTAAATGTGTAAAAGTGTATATATTTATCTTTGATGAGGGTTAGATGCCTGCTAGATAGGGATTGGGATTAGACCATTTATGTATTTATATAACACTCTTTTAGAAATTTATCATTCCCCTAACTTGTGAAATGTATGAGATGACCCATGAAGATAATTAGAATTTGAAAAATGACTATTATTTGTTGAAAGAATGAGTTAATCAAATTTAGACTCCTGTAAAAATTTATAGGTGTCTAAGTTGAATAGAATCATATTATATGCAAGAATAATGATTTGATGATTTGGAGATAATCTGAGTATGATAATACACATGTTAGACACACACAAGGGAATTATTATAGGATATTTATATCAAATTAGGAAGATTAGACTCATGGGAAACATATGGATGTGAGAGAAGGGCATGTAAGAACTATATGTGTATGCACAAGTCATGTAAGGTGAATATATGTCAAGACTCACATTTCTATGTATCTAATACCATATTTTCGTGTCTATAGTAATATACAGTTATGATAAATAACAATGGTCAAATCAGTGGACCTATGTATACATGTTTAATTTAGGATCTATTGTACAGTCATCAGGTCCCATTTAAAATCAAATATTTTATTTTATTTATAGATTTTTTGGAATTTTGTATAAAAATATTATCAATATAACTAAACCACATATTACTTGACATTTTTTAAGAAGGTTCCCTAAAAACTATCAACGTCTCCAAAAAACTTATTATTTAAGAACAACATGTAAAGATAACCAAACAATCTGATAGTGGTGGTGTCAAAAGACACATTTGATCACTTAAATGATTGAATATTGCTTGAAAAATTACATCACGCCAGTCAAGTGTACAAATATAAAATATTCATAAAGGTTGTACATGTAATTACCATCAATTATTATATTCCTAAAGAGTTGAATATGACATGTTACTCATATGGGCCCATAAACAAATACCTAGTGGTCACTAGGTTCCAAAAGAACACACCAAGTCACTAATACCTATTGGTTGCTAGGTTCTCGCATAACACTCCAAGTTTTTGATACCTAGTGATCATTAGGTTCCCACATAATAATCTAACTCATTAATACCTATTGGTTTTTAAGTTCTAAATCCATACTCTAAATCGTCAATACCTAGCAGTTGATAGGTTCTCATAGAATATGTAAGTCACTGACACCTAGCGATGGCTAAGTTTTCATAAAATATAACAAGTCAATGTTACCTAGTAATTGATAGGTTCCTAATAATATGTTTTTATCATTTATTATTATTGGTTAATATTGGCACCTAGGTTCCCATAGAATACTATAAGTTGTTGATACTTATTAGTCAATAAGTTCCCACACATCTTGATAAGTCTTTCATACTTCATGGTCAATACATTCCCAAAAATTCTAAGTCCTAAATACCTAGCTATATCTAGGTTACCAAAGACTAAGATATCCTATTCATACTTTGTGGTCACTATGTTCCCAAATATTTCAATAAGTTACTCATACCTAGTGGTCACTAGTTTCCTAGAGATCTTGGTTTATTTATTCATAACTAGTGGTTACCAAGTCCCTCAAGGAATACAATAGACATGATTTTCCTTGATCATCCCCCTCAGTCCTAACATGAAGGAAGAATTTAATATTTCATATACTAATATCCCCATTTAATGATAACTTCCTAAATTCTAAGCATGTTTTGCAAACATACAAACTTGACTAACTCCACTAATTGTAAATATATATGTCATTGATACTCAAACTTGCATTAATTTAGATCGGTCCATCCTTTCTAATGTAATGAATCCACTCTTTATGTGACCTTCAACATCAATTTATACATTATTAATTTGATACCTTTGTCATCAATGAAGTAAATCTTCATTGGATACTTGAAAATGAATGAATCCATTCTTCATTGGTTACCTCAAACACAACAGGTGTGCCAAGAAATTGGAACAATCTACCTTCCTTGTCTGTATGATTACATCCCATCCATAGTGTTTCCTCACATCATAATTATGATCACTTACCAAAATTTATGAGGAATAATAAATAATGAGATCTAAATGGATCCATGTATGCCCTCTTAATGCTTTATTTTAGCTAAGGATGAACTACACCATCCTTCTTCCTCCTATACTTACAACTATCATACCTAAATTCAAGGTGATCATCATATCTTTGAGATATTGTATAAATTATGCGTTGAGGATGAGAATTTCCCCTATGTTCTCTAAAATATGAATTATGAGTCCCATAATAATCCCTCTCCATAAATAGATCAAAGTGCCTAAAGTGTCATCTCTTCTTGTCTCTTCTCTTTCTAAAGCAATTCCTAACAAAATGTCATGTCTTACCAAAATAGAAACATATCTTCTTCCCCTTCTTGTTACTATAATGAGATATATTTTAAAATATTATTTCCCCATTTTAAAATAAATCCTTCACAAATATATGATGATGAGAATCTCTTGAATAACCTATTAATTCTCTCACCCATGTGAAAATTGGCTCAATAAAAAGAATAATATCTTGGTTATTATTTCCAAATCTACCACCTGTATAACTCATTTTTTTAATTAATTTTGCTCAAATACCTTTTTTGTTTCTCAAATTCTCCAATCTTAGTATAATATAACCCATTATCAATAAGATATTCATCAATATGATCAATGTGATCATCAACATGATTAATAGTATCATTATTAATACAAGCATGCTCACCAATAAAATAAATGATAAGATCATTAATGGAGATAGAAACATCAACAAACTCATAATATATAAAATTATAACCATCAACACACTCTTTCACATGCTTCTTAGAGTCTTTGTTCTTCTTCCTTAACTTGACAATTTCCCTTGAAAGTCGTGAATTGAGTTCCCCTAATATCTCATTTTATTTTATATATTGAATAAGAATATCCTCAAGAAATCTCTTGTCATACAACTTATTCAACTTATGCCACATCTCATTTGGCACATCCATCCCTTCAAGATGAAAATGAAGCTCATGTACAATATTGATTAGTATATTTTCTACCACTTGATCTTTCCTATTAAACTAGAGATTCTCTTCATATTTGGTAAAAGGAACCCTTTTAGTCCCCATAACAATATGTCATAATCCCATAGAACTCGATATATGTTTCATATATGGATCCTAATATTTTAAATTATGTCCCTTTTAACATAAGAATCCCAAAAATTATCTCCATATTTGAATAAACACCCTAGCCAATTTCAAAAAAAGTTAATTATTCGGTTATTTACTATCTAGACCTCTCCCTAAGCATGTTGAAGTAACTAGTTCCCAACAAGCTGATGTGATGGCATTTCACACAAGACTGTGCTCTTGTGTGCTCACTCAAAGAATGCAGCAAGAAATTGGTTCCCATGGGTTTTAACGTGTGGTAATATACTCATCATATATTGGTTCTTGATCATATACCTTATTCAATGACTAAAAATAAAAATAAATACATAGATGTGGACCTAATTTTAGTTAAGTGAACAAACATGATTATGATGACAATTGATGTTTAGATAACATAGATTATATTCATTATATCCAAATGAGAATCATAAGCTACATAATAGATGAATTAGCAAATTTATGATACAAATTAACTATAAATTATAGTGCAATATCAAGATTATAATGATATACATGATTTTTATATTTACCACAATCAAATAGTATATAACAATGTTTAATAGCATTGCAAATCTCTACACATGAATATTTATACTTGGTTCTCCCTGACCAAGATTTTACAACAATTATGACACTTCTTATTGACTATCCAATGGTCTCTAATGAACTGAGAGTCATGGCAACTATCTACTTTATTTTCTTATGAATCTAGGCCTTTTTACCCCATATTCCCATTCAGTGTTGGATCCTTATTGCCAAGTGTCTATCTTCATGCATGTTAGTGTCAAACTCATGTGTGATTGAAGTTTGTTTTGTCCTTTAGAATCACTCATTAATCATTTCTTGCTTCCTTCATGCTCCGCAAGTCTTTCACTGATATTTTGAGCCCTTCACTCTCAAGTTCTCCATTTTTTATGCCTTTCCTCTGACTGGGTCTTCTCATGACATGATCTCTTACACCATGGTCTTATGTGACATGCTTGTTTTTTTCCATTAGCAAAATACTTAGCCAAAATTTGGGATCCAACATCACCCCACACTATGCTCTTAGTTCATCCCAAATTAAGCACCAGTCTCAGCCTCAATAAAAATATTTAGGACCAACCTAATTGATCTATTTTTTGACACCATCTCAATGTGATAAAGTGTCAATCAACTTTATTGTTATTTCATCAATTTCCACTTTAAAATTTTTTGTCTCCTTGGGTTGATTAGGACACTCGCTTACCTTATTGACCAATTTTTCAAGGGATGTGAAAGCATACTTTTGAACCTCTTCAAGTACAGTGGCCTCATCTACAACCTATCTTTAGAGTGCCACAAAGTTAGAATTTATTTGTTGTTGATACACATTTATTTTTCTTCCATAATTTTGACATTTTTAAATGCCTTTGCACACTCGGTGTGATCTTTTATTAATAGGGCAACATCAGCAAATTATTCGCACTAAAACTCTTCTACCTGGATTTAAGCTTCCAAAATTTTACTAGGTCATGCTAGCTTCTCAAAAATCCCATCTAGGATGGGAATCACTTCCCCAACTTAGTGCAAGGTGCACTTGCACAATCCCATTACTTCAACAAATTATTTGACTTCTCATATTACTTTATCTCTTAGCATGGGTTGCTCCTTACATCATTTCAATAAGAGATACACAAGGGTCTCTAGGTTATCAATAGCCTCACCCTCTAAAGGAACCCCATCCACTAGCATTAAGTCCTAGCTCAGAATAGCCTTACATATATTTAATTGTTTGACCCTGGTCATTGTTACAACTTCCAACTGGCATTTCATCTCAGCTAATTTCTCTTCAAGTTTCTCCTAGGTGGTGACTTCTTTATCAAATATTTCCACCACCCTACCATGCTTTTGTTCAGCTTTGTGTGCATCATATTTTGTAAGCACATTTTTTCATGCTACATCAGAGGCCATTTTTAAGAGTGTTGTGCTAGATTGTAAATGAGAAAGTTGATGGGGATCAACCCGAAGAGGTGTGGGTAGTGTTGTCACTCATGAATACAATACAAATATATTAAGAGGCATCTCAAAATGGAATTCTTTATTATACATGTTAAGGAAAAATGAAAATTCATGTTGGGGGTGAATAGAGGCATCTTCCAAATCAAAATGGGAATACAAATAAATCATGTTGTTAGAGATGCCTATTTGGTATTGGGAATGAAGGTTTATGGCTGAATCAAACACTTGTGGTTTCATGGAGTCAACTAGTTTTTTCCCTTTGATGGGATCCCACTCAAGTATCTTGACATCCTTGTCCTACTCCAATAATGTGGTGTTGATGTCAAAACCATTCAATTTTTATTCTTCAGATCTATCCTTATCTTCATTAAGTGGGTATTTAATCTCCATCTATGCCTCTTCAAGGGTGGTCTCTTACTCTCACACTAGGGGGAGTGCCTTTTCTAAATCAATATCGTATTGCTCTTTATCCATCCCCATGGTCCCTCCTATTAGTTCTTCTAGCTCTTCTCTATCACCATCCTTAGGCTCTTCTACTTTTTCTTTCAAAGGAATAGTTTGTGTTATTGTTGTTGAGCCTTCTGATTGACTTTCTGGTGGATCTCTTTTTGGTGAAGTCTTTGGTGGTAAAGCCCTCTATGGTGCTGCTTAGGTAGTCCTTACCTTTTTAGTGGTTCTAGATGAGAACTTGTGCTTGTATCATGCCTAGTACACTTCTTCCTATCGATTGGTGGCACTAGGGGAAGATTATCTTTCTCATGCTCTGCACTTACCGAATCTTTCTTCTTAGGTTTCAACATAAAAAAGAAATTATGGATTGAATTCCCAACCAAGGTTGAATGAACCTTGATGTCAGTTTTGTCTGTCTCATACTTTTCTCTATATGGTTTCTTTCTAGGGTATCTACACATTTTGCAAAGAGTGTGAGTCTCCAAGTCAATTTTTTTTTCTTCAAGGGTTATAGACTATGTATCATATATGTGGTTGATATAATTCACAAAGTATCATGCCATGAAAGCATATGACATCTTAAACCAAGCAAAAATCTCTCCAAATAGGGCCATCCTAATGTGCATGAGAGAAAAGTGTTGATTGACAGCAAATTTGGCTTGATCATCAACCTTTTTAGGTAAGTCATTTTTAACATGTCATTCATTTTCAAAGGCTTCCTTCATGTCATCATACCATGTCTTCATCTTAAGCTTAAAATTTAAGATAATATGGCTAGGGAATGTGAATGCCTTGTATTGATTTGTAGGGGACCTATTCTCAAGTGGGTATAACCACCCCAATTCTCTAAAGGTGTAATCAGGTACACCAATTTCATCAAACACCATTATCAAAAGGAGTGCACCCCATGATAACCTATGGTTAGGCATTTGGTGAGCCTTCTCTATGTTTGTTATAATCTTATTGGTAAAATGCATTTCCTAGTTATACTTTAGGCCCTTGGTGAATTGGTGAGCAATATATGGTGGGCCATGTCTACTTCTTTTCATCTATCACTACTGCCAACATTTGTCATGATAGTGTACACAACTACTCAAAGGGAAGGATCCTATAAGTTATTTATATGAATGGCATGGCCCTATTTCTAATATTTCAAAGTCATGGATATCTTTTCTATTTATGTTGATTCCTCTAAATCAAATTCAAGGTCTATACTAAAGCATTGAAACCCTAATACCTTGTTGATTCTTTTAGCCATGATTTTCATCTAGTGCCTTGAAAAGTAGATATAATCCTCATACACATGTGAAACTATAAACTTGATTTTCCAAAATAGGGGAGGTTGAAAATTTAGAAGATCCCAACAGAGTCCAAGTCATTAAATATATTCAAATCATAGACCAATTCACTCGTGGTGTTTTTTCACTCAAATATATAATCATCTTATATCTCAACCTCATTTCCAGGTTTTTAGTGGTTGTAATCAAAGATAGTGAAAGTGGGCACATTAAATAAGCAATTTTTTGTGCACAGCACCATTTTTGAGTATTGCATCCCCTTGATCAATAAGGGTGGAGGTGGAGGTACTTGATATTTCTTCTTAGTTTAGCATGCCATCCTTATTCCTTCACCTTTTACACACTCACTTTGTTCTTCAGGTTTTTCCTCCTTAATTAATAATGTTTCCCCACCAACACTTAGTTCTTATTCTTATAGAATGCCTGATAGTGGGTCATTTCATTGGGCCTTTTCTTAGGCCACATCACCCTTCATGGAACCCAAAGGTTGAGGCATGATCATCTAATATTCCCAAATGAATACATTTTTGTTGTTGTAGGTGTCTTGGCTCTCTTACTTCGATGCCCATTAATGGTGGACATCAACCTCTACAACCTACAACTCAAGAATTCCTCTGCATTTTTTCAATCTAGCTAGATTTGGATATTCATTTCAATGAGAACACACTTTCAATGATCAATAAATAACTATAAATAATTACTTTACACTTGACTATAATCACCTAGAGTAGTTATTCATTCTTCGGCTTTATAAAATCACAATTGTAGCAATGGTAAAATGTGAAATGAACCACTTAGTGTCTTTTTATAGGTTTAAGGGGGTAACTGGCATTTACTACCCCCTCCCTTCAATCATCACTTCATGTAATAAATACATCCAATAATATTGCCATGATGTGATGTTGGCACACTTTTCTCAAAGTGAATGGAAGTTGTACGAGAATTTAAATATTCATACCAGGAGAATATTCACACCAAAGGAAAGAATCATCATTTACCTAAGTGAGCTTATGGTTATGTGCCACATCCTGTATAGCCTTTGTACTTGTACACCTTTGCTTGCACACCATTACATTCGCAAATATCCGAATAGACCATATCCTATCATTTACATGTAAAACAACTTAATGTAACACCCCTTAGCCCACACTAATCATGATTCATGGTCTTACATGAGAATCATAAGTATCAAGTTGTAAATGAATACAAATAACTAAAAATGTATACAACAAAGGTAGTTCTTTACTGAAAATTTAAAAAATCTTAAACTAATGGCATACGCCTTGCTGGTACAATCAAGAAAGTCTTAAGTTGAAAAATACGGTTGCAATTGGCTACCATTATAATGACTAAGAATAAATTATCCATCTAATTATTTTAAATAACATGTTTTAATAGGATGAATACTATGAACAATAAAGAGACCATCCCAATGAACACGAAGCTCTTGAAGTGACACGTGAACTTGGAGTCATAGAGTAAAATTTGCATTCTTGGTGTAAAAGTTTTATATTTGAGGTAGCAATCATGCCATGCCTTTTATTTGCGTTTATCCACATCTTGACTCTAATGAGCTTCATCCAATTGTAACAAGGCATCTAGCTGCACTTTTAATGATGGTTCATCATCTAGACATCAAATATGCATAATGAAAAGAGAGGGAACCAAGAATTATACTAGAGGAATGGCCTCAATTCTAAATATAAATTAAATGGTGTACTTTTGTTGAGGCACTTTTAAGTTGTCTGGTAGGCCTAAAGAATTGTAGACACCTAATTTCCTAGTTGGTCCATCCAATATTACATATCTTTATGAGGGTTGTACCCAAGGTTTTGATGAACACCTCAATAGTTCCATTTAACTAGAGATGATATGTTGTGGTCTTGTGATAGGCAATCATAAATTCAACTAATAATAACCAAATAGTCTCATTGAGGAATTGCATATCATGGTCATTATTAAAACTCAATGAACATCCAAACCTTGTAATAATATGTTCCCAAAGGAAGTGTGTTGTAGTTGACATAGTAAAATCTCATGTTAGTTCAACTTCATCCCACTATGTGATATAATCATTTATTTTGATAACATAACATGAACCAGTACACCATCTAGCTAGGTTGATGGGGCCAATAAAGTCAATGGCTCATTTCTCAAATAGTTCTTGCAATAAAATATAATGTAATGGAATTACATCCTATTGATTAGGTTTCCCCATATGCTAATAAATATCATATTGATGTGAATATAACTTTTCATTTGGAAAAGTGTAGGCCACTATAAATAGGTTAACAATACTTTGCACATAGTAGCCTCACCTACATAGTGTCCTCCAGCAATAAATTCATGGAATTCATGGATCACATTAGGGTGCTCATGTTTCATGATAAATCATCAAATAAATTCATCTTGGACAATCTTGTAGAGGTTACCTCCAATGAGCTAGAATGAAGCAGTGTGAATGAATAGTTGCTTCTTAACCTACAGACTTAACTGATCTGGAGTTTTGCCAATGGTTAAAAAGGTTTTTATGTCCTCTAACTCCTTGAGTTTATACAAGATTAAAAATAACTATATGTTAGGTAGGTCATCCTTGATGGCATGCATTAGTTTACCAGAATCAATTCTTGAGAGATGGTTAGAACCATAATTGGCCTTAACAGGCTTTACCATGATGGAGAACTAGAATTATTATAATAACATAATCTAACAAAAAATATGACCATGTAAAATGAGTTTGTTAACCAAATACTTCAATGCTTCATGGTTTATGTATAACATAAAAGGAGTCACCAATAGATGTTTTCAAAAAAATTGTAGAGCATAAACCATAGAGAGTGCCTCATGCTATGTGGTAGTATAATTCTACTCAGTCAGAGAAACTTTTCTACTTAAAAATTAAATAGGTTTATCTATATTATCTATGCTAGGATGCATAATTATTGCACTCGCATCCATACCAAAAGCATCAACATCAACATGGAATGGTTTAGTCCAATTAGGGAACTAGAGAATCAGTGTAGTGATGAGCTTGTATTTCAAGGCTATAAAATCTTCTGGACATGAGTGGGTGTAAATGAAGTGTTCATTGTGTTTAAATAGCTCTTATAATGGTGTTTCAATCCTTACATATCACCTAATAAAAAAAATGTAGTACTCAGTATGTCTTAGAAAGGTGTAAACCTATCATTGGGTAGTTATCACTAGCAAACAAAGGATGATGGCAATATTAGCAAGGTCGACTAGAATTCCATCCCGACATATAATGTGACCAAGGAGAATGCCTAATGGAGTATTAAAAAGACACTTCTTCAAGTTGAGAGAGATTTTAATCATTCTATAGTGCTCAAGCATAATCTTGAGATTGGAACAATGCTCTTTCACCAAGATGTATACCATCCAATCATCTAAATAAAACTAAAGGAACTTATAGATGAAGTCTTTAAGGGCCTTAGTGGTTATTCTATAAAATACAATGGGTGCATTCTTTAAATTGAATAGCATGATGGTATATGCAAAATACCCCCACTCAGTGTCAAATGTAGTCTTATGTCTATCCTCCTCTATAATCTAAACCTAATAGTACCCTAAAAACCCATTTATGAAAGTGTAAATTTCACACCTAGTGACACCTTTGAGGACTTCTTTGGTGAAAGGTGTTGGAAAAGGATCAGTAATGCAAGATTTATCAAGTATCTTGTATTCTACACCAATTCAGATCTGCCCATCTTTTTTATACTTATCACCATGGGGTTGACCCACTCAAACTCATTGACAAGAGTAATGACTCTTGCATTTAACATACTATCAATTTATTCATTAATCCATGTACATAAATTTTGATTCATTCAATAAGGCCATTTCATGACTAGGTAAGCACCTTCAACTAGTTTGATATGCATTTTACCAAAGGATGAGTGAACATCCTTAATCTCATTATAATTCTTAGGAAATACATCTTGATATTCCTTCAATATCTCAAACACTTTGAATATCTCAATCTCAGATTAATAATTACCCACAATAGCCATATTTGATGTATCCTCCATGCAAATGTTTTTTTGTATGATTTGAAGTGGTTCCAAGTACATGTGTTATGTATTAGTAATTATGTCATGAATAGTTATAGTGTCATAATCCATGGGTATATCCAAATTATTGGTCAATGGGTCAGTCTTATCAGATCATTCACCTTCATCAACATGGAACATGATTTTTTGCTTACCTTTTTGAATTTCTTCACATATTGCATGATTAATGATATGTTTTGGTGTGGAGGAGGATTGCTTAATCAAATAATTAAAAATGGTCATCCCTTCTTTTAACACACTATGTATGTTCCATAATCAATATTCTATAGGACTCGGGTCACTAATAAATACTTGACACATTTCTTTTAGTGTAAGGCAAAAATCCATCCCTGGAGACAAATAATATAATGTTGAGACCACGTTATGCTTTAGTAAATACCAAATATGGGTACCTATATAGATTTCTTCATAAAATACATGAACCCATATATATTTTGGCAAGAAAGATTTATCAACCAACCACATTTCCTTACATGCCTCTAAGTGAGGTTTTTGTGCTTGAAATCCACTAAAGTTGATAATGCCTTATACGTGGTTGTCATGATGAAATCAATGATGTAAGGTAGAATGTAATTGGTCCTAATGAAGGAAATTATCATGATGAGTTTTCCACCACCTCACCATTATGCCAACAAGAAGGTGAACCAGTGAGTACACATTATCAACATCAAAGTCATAGAAAGCCTCTAGCCATTGGATGAAGTCATGGACTTCTATTTGCCTCTAAAACCATAGAGCTTCATCAAGCCTTGTAAGTGGCATGTCCATAATTGGTACTCGTATAACTTGTCTAGTGACAACATGAAAAAACCTATGGTGCTTTTGGTATTGGCACAGAAGGTCTTCATGATTGCTAATGGCACCATACACTCTTCTAGTAAGGTTGTAGTCACCTTATGCCCAGTAATGATAGGCATTACTCATAGTATTAGAGAAAGATTATGTGTCTATCCATCATAGGATGCCATTGGGGGTAGGATCATGATGCTCACTACCTTGAGCTATGATGTTGTTTATGTGATTAATATCCTCATTCATGCTAATAGGTTCAACATACGAGGGCCAATGTGCTTGGTCCAATAGGGTGATGACACACTGATTAGTGTTTTTAAAGCTGATATATTTCCTCTTGAAGCTTAAATTAGCATTGTTGGAATAGCACCAAGGATGAACCAATAAGGTTATAAACTCATCAACCTCAGCTAATTTTAGAACTTCAAAGTCAAATTTTAAATGTATCCCAAGGATCTACAATTATATTTTGAAGAATGCCAATCAGTAGAGCACAAGTCTTATTGGCCATGAACAATACATGAAGTGAGGGTTGTAAGGTTAGGCTATCCATTTTTTGCCATATATCCTTTGTGAGGACATTGAACTTAATGTTAGAATTAACTAAAATGTCCCAAATTACTCATCCATTAATGATAGCATTTACCAATATTTCTTTGTCCTCTTACATGCTAGGAAGAATAGGAGTATCTTTTCATTGAGAATGGTTTAATCGATGATATTTACTTAGATTTGGAATTTGATATTTAAGATAATTACTTAATTTTTGGATAATATCCTCTTATAATATGTGCTTGTAAAGTTATTGTAATGCATCATGCATCACATCTTGATGTTTTATGGCCTTCTACATATAAGCACATTGGGCAGCATCATGGTCCTTAAAAAATTGAATTTCCCCTTCTAATTCCCATACCAAAGTCATAGTATCTTAGATTACTTCTTTTTATTATTGAGCTTCAGGAGACCTAGTTACATGAGGTTCTTCATTATTTACCTTCTCAATGGGTAGAATGGATGTAAACTGGGATTATCCACCACTTTGTGTTGTAATGTCAACCTGTTGCGCCATCATGGTGATAGAGTTCATCACCAGTGTGTCTTCTCAATACATATCATATTTTCACCCTTTTTATTTCTTTATTTTTTCATGGCCATGAATAAATTAGGACATTCCTCTAAATGGTGCTCCTTTTACAAAAATCACATGTTGGATAGACCAAGCAGTCTCATTATTAGTGATCTAGAGAATCACATTTATAACATGTCCTTGGTAGAAAATGTCCACATCCTTATCCTCATCCTTAGCCTCATCCATGATACCCACCATTCTCTTGAGTGTTTGAAATATAAGCTTCATGCATACCATGCATGCATGCATCATGAATATCACTAATGAGATGGAAATCATTAGTATCATGGGTATATGCATCACATATCTTGCAATAGTCAGACACTTTAGACTATGTGGCCCTTTGTAATAAAAGACAAGATCAAACATCATGCTCTTCATGGTAAATTTCATAGGACTACTTTAATATAGTGTGGATGTTCTTATGAGGATAATTATTTCTATTATAACCCTCAAACTCACACTCGGTACACCATAAGCCAATATGAGTGTCATGAGCACTGTTTGTAGTCAACTTTTATAATTAAGATGCCATTGAAGATATTTTAGGTTCCATAAAGGGATTGATTCTAGTATTTATTTTTCCAGTAGCTTCGACATGAAGGGCAGCTTCTAAGGCCTTGTGCAGGCTAGTAAAGGTTCTTTGAGATAGTGTCCAGCTAAAGGGGAATAACAATCCTCCCATGAGTGACTAAGCATGTTGAGTGACATTTATCTTAAATGAAAGCTTAGAAAGGAGTGTTTTGAATCATGAATCATATTCATACATGATTTCAATTAGCTCTTGTTTTATATCCTTCAACACAATAATACTTTATTGCTCAAACTCTGGAATATCAAACTCTTGGAGAAATGTTATCTTTTGTTGGTCATAATCAATCACTGCTTTTTGAGGATCATATTTCCTATACCATTTGTGTGTTCTTTCCATAAGTGTGGTTGTAAATTATGTTGATTTTCACTTAGAACAGGTTATACCACATGCTCTCCAGATAAGTTCACACTTATGAACATGCTCTATGGCATTTTTTATGCCTCAATATTATGGTAAATAAAGCATCATTTCATAATACATGGTAGGTGGTTGTGTCACTTGAAATGGTGGTTGATAAGAACTTCTAAGTCCTCCTATTCCTAGGGGAGATCCTACCACTTCTTCATGTACCACCTCTAAATCCACCAGTCATTCCACCACCTAGTCCACCTCCCACACCTCTAGTAGTAGAAGAAACACCTGAAATGTTGGGCTTTGTAATAGGTTGATTTACTATTTTGGGCTAGTACTTTTCCCACTACTTATGTTGGGTCCCTAGTATACCAATTTATTCCATGAAACTATATTGAAAGGGAAAATAAAGAGTTAATATGCTATGGTCTAAAACTTTCTCAACTAACCATTCTCCTACAGGGTTAGTCTTTTACTCTTCAATATATGTATCCCAGTTGTGTATGATTAATTCATCTATCTCAAAATCATGAGCTCAAACTATAGTTTTGGAACTGGGTTGGTTTAATTTAGGCTCTTTGATCTCCACTACCTAGCTAGTTTCTCTCACATATATTAAAGCTGACATTGGTCATGGTTCAAAATATGGTGAGTCTTCCTTGTGATCTATCACTTCCTTGTAGATCCTAATAACACTTCTTGATTCCTCTCATCCCCTTCCTATTTTACTTCTTCCTATAATACTTCACTGAGCTTCATCATATTTGCACTTTCACAACTATTGTTGACTAACTACCATTTCAAACCAACAATCCTTCACAAGTACCTAGCATTCCCCTCCCAACCATGTTACTCATGCAAGGACGAGTTTAGCCTTCTATAGGAAAAACTTCAAGTCCAGAGTCAATAAATAGCTTGTTTACTTCTAGGGTAAATTCTTAATATACCTATCATATGGTTCTCAAAAAAATAGTAACTTTGTTTCTTCTGAACAAGAATAAGTGGTTACAGTGTACTCCAAGATGTAGCTATTCAATACCCATCTCCACTAGATATTAACATCTCATGTCAACAGCACTCCCAAGTGTGTTAATGGCCTCTAATTCTCTATCACCCAATCCATACTTCATCCAAAAAAAATTGACCGATCTTGAGCATAAACCTTGAGCCAAGTATGCAAATGAATAGGGACTTCCACAAAGAAATTTTCATATAAAAAACTATAGATATTTTGCTCAACCCACGTATGCACAAAAAATCTTGGTTCAAGATATGGAATTATAAAGTTATGTTTGACACTAGTAAGCCATATTTTAATATTTTAGAGAGATAATCACTCAATAATATTCTATTTCTATGTAACAAGCACTATGTATCTCGATAACAAAACCAAAATGTTGGGTTATTTTCTATCTAGACCTTTCCTTATACATGTCAAAGTAATTAGTTCCCAACAAGCTAATGCACTGGCATTTCAAACAAGATTTTGCTCTTCCACTCTCACCCAAAGCATGCAGCAAGAAACTAGTTCCTATGGGTTTTATCATATGGTAATATACTCATAATATATTGGTGCTTGATCATATACCTTATCAATGACTAGACAAAAAAGAAATACATAGATGTGGACCTACTTTCAATTAAGTGAACAAACATGATTATGATGACAATTGCCATGAGATAAAGAGTTACACATGTTTAGATAACATATATCCTATTCATTATATCCAAATGAGAACCATAAATTACATAATAGATGAATGGGAAACTGTGTGATACAAATTAACTATAAATTATAGTGTAATATCAATATTACAATGATAATCATGATTCCACTATTTACCATAATTAGTCAGTATATAAAAATGTTCAACATCATTAAAAATATTTGTACCGGGGTATTTATACTTGGTTCTCCCTGACCAAGTTGTTACAACAATTATGACACTTCTTAGTGACTAGCCAATGGTCTCCAGTGAACTGAGAGTCATGGCTACCATCTACATTATTTTCCTATGGACCTAAGCCTTTGCACCCCTGTATTCCCATTTGGTATTGGATCTTCATTTCCAAGTGTCTATATTCATGCGGGCCAGTGTTAAATTCATGTGTGGTTGAAGTTTTTTTTGTCCTTAAAAATCACTCCTTAACCATTTCTCTCTTCCTTCATGCTCCCCAAGTCTTTCACTGATATTTCAAGCCCTTCACTCTTAGTTTATTTATTTTTTATACCTCCCCTATCACTGGGTATTGTCTTTCCATGATATCTTGCACAATGGTCTTTGATTCCATTACCAAAATACTTAGCTAAAATTTGGGGTCCAACATCGACCTACTCTTAAAAAGAAAAAATTCAAAGAATAGGCCCAACCTAATTTTGAAGAGATTTTTAAAAAGGTAAAGGATAAATTTTTTTTAAAAATGACTTGGAAAGATAGTTTATTGAAAAACCCTAACATCATAATCACTTTGTCAAAACAAATCACAAAAAATTTAAAATTAAAGAGTAACTTCCTTGTAAAACCCTGAACTTTTTTGAAAAATCACCAAAACTTTCACAATAGTTCCACAATTCCTTAAAATTAGCTTTAATATCATAGTGCAATTGCTCATAACTTCCTTAATACCACTCATAATTTGGAAAAAAAACATTTGTTGGAAATCTTTCAAAGTCTAGTTTCCAAAGGAGGAATAATTAGCTCGATTTGATGCCTATTTGAAGATGATGATCTTCATTTTTCTTAGATGATGACCTTGTCTTCTAGTTTATTCTTGGTTTTGGTAGATTAGAATCCTCGTCATTATATTCACTCTTATTTCTTTTTGATTAATCTCTAAGATCAAACCATTATCTCTAATACCATGTTGAAAACACTATGTATTAGAGAATAACACACAAAGATAAAAAAATAAGCAGATGTTGTTGGTGTCAAAAAACACCTTTGATCACTTGAATGATCTAATTTTGCTTGAAAATTTACATCACACAATAATTGCTTAAATGAAAATATATGAGTGGACAAATCCGAAATCTTCATCAAGGTTGACCTTGCAAGAACCATCAATTATTATACTACCAAAGATTTAATTATGAATTGTTTCTTGATTTAACTTTTTAGGAGTTTAATAGTGTAAATTATAAGTTGTTAAAGGGTTGGAGTAAAGGCATACATACAAATAAATGTTTCAAATGACTAATTTAATCAATTTACCCTAAGTATGAATGTAAAGGAGAAAAACCACTTATCTAGAGTAAAACGTGTGTCACTAAATGATGGAAATATTGAAATAGGTTAGGGGAACAACCTTGAGTCCTTTCATTCTGAAACTAGAGTTTTGATTTCCCTTGGTCAATATCATGGTTAGATGGATAGTATCACATTTTGTTATTAGAAAAGGCATCACACTAATGTCCTTTTCTAGATAGGGGTCCTGAGACTTATAGGGATGTTGCGAGAGGTCTCTTGGGTTTTATAGGTGTGCAATAATCTTTTGATATTCTTTTTGTATCCTTATTTGGTGTTTCTCACTCAAAAACCTAATTAATACCTACACACATGAAAAAATAATGGAATAAAATTTAAAATGAAAGGGAAAAGGTGGGTTTTGGGATATTATGATCTCACGATATAAAACCCCTACTAATCTAGTTGCTACCTACATTAGCCCAAATGATAGAGGTCTCATATCACATGTAGTTCTCCATTAGTGAATGTGAATAATCAATGCACATGGTATGCTAAAATGATTTTTTCTTAGGCCCTTATTTAATCAAGCATGCAGATCTATGTGTGATCTTAAGTAATATGCAGAGTGTTGATATATACTATTGATTGATTTTATGTAATTATGTGCCAAATCAGTAAGTGTTATTGTATAATTCCTTGTCAATGTATTTTTATAGAAGTATATTTATTTTAAATGTGAGACACTTGTTCACAAGTTAAAAAGGGAAAAAGATATATAAAATCATAAGAGGAGACCCACAGGAGGGTAAGAACCTAAAACAATTTAAAAACATGACCATTGGATAATAGTGTTAAGGTGGATAATAACATGGTGTACTCCTATCCAAGATCATGCTATTGTATTATGTGCACAAAATTAGGTTATGATTGGGATAAATAGGCCAAGGGCCCCTATGAATATAAAAGGGATGACATGAAATTGCAAATGGTGTGAAAATAGGGAAAATAATTCATAATAAATATCAAAAGATCGGGTCTTCTCCTTTTAGGTTTGGGGGTTCTTTAAACCAGTTTTATTTTGCCTACAATAGTGAAGGTGTTTTATTGGATTGGTTATTAGGGCTCAATCTATAAAAGCTTAGATTATGGATTTAGTGGATGAGTGTCAAGTTTTTAGGTTGATTTTGAAGCCAAAGAGTTACCAAGATGTAGAGATCATCTCTTTGGAGCCACTGGGAACTTAGTGATCCCCTATCAGGGATTTAGAGGCTAGGGTTTCCATTGATGATGCAAATCAAATGAAGGCTTTGAATCTTGTAGTGGTTTATTTTGAAGGCAAATATCTTATGCAGATTCTTAAACATGAAGCATGGTATTCAAAAATAGGTTTTGGTTGTCCCTTTCTTCTCTACATAAGTGGATTTCACTTTCTTGGAAGCCATTATTGGTTGGTGATATGGAAATTTATCCCTGTGTTAAGATATTTTTTATAGTCACTTTTGATTATTTGATTGATAAGATTAAAATTCTACAATCTAAATCTTAGATTTTTGATAATCACCTACTATTGATGAAACCTTGGTTCCCAGAGTTCAATCCTTTAACTAAAAATATTTTTGTTTGATCAGTTTGGGTTAGGTTACCATAACTACCTCTATATTTCTAGAACAAATCTGAGCTTTCAATGATTGGTAAAGCTTTGGGAAAATTATTGTAAATCGATGCCACTTCACTTAATTTCTCATGGATAACTTTTTCTAGATTGCTAGTATGTTTAGATATCTCTAAAGATTTACCTAAGAAGATTGATTTGAAAGTGCAAGAGAGGCATTGGTCTCAATAGATAGATTTTAAAGGAATATCTTTCAGATGTAGAAATTTATTTCAATTGGGTTAGTTTCATCTTCTTGCCCCAAATCTAAGAGAAAACCAGTTTATTCTTGGGGAAAGAAGAACAATGAGGAACTAATGATAGTAAGTCAAGTTAGCAATCCTAACTTGTCTTCAGGTAATGTATTAGTGTCTTCTACAAAGAGGCTTTAAGTTATAGGTTAAAAAACTATTATGCCGTCTTAATCAATTTTTAGAAATAGTGAAAAGAGAGAGAGGGACTTGAACCCTCAGATTAAAGTAGATAAAGTCAAAAAAGTGGTTGATTTAAATAGCTTGGTCTCAGTAAAATTAAGTAATAAAGAAGAATGAAAAGTTATGAAGAGTATAAGGAAAGGCCGCATCATTCTTAAGTCTCCTGAAAGGGCTTTGAGTTCTTAGGGTGGATAAATGATGGCGGAGTAGTAATTTTAAGTTGTTATTTTTTTGTTATTATGGCCTAAAATATTTTTCAAAAAACTTTCAGATGTTTGTCACTTTGTTTTTAGTAATTTTGCGAGGCCATATACCTTAACATGGATTAATGTTAAGCCAAACCATATTTTTACTTTTTTTATCTTTTTGTTTATAGGATCGGGGACCCAATAATTCCTTAGTATCAATTTAAAAAAAGATCAAAAGACTAAAGTGACCATGTAAACAAGACTTTCATTCATCATTAAAAACTTCCTATGAAAGAGACACAAAAGACATATTACTTGTGTTTGCTTGACCAAATTAGGGTGTGTACATTTCCCATGTTTTAATCTATTAATGCAATGAAATGAAAATACTACAGTAAAAGAAAAATAAAATGCATGCATGTATTTACATGTGTGATCCATCCATGTAGAAAATGGATGTGCTCTAGACCTGACCCACTTCTTGGCCATAGAAGTGGAAAGGTATTGGAATAATGTTTGTGAAGATAAAATCCATAGAGTGGGTATCCCCTATACTAAATTTGAGTAACCAACTAGGTTATGAGATACAAAGCCTTGTCTACCCCCACTCTAATATGTGACTGAGTCTGAGAAGTAATCCATAAATGTGGAGACAAAAGACATGCTTTCCCCCACTTTTATATATAACTAAGTTTGAGAAGTAAATGTGCTTTGAGGTCAAAAACTATAGTTTAACCTGTATCCTACATAAACTAGTGTAATCTGGGTCTAGTGAAAACTATGGATTAACCAATGTAGATGACTGTATGACCCAATCTGGTGAAATCTTACTGACATCATGATGACAATCTTGGTTATAATGTAAGTGTAATATGGTAGTTTGTGCATAGAGAATGATATAATTTTCCATTTCATTTGTATAACCTAGTGAAATCCTATGGGATTAAGGACATGTACCCTACATCATCCCTCCAAACCTGATATCTAAGTAATGTAGCTATGTAATTTGTGCCTAAAACTATATGTATATATAGGGATGATGTAAAATGTATGTTCCCCCATATTCATAATCTGAGTCTAGAATTGTGTCAAAATCTTATGCAAAATTTGAGAATTTGAACCAATATCTAACAAGATCATGGAACCTTGGAAATCTAAGTCAAACTATGTATCTACTTATATGAGTATCTAAGTAAAAAAGAATTGTTTGTATATCTTAATCATTGAACGAGGAAATTTGAGCCAAATTATGTGTTTGTATATCTAAGCTTATGTATTTGAGTAAACTATATGAAGAAATCTAAATCTAACTATGTATTTGTATATTTGCGCTTGTGTATCTGAGAAAAAATTATATCAGTGTAAATAGTTTATATATGCCCATTTTGTGAGAGAGTTGAAACTAGGTTAAGGGTATTGAACCGAAATTGATATTGGTAGACATGTTAATGAATAGTTAGCATTTATAAGATGATATCAGGATCGACTATTTTGATAATTATAAAGGAATTATTTGTAAATGGAGACTAATATGGACTTATGGTCTATAGTGAGTTTGTTAAGGAAAAAATGAGTTTTTTCATTTGCAAAGTTGAGTTGATTTGGATAGAAGTGTAATTGGTATAATGTGGGGATATCGTCATCGAGTTCTGCATGCAATTAAATGAATTGGAAATTAGAGCCATGGTTCTCAAGATATCATGATTGAAATTTTTTGGTAATAGTTGGAGGAATTTGCACATGGGGCTAAACTTATATGGGTGGAACTTTTAAAACATGGTTTAAATAGGTTTGATTGATTGATTTAAAAAAAAATTAAACTTTTTAACTAGAGATAATTATTTCTTTGAGTGAAGGAAAGATGACAAGGAGATGAGGTATGAATGTGACCCACTATGAGGAGGTGGAGATGTTGATCCAGGCTGACAAGGAGGTCACTATGGTAAGGATTCAATTATTTTGTGTGTTTTTGAATTGTTGATTATAATTTTTATTATTTTTCACATCATTTTAACTAGATTAGGGGTTTTTTAGGAGGGTTGTGTTATTATCCTAAGGATAGTGCTAATGCCTTAATATACAATGGCTAATGAGTCCTCACCCATGTGGATGATGACCACTTAAAATGGTTAAGATAAGTATGGGAATGGTTAATTGAGTCTCCAATAATGAGTCAAACCTTTTGACAACTCAAAGGGGTGACTCAATGGAGGTTGAGGAAGTTGTGGGTTTGGTTGGGAGGAGTCAACATGTGAGGGAGAATAAGGTGGAAGATGTTGGGTGAGGTGTAAAATCCAGACTTAATATTTAAAAAAGGATTTAAAAGTGTACATAATTGATTAATTTGATTTATTAAATTATTTGAATTTGGAGGGATATGTCATGAATTAGGTTAAGAAGAATAATTAATAGGTTTTAGGTTCATTTAAACCCTAAATGTAATTTAGGTGTCTACATTTGTCCCTCTTTGGAATAGTGTTGTGAAGTAATACTATTTTAAAGAATAGTATAAGAATCAGATCATTGATTATTAATAAGAAAAATTTACCCCAAATTAATGATAACGAGTGTGATGATGCCCCGTTAAGGGTTTGTGCGATAAAATGAACAAACACTCAAAATCTATGAGAAGAAGAAATTGATAAAATGATTTAGAATAGAAATAAATCAACTTAATGTAGAATCAATGTCAAAATTATAATATTTAGGTTGTGTAAATAGGTTACCCCTAGTTGATTAAAACTAGAGTATTAATCAGAAAAATAATATGTTGTATCATTTGGAGATTGCACGTCGAGTGTTTGCTAATGACATAGGGGTCAATTGAGTGGTTGAAGGAATGATATATCCCATTGATAATAAGTTTTGGATCTAAAAATAGAAAAATATATTGATTTTCAAATTATAATGAAAAATCTACATAGATTAATTATTGCAAGATTTTGATATAAATCCAGAATAGGTTGATTGAATGTGTCCTAAAATTTACATCAAAATGGATAAAAATTTAATAGAACAGAGGGGTGGGGGAATATTTGAAATGGGGTAAAATTGTAAATATAAGAGTTGGGGTGAATAAATTCATTTGCATACATTTTATTTTTAGAACTATTGGCTAAGAAATTTTGATTAAGGAGATTTGCTCTGAGCTCTTAGAAGAAAATAGACTGCATTCCACACCACAGGCACCGTGCAGAGTGAGTGAGGAGATTTTAAAGACCTGAGAGGAGTGAGCCTCTGGTAAGTGAGGTTTTGTTTTTAAATTTTTGCATTTAATTTCATTTATTAGGGATTAAAGTAGGCATAAATGAATTCAAAAATGATCTATCTCTGAATTTGGTAATGAAAGTTATGAATTAGTTAGAGCAAACTATGAATTCCTCAACCTAGGGAGAAAATTCATAGATTAGGAATGCAACATTGTGTTAGGGGTAGAAAGAGGTTTAAAATTTGATTTCATAGTTGTGAAATCATGGAATAGAGAAGTGAAATCATAAGAATGGGTCACGAAATTTCCATAATGAGGTATAAATTTGTTTTAGGATAAAATATGAAAAGGAAAGTGTGAAATTGAATGATTGAAGAGAGAAATTGCAAAAGTTAGTAGCAAAAATGTTTACGAAAATCAAAAATGTGATTTTAAAGAGGAAAATAAGAATTTAGATAGGAAAAATAAATGGAACGAGTTTGTCATAATAATAACATGATTAAAAATGTTAATTTTACAATATTTTTGGTTTTTTGAAAGTTTTTAATTTAGTGGTAGATAGAATAAAATAAAATTAATTTGATACTAATGTGTTTGTTTACAAGAGGTATTACCAATGCTGATGACATGAGAGTAGAGACATTGAAGAGGATGACTAGCTTCATAGAATATGAGTTCAAGGTTCTAGAGGCTATCGGTTTATCATATATTATGCAGATGCAAGAGATATGGGCAAATACGGCTTTGTTGGCAACACTTGTTGAGAGATGGCATAGTATGACTAGTACATTTCACTTACTAATAGGGGAGATGATAGTTAAACTAGAGGATTTTTACTGTATTTTGGGCATTTTGATCTAAGGGAGGTGAGTGTACTAGGGTTAGGGTCCATAGGAGATGACATTATATAGGATCTTTAGTGATGGAATGATTCCTATTATGAGGGTCAGATTAGATGTCAATTATTTCCCTAAATTAGAGATAAATTCCTTGACTATTGTGCTTATGTTTCTTACTAGTGGCATTATGATACCTGACAAAAGTAAGAGATTATATCTTATTAGTTATTAGACATGATCAGAGATATGATAGAGATGGGTGAGAGATTTGCATGGGGGCATGTGTATTAGCATAACTATATAGGGATATGCATCATGTAGTGTATACAGATGGGAGGGATATTGGTCCTTCTACATTATTATAGGTATGATGCTAAGAACACATTGCTATATAGAGGCCATTTGGTCATATGAGTACTTATTCAGTGGATGAGCCATTGGCATATGATTATTGGTACTCACAAACCATATTTAGGTGATCTGGAGTTCTATAGAAGGGCTATTGATGAGTTAGGTGATGATTAGATCACCTAGAGACCTTAAAGAGAGATTATATTTTAGTGGTCATAGGATTATTTACACGTGGGCTATATGATGACCCAACATTATATTATTGGGACGCATGACTACATTATAGAGAGATATCACCTAGATAAGGTGATGAGGCAATTTTGGGTTAGGTAGCATATTCTAATAGGTCCACATATTTTTGCACAATCAGTGAGAGAGAGTGTGTATATAATCATAAATGCATCATGTTTATAAATCAATCCTAGCTCATAGAAGATAGAGCATACCTACACTTCTAATTAGGATTATATTTGTTAAGTGAGAGCATTACCTATATGGGGATCTACTAGACCCAATTAGGGGAACACTTATCACAATACACTATGCCAAGGAGGGTTTCAAAGCCTCCAATCTAACACAATCACATAAAAATCCTAAGGGGGTCCTTGGTTTAAATATTTCACTGATTTTAATAACAAGAAAGTAAATCTAATCTAGTGCTCACCGAAGCTTGTGGCACAAAGTTGGGGTTAAAAACAAAATAAAAACTAAACATGCATAAAATACATACTCACATCAATGTATACAGAATCCTAATGCATGGAAGAGAAGAACAACTACATCATCTATCTAGTCTTATAAAAGGAGAAATAAAGCTAGTAATACTTACCTTGAAGTTGAACATGTCGAGCTTTAATCTCTCCTTTAGATAAGGTGCTTTACAAGAAATTGTTGTGGTATGTAAGGATAATAAAGACAAATCATCTCTAGGCTACACAACCTATCAATACATCTAAAAGACTTCTCCACAAGATAAGATTCATATCTCCAAAGAAAGTATGGAACCCTAAGCTTTACTTCTCAAGTAGAATGGTCAATAATTAAATGTTCCTTCACACTTACTTATTATTCTACTTTTTTTTAATCAAATGGTGGGAAATGCACTTGTATATATAGGTGGATCTTGCCCTAAATCCTTCCAAAAATATTGGCTAATAGGTTCAACCTAGTCAACCCTATACAATTCTAAACAATAATTCACTAGGCCCTATTCTAGGTCAGCCAAAGGTCAAAATAAATCCTAAGTGAAAATAACCTAGTCGACCTAGTCAACCCTATATAGTCGACTGACAAAATGGGATCAAGGTAAGGAAAAGGAGGATAAAATGAGTCAAAATATAGAATGGGTTCAACTGAGAAGAGAAATCTTAGGATAAATGGTTTTAGGAGACAAGTATGTAGATAACATGTGGTAAAAGGGAAAATAATCTTATGAAGCACTAATGGTTTGCCCACCCCTTTCTCGGTGCACCCCTTAAGGTATGCACTCAGAGAGATTAAGACTCGATGGGTTACTACAAGATACAAAGTGTCAGTAATCAATAAAAGTTTTAAAATATTATGTGTATACATATGCCCCACTCAAAGCTCATCATGTGTCACGTGAGTCCAACACGAGATGGTGCTTTAGGAAATAGAACATGATAGCAGATAACATTGATGCTAAGTGTAATAAGCAATAAATAAGATAAAGGATAGAATTTAAAAACACATACTTTTACTTATCTTAGTGCCATAGATAAATAAGTAGACTGCAAGATGAGTGAAGGCATCTAATGTAAAGAACAATAGGTGAACATATATAAGTTAGTAGAAAAAATAGCCAAAAATCAAAAGAATTGGAAGATAGGCATATGATAGTGGAAAATATTCTCTGCATCATCAATAATATAGAACATTTTATAGTTTTAAAAATTGATGATTAAAAACAAAGATAAAGGCAAAACAAGGAATCTACAGGAAAATAATTAAAAGATTTGAATTTGTGAAAAGTGGTTTTAAATAGGGTGAAATGAAAGTCATTATTTTTGACTTTTGAAGAGGAAAAAAAGAGCTCTTAGAAACCAAATGAGCTAGGATGGCAAGGATACGACAAGTTAGGTGAGAGGAACTTCCAGAGGTGATAGTAGGTGTAGGATAGGTAGGAAACTGAGAATTTTAAGCCAATTTTTGTATATTTTAGTGTTTTAAGTGTATTTTTATAAATTTATAATTATAAGCATTTATATATGTTGAAATGAAACCAAATCAGATGTTATGGGTAGTAAAAACCATTTAGGGAAATGGGTTTGAAGGGTTTGGGAAAATAACTACCAGAAGGCACTTTTATGTAAAATATAAGGGTTCGGTAGTGAAAAACAATTAGGTCAACCTCGTCAACCTAGTAGGCTAAAAATTAAAAAAATCCACATTATCGACCCATTAGGTATGTGTTTACCCTATATATTTTATAGACTATCGACCTAGTACAATTTGCTAACTGATCAAAAAAGTCTAAAAGGACAACATAGTACTAGGGGGAAATAAGAGGGTAAATGGGCTTGCCTCACTCAGTGACACTAATAGTGGTGCTCGTGGTTTAGGCCTAGCATGTTAGAGAGCCACAAGGGAGAGGAGGGTTAGGGCCACTAGTGGTGAGGCTAACAATTAGGCCATGTCGTAAAAGACCATAGACTAGTTGAGCATGATAGGTAGTGGAGCAGAAGGAGATGGATGCAGAGGTGAGAGCACTAGAGGTACCACCACTAGCTTCATAGCAGGAAGAGTAGTGACTATCGAGGATATAGTGTCGATGGAGGTATTAAGAGATAGTAAATATTTTAGATGTCTTAGATGACCTAGTAGGTGGGCTAGGTTAAATTTGGACTATAGAGAGGCCACTTAAGCATAGCCTAAGATAGACTTGGGTGATAACTGTAGGATTTGATTTTAGGAGGTGATCAATAGAGGAGGTTCTTAAAGGCTATGTAGATGGGGATATTATTCTTGAAGGTTACATAGATGGTGAGACCATAGTGGTCAATACACAAATAGGTGAGAAAAAGATAATTAAAATGTTACTTAAGTTTATTTTGAAATATACTAGAGATAGATTTTGAGATATAACAGTGATATAATATCTATCTAGTTTGTTTTTTGTAGATGTATCAGAGGATGAGGAGATTATATGGGTGTCCCTTATAAGGGGAACACTTCATGATGTTTTGGGTGAGGTATTGATGTCATATGACCCTGCTACATTGGAGGACCCCAGGATACCATATGCCCCAGATCCAGTGAGCTAGTTTAGACTGGTTGGAGAGGTAGAGAGATAGATACGAGTATGCAAAAAGAGGGTAAAACCACTAGTAAATATGGGTATAGGTAAGACATTGGTATGGTTTGCCCTAGTAGAGGAGAGAGTTAGACATCTAACTAAAGTGACATAAATGACACATGCACATGCTCAAGAGAGAGTGATATAGGAGTAAAAGAGATAACACAGTTGGAAACCTTGGCCTAGTTGGCATAGGTGTAGGCTTAGGTAGCTCATCTATAGGGATAGGTGTTAGGACTGAGATATTAGAAAACCTTGTTATAACATTCTATTCAGAGGGGTTAGATCAAGGCATCTATAGGCAGCATGGCTAGGCCATGATATAGGCAAGATGGGGCCCAACCATAGAGCTAGAGTATTGTATATGATTGTATTTGTTGTATCAAACTCATGGGATGTATATGTATGTGTGGATTATTTTGGCATTCTAGATATTATTTATATATGTTTGTCATTATGGTTGTGGTTGTTGATGTTTTAGATATATTTCTTTCTAGCACATGTATTTATCTATTTGTTGGATATGTTATAGGAAATATATGAGATGTGGTTTCTTTTCTAGCATTATGTAGAACACATGTTTGGTTAAATATGTTAGGTTGTGGAGCTAAAAGCTTCACCCAAATGCAAACATGGAGGAGGGTGCTGAGTGTCATAGTCACCGACGTCGGCAAGATCACTGACGTCGGGCAGGGGTCGACAAAAAGCAACTGACATCGTCATGAGTCAGCCGACATCGGTCACCTCTAGTTAGACAGGGATCGATGTCGGTCGCTTGTGTGGTTCCAGAACTGGTTGTTGACAAACAGTCAGTTAGTTGAATGAGTTGTTTGCATGTTAAAGACTAGTTCGAGTCTTGAGCTGCTTGTCTAATTATTGTATGCATGGGATCTATATAATAGACTCATGGGCTGTATTGTAAAGTGTAGAATCAGAAGAGTTCTTCCATTGGTAGAATCATAGGGGTTCTTCCAGGTATGTAAGATCAGGGTTTGATCTGTAGGGTATTGCAAGATCATGGTGGAGATCTACATGTGATAAGTAAGATCAGGTTGGTCTGCAGGGGTGTGTGTGTGCAAGGGTCAAAAGGAGATCTGCGGGGTAGCAAGATCCAAGGTGACAGCAACACATCAAGGAGCAAGATCATGGTGAGATCTACTTGGAGTACCGGTTTGTACTCGGTTGTACTAGCAGTATTATACTAACTGGTTGAGGTGAACAGCAACTCTATGTTTGGGTTGTTTGTTGTGACCTGTTATGAGAGAAGATAACTCTTGAGGGAAGATTACTGGTATGCCCACGAAGTGGAAGAAGAGTGTGATCTCTTTATTGTAATTTCCTTTTGTAATGAGTTGAATACAATTGTGTGTTGCCTCTCATATTTTGTGTTATTTCTTATTTCTAGTTACTTGTACTTCTGGTATAATTCTGCATTTATTTGCTTATACAAAGGTAATCATATGTGCTCTTAATTCTGACAAGTTGTGTCAGAGCTTTGGGGAACCTAGGTCCTGTCAATTGGTATCAGAGCTAAGGTTGCAGGGAGTAGGTTTGTGTTTGATTATAGGTCACTCTCAAGGGTTTCTGATTGAGTGGGAGTAGAGCAATGGTTGAAGAAAGTACGCTAAGAATGGAGGAATTGAAAAGCACAAATGGTCAATTACGGTGTTATGGAAAGAAAGAGCAGGTAAAGAAATATTGTTGGTTGGTGGGAGATCAGCATGAAGGAATTGAAGAAGCAGATGTTGCAGGTGTTGTTGCACAGGATGCTCTGCGATGTTCCTTGGATAAAGTAAAATCTTGTTTTATAGATTATGTTGCCTCTTTCCATGTAGTCTGAAATAGAGTATTTTTCCATGTTAAGGTCTTTGGAGACTTTGGAAAGATTTATTTAGGGGCTAGTGTGCCTTGCCAAAGAATTGGCAAAGGGGAAGTGAAGCTGAAATTGCAGGCAGCCAACACATGGGTGTTGAAGGAGGTCATGCAGGTCCCGGTCTTGAAGATGCGGCTAATTTCTTCAAGAAAGTTGGGTGATGAGAGATGCACAAGAACTCTCACAGCAGATACACTTGAATTAGCGTGTGGTAAGAAAGCAGGTACTCTTTATCTACTTGTTTGTATTACTGATTCTTATTCTGTTGCAAAGACGTGGCTTTGTAGGCTTGGTCACATGAGCAAGAAGGAGAAGAATGTTCTCAAGTGAAAGATAGATGTGTTTGATAGACTTAAGAACTGGAAAGCCTTGGTGTTTTTGGAGGAGATAATTGACAGAGATCAGTGGAGAAGGTTGGACATCTCTAAGTAGGGCAGTTTGGACAGGGTTTTGATCCATGGAGAGCTCACAGATAAAAATTCATCACTCACAGGCGAACACAGTTACCGACGTCAGTTAAGGAGAATTGGCATCGAATAGACAGGTGCCAATGTCGGTCATGTGCAGACCAAAGCTGGTGATGTTGGGCAGGGTGGCTGTCGGTGTCAGTCAGAGAATTGACGTCGGTGACCAGGTAAGACTGACATCAGTCAGGAAACCAGTGTTGGTAGAAAGGATAGTCGCATGGGAACTGACATCGGTCAGATGCAAATTGTGTGGTGACTGAGGTCGGTCACTGTAATGGATTTTGGGTGGACAGCAAGCTGTCAAGTAGTCTCAAACGCCCATATGGAGGACTGAAAGGGTAAGTAAGCCTCAAATTCATTGTTCCTCTTCTTTATACTCGTTGCTCACTGTAGAGCAGGAAGGATCTAAGAAACAGTGGGAGTATGGCATGAATAAGATGCAGAACCAAACATGAGATTTGGTAGGGTTGCCAGCCGAAAGAAAGCATTGAAAGATGAATGGATACCTTAGTTAAAGAATAGAGAGAATGGACACATGAGACAGAAGGCCAGGTCATATGGTCTTGAGGAAGCTCCAGGATAGTGTTACAAGTTTGACAAGGGGATGACAAAGCATGGCTTTAGTCAATGTCATTGTAACTATTGTGGTTTCTTTACCAGGTGGATGATGAGTCGTGACATCATCCTGTTACTGTATGTTGTGTGTTTGCTTGATGCAGGGTCACATATGCAGGGTTTTTTTGAGCTAAAGGTAAAGTTAGTTCAGAGGTGTGTCATGAAGAATTTGGAGGAGCAAAATTCTTTGGCATAAGTGTGTTCTAGAGACATGGAGATCACAGGTTGATTTTGTCTCTGGATGATTGTGTGATACCAGTTAGCACGTTGATGGTTGGA
This sequence comes from Torreya grandis, assembly GCA_037957365.1. NCBI lineage: Eukaryota > Viridiplantae > Streptophyta > Pinopsida > Cupressales > Taxaceae > Torreya > Torreya grandis. The sequence continues at coordinate 929,675 of JARHVA010004216.1, forward strand.
CAGTTTACAAAACAGGGTCCCCAATCACATGATGAGGTTGAGTACATGTGTACTCCCTGAGTTTTCCCAAGTAGTGGGTGTTGTCAGAAAGTTTGGAGCCAATCTGGGAAAGAAGCACTGGAGGGCAGTTCAGTCGATTCTCAAGTATCTGAGAGGGACCAGCAGCAGGTCGACATGCTATGCAAGGTCAAGTTCTTTTCTACATGGGTTTGTAGATGCAGATGTGGTAGGTTACTTGGATGACAGGAGGTGCACCACAAGTTTTGTGGTGGTTGGTCTTTAAGGTTGAGCTTGAAGAGGGATACAAGCCAGGAAACAGATTAGATGGGGTATAGGTACAGGTACAGTGTAGCTATTTATCTCCAAGTGGGAGATTGTTAGGTTGTGGAGCTAAAAGCTTCACTGATGCAGACATGGAGGAGGTTGTTGAGAGGTTGCTGAGTTGTAGGGAAACTAACATCGGTCTGATCAACTAACGTTGGTCATATACAGTGAAGACAGTAACCGACATCGGTCAGGTATCGACCAGCGTCGGTCACCTCCAGACAGATAGGGACTAACGTCGATCGCCTGTGCGGTTCCAAAACTATCAGTTTATGGATAGTTAGTTAACGAATTGGTTGTTTGCATGTAGAAGGCCAATTATAGACTTGAAGCTACGGATCTAATTATTGTAATTAGATGTCTAATTATTGTTTGCATGAGATCTATATAATAGACTCATGGGTTGTATTGTAATGTGTGCTAGAGAGTAAGATAGCAAATATTAGCCCCTTCAGAGTGAAGAGAGCAATGTGTGTTCCTCCTAGTGCCACAGTGCCAAGTGTGGGTGTTGGTTTGGAGAATCAGAAGGATTCTTCATGTATGTAGGATCTTGGTCAGCAGGTGTGCAAGGCCACGTTTGGAGATCTACATGGTAAGTAAGATCATTGATCTGTAGGTGTATGTGTGTGTGAGGTCTAGGTTTGCAGGTGTGCTAAACCAGGTTGATCTGCAGGTGGTAGTAGGATCAAGGTGACAGAAACACAATAGGGAGCAAGATCAGGTGGGATCTACTTGGAGTACGGTGTGTACTTAGTTGGAGAGCAAAGAGGAAGGCAAGGTAGTTCCTTCCAAAGTAAGATCATTTGAGTTACAGGTTATTGCAAGTTCATGGGAGATCTACTTGGAGTGCATTGTGTACTCGGTTGAGTATGTTTGTATACTCGGTGTAGTGGTAGTATTGTTACTGACTGGTTGACTGGCAGTGTTGTTACTGGCTAGTGGAGGTGAACACCAACTCTGTGTTTGAGTTGTGTGTTGGGACCATAATTGAGAGTGTATATATATGTGTGGATTATTTTGGCATTCTAGATATTATTTATATATGTTTGTCATTATGGTTGTGGTTGTTGATGTTTTAGATATATTTCTTTCTAGCACATATATTTATCTATTTGTTGGATATGTTATAGGAAATATATGAGATGTGGTTTCTTTTCTAGCATTATGTAGAACACATGTTTGGTTAAATAGGCAAAAAGGAATTAGTAAAATATAATCAATCAAATAAAATGTAATACACACTATTTCAAGTTGGGAAATGTGTAATAACAAAAAAATGACTAAGTATAAAGAACCAAAGGGGTAGTAAATAAGATGGTAAAAAGGAATTTGTTTTTAAACCAAACAAAATATTGGAACCAAAGTAAAACAAGTAAAATCACACTAAATCACGTTGGGAAGTATGAAAATAATGTAATAAAATGGGAGATCATGTAAAATGAATAAATGGTACAAAAATAAATCAAATTAAGTCATTTAATCATACTAAATCATATTGGGAAGTATATGAGAAAAATAAAATTGGCAAAATTTGGGTCTTAAATTTATCACACTAATTCAAGCTGGGAAGTATGAAGAATTCAAAAAATGGTTGAATTCTCACATGCACTCCAAAAATAAGAGCAAAAGAAAAATGAAGTAAGCATAAAATATACTAAATCAAGTTGGGAAACATATCAATGATGTGTCACTTCATAATCAGTCACATCTTATCTCATATTTGACACATGTAATTTTGATTGTGACTTGGACTATTAAAAAAAATTGTGAGGAAGGCCAAGTCTTATCCATGGTCTTACACTGAAACTCATAAAGGGAATACCAATGAGGTGGAATAAATGTGAAAATTGGGTAAATAAAGGATGTGGGTAATAAGAAGGTAAAATTTGGTAATTTATCAGGATGGTCAAGTCCTATCCGCGGTCTTACAATACAACTCACAAATAGAATCCTAAGGGGAGTGATTAGTGAACAAATAAATATTTCTCAAGAGGAAATATGAGGAATATAGGGTGTGAAAAAGGGGATGTAAAAATCATGAATTAGGCATCTTATGAGAAGACCTTAGGAGACATGAGGTATACTAAAGACATGAGAAGACACTAAGTGACTAGTGACCATCAATGTACAAAGGAAACATGTTCACTATAGACACTAAATTGTGTAGCCAAATAAGCTTGCCACTAAGATAAACTCATGAAGGTAGATTGGTATAGAAAAATTAAAATAAACCTACCTTCCCATGACATGTTCCCCATTCCTCAGGACCCCTTACAAAGTCATCAATCTACTGCAAAGATTGGATACTTGTGTGAGAAAGTAGGTATCACTAAAAGATTTTTTTATTCTTTTTTTCTAATCTATTGGCCTACCACACCCCAATTGACATCGGCTCTACCATGAGGCTAACTATGGATTTTTATCTTTGACTATAAAAATGATATGTGCTTTAAATCATGTCTTTTAGTGTGATTTGACTCTTAATAATTTTGAATGTTGACTTTTGTATCATTATCTTTTGTTTAAATAATTTGGCTTTTGCATAGTTTTTATGGCTTTCATCATTCCTCATCCATATGGACTTGGAATAACCAATCATGAGAGATAGATTGATACACATGAATGAGCTATAGGCTTAGGCTAAAGGAATCTAAGTAACCAAAGACAAGATAGACTAGGACACTTAGGCTTAACAATCAACCAACATGTGATCTCAAGTCTCAACCATGTATATGCTTAGTTTGTGAAACATGGGAAGAAATGGAATAAGGAGATCCAAAGTGGACCGATGAAAGGAAATTATAATGAGATGAATTGTTTAGTAACTGATCACATGGTAATAAGAAATGAATAAAGGGAACTAGGTTTGTATAAGCAAGTCATAATGATAATTATCCATGACAAATAGAGATAAGAAAGCAAACAATCATAAATACATAAGAAGAGAAGTTTTAAGTAGGAAAGAAAGAGAAATAAATGATAAATAAATATATCCATAGGCAAACATAAATAATAATATAAGCAATATAGAGTGTAAAAGTAAAGTCACCATGTAAGATAAATAATAATTTGACATAGTGTCAAATGATATAATAGATAGATAAAGATATGATTGGAGCACACATCCAATCCAAATATAAATGAAAAATCACCATGTATGTTCTCTTAAATATCAATAAATCTAACCACACACATTATCCAAAACATCATATAGATCTCTATGAATCTAAACATGAACTATTGCTAATGTCTCATCTATCTTGAGTGAGAACTAGGTAAAAACATATCATCTAATCTCCTCCACATAAAAAGTAGGAGTGTTGGATGGATCATGTTGAGGAAGGAAATCAAGCAAGGGGTGCTCAAGAGAATGCATGAGATTGGGCTCTATGGGAGATGCAAGAATCACTGATGGAGAAGGATCCATGAGTGAGGGATTCATGGGTGGAGAAGGATCCATAGGTGAGCGAAGGTCTATAGGTAAAGGAAGATCTACGGGTGGAGGCACAGAAGGTGATGAAGGGACCACAAGAGGGGATGGAACCATAGGAGATGAAACCATGGGAGAAGAAGGAGGATCCTTCTTGTAGGAATGACCTATGGGAAGAATAATATGAGGTCTAGGAATAGTTATAACATGATCCTTAAGGTATTGTTTAAGGATGCAATAACAATCGATGTGATGGGTGCCACATTAGTGCCAAAAATAATAAACCTCACCATACTTAGGCATATATTTAGGTATAACCTTCAGGGGAGGCATGGTTTTATCTGAGGATTGAGGGGAAGAAGGATGCAAAATATCAATATATTGTCATAGCTTGTGATAATGGGTAGATGAATGATTATATATTCCATAGAAGAAATAGATATGCTTGTGAGTGGTCTTAGTAGAAGTACTCATGGGAGGAGGTGTAATAGGATTAGAAGGATCCAGACAAGACTCATCAACCCATTTTGTGGGCAACGGAGCCATATTAGGTAAAAGAATCAAACCATCACCAAGGGAGGGTGATGGTGGAGAAGGAAATAGATTAGGCTCAATGAAAGGAGAAATGGGATTGGAAGCAAGAATAGACTCAGTAATAGTAGAAGCAATAATAGGCTCAACTATAGTGGGAGTAGGAATGGGATCGACTATAGCAAGAACAAGAATGGGTTCTAAAGTAAGTTCCACTATGGGAGGGGCAAGATCTACATAAGGCCTAAGAAGGGTCACACTCATCTCAGGGGTAAACCATCTATGATGGTCAAGGTACCTAGTAAAGCAGTAAGGCCCAGTTATAACATGATCTATGAGCATACTCCTATGAGGCTCCTTAGAAACTAGAGGTGTCAATGCCATCTCTACCCTATAATAAAGAGGAAAAATACTAAAATTAGGAACTATAAATGAGGGAAGATAGGAAGATGTATGAAAAGACACAAATAAAGAAGAACAATAATAGATAATCTTGACATCATGAGATTGGACAAGACTACCTAAGAATGGATCATCTAAGGAATAACCATCATTTTAATCTAATGTGTGAATATCAATGATGCAATTAGGGATGACCTTGTCATTAAAGCAAGTTTAATGAATAGAATGCCAAGTCTTGGTCAAGACAACATGAATCTCATCATAAGGAGGTTTACGATAATGAGGCTACAAAGAAGCCAGAAGCTATGATATGAGATGAGGTGAGAGATTGAAAGTTTTAATCTTTAAGTTAATCTCATCAGGCTCATCATCATCAGAGTCTAAGAGGTTAGGAAGAATATTTTCAATGAGTTCAGGATGACCATTGTAACCTCTAATGGAATTAATGTGGAAATTAAAGCATTGAGACTCATGAAATGGAACACTAGGTAAAGGTTCAAGAGTAAGAATCTTGAAGACACCACGGTCTTGCAATTGTTTGAAATTCTAAGTGTTAGTATCACCCTAAATCCTATAAATGTCTCCATTATGAGGGAATTTAACACATTGGTAGGTGAAAGAAGCACCTGCTCTCATACAATGATTCCATGTCCTACAAAACAAGATATTATAAGAAAGGGGAAAGTTAAATAGCATCACCTTCACATGAACGGTGACAAGTGAGATGGTAATGGGAAGCCACACACAACCTAATGGAGGCATTTGCCTTTTGTCATATCCTTGGCTTGTGTTACATGTCTACTTGAGATTACATTTTGAATAACCAAGGGTCTTAATGAAATCAAGAGAGGTAACATAGGTGTTGAAACCCTCATCAATCAATGCACACTTGAATTGGATATCACCTATTTAGACACTAATGAACAAAATAAGGTCATCGGCATGAAGCAAAATCTCATCTGGAATCATAGAGGTTATAAAAAAATTTAAGGAATGAAAAGTGTTCATTGTTTCATCAGCATAGATGTATATATCTTCACATTGTTGTAATATACTATCCTCATATCCAAATAAGGCTACTTCACATCCTATTAAAGGAGGATGAGGGATATTCATTTAGAACAATAGTTGTATAAGATGGTTTCTATGATGTGGAGAGGTCCTCATAATCTCAAGGAATGGAATTTGGGATGGGAGATTAGTGACCTCCATAATGGGATCCCACTCATCATAACCCATGAGAAGGTTGTTATATAGAGATGCATAATGGTTAAGAAGGTCCTCAGAAGAAGGAGCCAAAGTGCATTGGAATGTTTTTTGATAGGAAGGACAAGGTTTAGAACAAGTTTGTAAATTATGTTTTGAAGATGAAATAGTTGGTTCAAATTCATTTTGAGAGTTGGTAGAAGTGTTAGTAGAGACCTGATTATCATTTTTGTCAAAAGATGGAGGAATGGTAGAAATAGAATGAGAAGTATTATCCAATGGAGAATTGGAAATTGTATCATCAAAGGTTATAAGGTGTTCTTACCCTAACTCATTTAAATGAATTAGAGAATAATATTGGATAACATGGAATGTTCGAGATAAGGGAGGAGTGTAGATAGGTTGGGAATCAATAAAAGCAACAACTTTTCACATATTAGTCATGTTAACCACATTTTATTTATAAGTGGGGTCAACAAGACTTTCTACATTATTATTGGAAGGGGTGGGCTTGTCTTGGGTGTCTTGAATAGGTTGATTATTAGGAAGAGGGTCTTTATATATAGCCAAATGTGCATTATCTTGATTTAAGGTTTGAGTTTTAATATGAGATTCATGAGCCTTAAAAGTAATGTCATAGGCTTGTTGATGTTTTCAAATGATAGAATCATGATCAAAATTAGGATCAAAAATAAAATCCATAGCTAAATTATGGAGTTTCCTACATGTCTCATGAGAATGACCCCAACTAGTGTGAAACAAAGAAAAATTTCTAGGATCATACCAGGATTTCATAAGATGAGTAGGGTCAAGTTCTCCTGGAATAGGCCTAGGTAGACACTTGAGTAATTTCACTCAGGATAGTGGTTTATGAACATTAATGTTATTTGGTGAAGATAAATGAGGATTGGTATATTATTGAGAAGGGGGAGCTCATTATGAGGATTGGTTAGGAATGACAGCTTGAATAGTTTGAATGGTGTTATAAGAGTCCATGACACCATCATTGGTAGCATTGCAATTTTTGTTCTTAAGTAAGAGATGAGGACCTGTAAAAGGTTGTGGTGGCTTGCATTGATGCATAAGTAAATATTTACATTTATCTTGGTTAATATCCTCCTCTAAAGTATGTGGAGGGAGAGTGCAAACCTGATATTGTATCTTCAAAAGAGGAGTATTAGTGAAGATATTGAAAAGGTTATCATTGGCCATGTTATGTTCACACTTATTTGACAAAGTTTTCAACCTTTTAACAAAATCTTGAGTAGTTTTGTTTTTAAGCTATTTATAATTTCTAAAGTCGGCCAAAGTATTTTTGGGGAGATCACTAGTTTGAAATTCTTGAACTAAGGTATTCACTAAATCTTCCAAACTAGAAATGGAATGAGTTTTTAGTTGATTGTACCAGTCTAAGGCATCACCCATGAGGGTTTTGGCTAAGAGCTTGGTAGCATAAAAGGTGTTCAATTTGACCCAATCCTTATAAAGATTTCCAAATGTTTTAAGATAAAGGGTAAGATTAGTTGATCCATTATAAGAAATTGTAGGGGTGATACCTCCTATATCAATATTAACAATTTGAGTGGTAAGAGGCCCATTTCTAATATGTTTAATGGTTTTATTGACCATAGGAGGTTGAGGAATGATATTTCCTTAGGAATCTTGAAGAGGAAGAGGGGGAAAATTTTGGTTATGCATGCCCCAAGTCATAGGTTGAGGATGAGTTTAAAGATGGAGAAGGTGATTTTGCAATTGTATCATTTGATTTGTGTTATGAACTTAAAAGGTATTCATTTGATTAAGTGTTTGTAACAATAGTAGGTGGGTTTGATCAGCATTATTTGAATCATTATATTTAGTATTTGAATTGGTATTAGTGGCTCGGGTACCACTATTGGTGTTGATAAGTGTTTGAGAGGAACTATGAGAATGTGAAGCACTAGTGGAAAAATTCACTTGTGTAGAAAAAGATGGACTAGTGAAGGGATGAGAAGAGGAAGAACTAGAAGCATGATTACCTTAGGTATCAAACAATTCACTAGTGTAATTATTAAGGATAGTAGATCTTGTAATAGGCTGACTAGATGTAGAACCTGCCATGTTAGTGGATATACTGGGCATGGAGGTAAAAGAGGCTAAAAAGGAAGAAGTCATGGTATGATAATGGGTCATAATTAAGGGAAGAGGCTGAAAATAAAATAAAGTAAAACCCTGAAATCCATTTGATAATGTGGGAGTATGTGAATGAGGCTCTTTGGATTGACCACTAATCATAAGTTGGTAAATGGTAGATGGATATTTTCCTCGGTGTTGAGGAAATTTGAAGATAAAGAAGATCATTTCAGGGGTATACTTTAATTTGGGTTGGTATTCTAGGGAAAAGAGAGTATTACACTTTGAAGAGGTATTAGGAGGGGGCCCATAGTTCATTGTGCAAGTGGTTATATGAACATTACTTTCATCCAAGAGAGGATCCATACTCTGCATATGGGAGACCCTGTGAAGGTTGGTAAAACTCATCATGTTTGTTGAATTTTACTCAATATTGTCTTCAAACAAAAAATTCATGATGAAGGATAAATACTAAAACTAGGTAGGGTAAATGTAAAATCAAGGAAACAAAGGATGGTAGAAATAGTATAAGGCCAACTGGGTCAATCCAATAAAAAAAATAAGGATTACAAACTATATAGGGTTTATTTGGTTGATCTAGTATAGTAAATAGAGGTTGTAAAAGTGTATAGGGTCGATTAGGTCAATCTAATATAGTAGATAAGGAAAATTAGAAGGTCTATAATATACTATGTCAATTGAAATGATCATGCACTGAAACAAGAATAACTTTGTAAGTACATGGAAAAGCAAGAACTGAAGGGAAATAAACAATCAATTAGATCAATGAAGTTGATCCAATTAAGGCACATATCACAAAACCTTGCACCAATGCTAGCCAATGCAAGTTTTTACAATACAAAATACAACTGAGCAAAGAGTAAGCAATCAACTTAAAAATTAAAAAATAACTAGATGGTCAAATTAAGTTTTGTTAGATTGTTAGAATATAGTTTTAAATGTGATAGGAAGTTGGTTGTAAGGAACTAAAAAGCAATCTAAGGATGGCTTGGATTAGGGCCTACCCCCTCACTTCACACATTATAGTGATAAAGGTATTGGGTGCTTAGCTAGAATATACCATTAACCACGTGTTTATACTTGGCTAGAAAACCAAGTCAGCTTCCCCCTTGGTAATGAAATTCAAGTAGGTTGGCCTTGGGTGGATAATTGTTAAAGTGCTTATTAAAGATTTTATGATTTGGTCATGTGTGCATAAAAATAGAAAATTGTGAAACTAAATGGTAAATTTAAAAACACCTGATGAGACTATGTGTTCTACTCTAAGAATGCAAGTAACAAGAAATGAAAGTGTGAACTAATTACTAGCATATAAAGGTTAATTCCAACTTTGAAACAAGGTACAATGTTGATGTAGTCAACAGTGTATGCACAAAATCTAGCTCAAGGTTGATAGTGTCACCTCCATACTATGGAATCAAGGTCTTAAAATGAATAGGGTCAATAGAGTTGATTCAGTTATCTAGACAGCACACATAATATAGAACTAGGTCGACATGGTTGATCTAGTTCATTGTATAAAGGTAGTTTTAAAGATTGGCTTTGAAATGAAAAGACTAAAGAAATAGAGAAAGGATAGAAAAGAATTTTGGTGGATATAAAGATGTAGAGAAGTGAGATTATTATCAAATAACCTTGAGAAATGTCTGTAAATTTCACTAACAAGGTCAACTAGATCGATCTAGCTTTGTAGAAGCCTATTGTTGAGTGCCTAAACTATACAGGGTTGACTGGGTCGACCTAATATGCTTAACAGAATGATTAAAAATGTACAGGGTTGAATGGGTCGACCTAATATGCTGAACCTAATGTTTAAAAATTTGGAAAACTATATTAGGTTGACTAAGTTGATCCATTAGCCTATACCTAAATACTTGTGCACAAAAATTAGAACTCAGTTGATGCAATTGACATAGTATGGCAAATATATGATAAAAATAATGATAAAAGAATGAAATAAGTGAATAAATATTGTAAGGGTTAGTTCATGTTAGGTTCACTACAATGTATGCAATCATAAATGCATCATGTCTATAAATCAATCCTAACTCAGAGAAGATAGAGCATACCTACACTTCTAATTGGGAATACATTTGTTAAGCAGGAGCATGACCAATATAGAAATCAGCTAAACCATATTAGGAGATCATTTATCACAATACACTATGCTAAGGAGGGTTCTAAATCCTCCAATCTAACATAATCATGCAATAACCCTAAGGGGGTCCTAGGTTTTGATATGTCATCTATTATAAAAATAAGAAAGTAAATGTAATCTAGTGCTCACTAAAACTTATGGCACAAAGTGGGGGTTAGAAACAAAACAAAAACTAAACATGCATAGAAGGCATATACTCACTTCAATGTATATAGAATCCTATTTCATAGAAGAGAAACACAACTAAATTATTTATTTAGTCTTACAAAAGGATAAATAAAGCTAGGAATACTTACCTTGAAGATGAACCCGCTGAGCCTCAATCTCTCCATTGGCCAAGGTGCTTCACAAGAAATTATTGTGATATGTAAGGATAAAAAAGACAAACCAGCTCTAGGCTACACAACCTATCAATGCATCCAAAAGACTTATTTATAAGAAAATATTTGTATCTCCAAATAAAGTATGGAACCCTAAGCTTTACTTCTCAAGTAGAATGGTCAATAAGCAGATGTTCATTCACACTTACTTCTTATTCCACTTCTTTCTTCTCAAATGGTGGGAAATGAACTTGTATATATAGGAAAATCTTACCCTAAATCCTTTCAAAAAAATTAGTTGACACGGTCGACCCTGTATAATTTTGGACAATAATTCACTAGGTCCCGAGCTAGGTCAGCCAAAGGTCAAAATAGCTCCTAAGTAAAAATAACCTAAAACTATACAAGGTTGACCTGGTAGACCCTATACAATAGACTAAAAAAATGGGATAAAGGTAATGAAAAGGAGGATAAAATATGTCAAAATTCTAGAATGGGTTTAACTGAGATGAGAAAGCTTAGGGTAAATGGTTTTAGGAGATAAGTGTGTAGACAACATGTGGAAAAAGGGAAAAAAATATTAGAAATCACTAATGGTCTATCCACCCCTTTCTTGGTGCACCTCTTAAGTCATGCATTATGAGATATTAAGACTCGACAGGTTCCTACAAGATACAAAGTGTCAATAATCGGTAAAATTTTGAAAATATTATGTGTATACAAAGAGCACAGTGAGAGATGATGATTGATCCACCGATAGCTTATCATAGCTAGTCACAATTGTAGATAGTGAGATGGAGCGATAGGAGAGATGTTATTGATGCAAGAGTTATGGATGGTTATGTAGATTAATGAGCCCAATGGCAATCATTGAGATTGATTACACCATATGTACCACTACAAACATGGAAAAAGAGATTGGTTACTAGCTTGAGTAGGAAGCAATGAGGCATTAGATTAGGAGCTAAAATTAGGAGGGCTATTATAGGAGATAGGGGTAATCACGAGCATGAGGCAGAGGGCATACTATAGAGATTAGTGAGTTACATGATGTTGAGATTATTGAGATGGAGGATTTAGAAATTTTAAAGGAGGCAAGGGTGGATATAGATGTGGATACAGATATGCATGTGGAGATAGAGTGTAGGGTTGGATACAAGACTCCATTATTTATTATTAACAATGAGAGGGACAAAGATGGGGAGGACATAGTTATGAGATCAACATAGGATACACACATAGATAAAGGGCATATTGCTATTTTTTCATGCATTTTTAGGTCTCGAGAGGAGTAGGCACTGATTGATAAACTTTGAAAGCATATCAGAGCTTGGGACAAAGATCTAGATGGGTTATACAAGGAGTTGTAGATAGTAGAGGAGATTAAGCATTTGAGGTTAGATAATTACAAACCAAGGTTGATAGGTTATAAGATGTAATTGAGAGGATGGAGAGGGATGGTATGGCTATAATAAGTGGTGTTGTGATACATGACATGGAGACATAGACTTTAGATCATACAGCATTGACACAAAATTATAGATAGGAGAGAGACATTGCAAGAATAGAACTAGCAAAGGTGATGGTATTACTAATAAGATAGGGACATATTACAAAATTAGATAGGGTGATGAGGGCCATGGAGTAGGACACATATTATAAGAGTTTATATGAGGAGGTTATTCTATGCATGTAGAGGACACCATCCTTTAAAGAGCATTTTGTTAGATGATCTATGTCAGGTAGATAAGTACAATCAATAGAGTCAGAGAGGTTGGTGGGGTAGGCTACACAATGCATGATGGGTCTTCCATGAAGCATGCCACAGCATGATGAGTTATTTTTGAGACCAGACACTCCATCAAAGGGACAAGGCAAGACATGACACATTATTTTTAGGATGGGTTCGTCGATGTATACATATATTTGAGACGTATCTTTTTGTATAGACACACTTTATTGTGATATATATATATATATATATATCCACATAGTACAAGGTCTCAAAAAAATCTATATATATATATATATATATATTCATGATTTTTTTGAGACCTTGTACTATGTGGATAGACATTATGGACTTTGGATGATTTGTTATATTTACTTTCTCATGATTGATGGATATATGGATATATAGAGCACTGGTGATATTTCTTGAATTTTGATTCACACTAGTATTTTATTAATTCTTTCTCAGCATATTTTTATGGATTATGTCATGTATGATTTAATTTATGAATGCATGGATAATGATGTGAGATAGTTGTTTGGTTTTTGTTCCTTGCATTATATTTCCAACAATAAAGAGTATTGAGCAACCTATTTTTTTATATAACATTAAACACATTACCACCAATGATATGAAATAATCATGATGAATGTTGATGTTTTAGGCATATGAACTAAAGAAAGAATATATTGTATAAAATAAAAGTACGTCATGATATAGAAAAATCATAACCATACTATTGTGCATTTCACAAAATAATCTCTTCCACACATATAAAAATAAAACAATCAAAGAAAGATTTGAAAACAAAGTTAATCTAGATGATGCAAACACACACAAAATGGCAATGTAACAACATTAATAAAATAAGAAAAAATGATACACAAACAAATAAACAAATAGTAAATGTTCTAAAGATAAACAATTGGCATACTGAAGTAAAACAATCACAATGGATAAAGTAAATAAAAAAGAAATAACCATGTGAATGGTTAAAGATAAAATGGATTAATAACCAACATAATGGTTAGGGATAGAGGTAAGAAATAGCCAACTTAATGGCTAAGGATAGGAGGAATAAATAACCAACTTATTGGATAAGGATATAAAATGGATAAATAACCAACTTAATGGCTAAAGATAAAAAAGATGACCAGTACAAAAATGAAAACAAATAAGGGATTGAGTATGAAAAGTTATATGTAAATACTTAACATCCTAAGTAAGAGTTTGAAAATTATATCCAAGAGTGAGGTTAAGTACCAAGAAATCAATGAGGAAGCATAAGGAAAAGCTAATCCATTCTAGGGGAAACAAATGATGAGGAAGATGATGGTTGAGCTAACCCTAGAGACCCCAGTCTATAAGCATTGCCTACATAATCCACCCTAGACAAAGTCCATGTGGGGATATCAGTCTAGATGTAGTTCTCCCAATACAAGAAATGATGAGAAAGTGGGTGATTGATGAAGCATTTAAGTGGTGAATTAAAATATGTGCAAGTGACCCACCCAAGAATGAGTGAACGATGTAAGATAGCTAGAATGGTAGATGTGTTTAGGTAAGTGTTTAACATATTTTTGGGATGTTTTTGTAATGTTTTTGATTTTTTTTTATTTTTAAACTTTTAAAAAAAGGAATATAAATGGCATTTCTTCTATCATGATCAAGGATGTAGGTTCACATGTAGGAGTATCAAACCTAAACTTAGCATGCTATAAGACAAACAACGAACAAGTAAAATGGAAATTGACAATGGACTACTAAAACATGATGCCCCCAAGTAACTAGGGTGAATATATATAATGGTTTACACATAGCATCGAAAATTCAATTTTCACCATGGCACTTACCCCAAGCACCAATAAACTAGTTTTCACTTTTGGACGATTTTTGTGGTTTTTTCTTAGTTTTTTATGTTTCTTTTTTCTGATTTGATTTTTTTATTTTTATTATTATTATTTATTTATTGAAAACTTAGGATACCAATAACAACATATATAAAAAAGTAAGGCATAAAATCATTTAAGGTGTATGATTTTCATAGGTTCATCAAGCTCCTCTCCATATTTTATAGCTAATTTGTAAGCTCCTTATCCATACTTAGCAATGACAACATATGGGCCTAACCAATTAGGCTCAAATTTTCCCTTCTTTTTTCTTTTAGCATTGGTGTTTCATTTGTTCTCCTTAAGAACAAGATCTCTGATTTCAAATTCCCTAGATTAATCTACTTATTATAGCTATAATGAATGCGATTATGGTAAACTTATAGATGGTTTAAAGCATTGAGTCATTTCTCATCTAAAAATTTAAGTTCACTGAGGTGTGAAATGTGATAGGATTCTTCATTTATGATTTATTATAAGGATATTTACAAAGATGGAATATTGACCTCTATGGGAAGAATAGACTCACTATTATATACAAGGGAATAAGGGGTTACCCTCATGGGTGTGTGAATGCTAGTGTGGTATGCCCAAAGGGCAAGATATAACTAAGTATTTCAATCATGACCAACTTCATTGAGAACTCTCTTAAGGATGTGCAAAATGTTTTTATTGGCTGCCTCAGCTTGGTCATTGCCTTGTAGGTAATAAGGAATGGACCACTTATGTTTGATGTGGTAGGCTTGACAAAGAGTCTTAACATCTCTATTATTGAATGATTTACCATTATCAAAAATGAGAGTGAAAGGAATACCAAAGCATCAAACAATATAGTTGAGGATAAATTTAGAAATTTGATTTCCATTAACATAGGTTAGTGGCATTGCCTCAACCTACTTGGTAAAATACTCTATTGTCATTATAATATGCTTATGTCTATCAGAAGAATTGGGATTTATTTTTCGAATGAGGTCTAACCCTCATGCAAAAATGGACAAGATGATGTGATAAGTTCTAAAGCTTATGAGGGACTATGGATATGATCCCCATATTTTTGATAGGGTATGCATTTATTGACATAGGCATATGAATCAGATTCTATTTTAGGCCAATAGTAACCTACTTGTAAAAGCTTCTTTACAATGGCCATGCCACTTGAATGTACTCCACAAATTCCCTCAGAGTACTAGGGATAAGTGGGACCAACCACCTCATAAACCACTTCTAAATTAGGTGTATTTTAAGCTGGTATATTTAAGTAATAAACCATAAATTTGTTATGTTTTATGCTTAAATGCATTAGGGAACTAATGGTAGCCATAGCATTTATTGCTCTATCATTGATTCTAGACACTTATTCAAATTGGATGTACTCAAAATATAATTTCAAACTATACACCATCACTTGTAAGGGATTAGCTTATCATCACATGTTTTTAAATCATTAGTGACTTGATTAAGGATAAGCTCAGAGTCACCAAAAATAAGGATGTCTTGGATTCCTCATTGGATTGTCATCTTAAGACTTGTTATGAGACCTTCATACTTTGTTATGTTATTGGTGCAAGGGAATTGGATTCTAAAAGCCTTGGGAATGCAATCCCCATCAGGTGTGACCAAAAATATACCTACCTCTGATCTGTGATTGGTAAAAAAACCATCACAAAAGAGCTGTCAAACTAGAGACTCATCTATAAACATTATTACTTCATCTGGAAACTCTATAATAAGAGGTGATTTGTCATTGAGTGGTGCTTCAGCTAATACATCTACTAAAACTTGTCCTTTGATTGATTTTTGGTTGACATACTCTAAATCAAACTCACTAAGAAGCATAACCCACTTAGTTATCATGTCGGTTAGAGTTGTTATGGATAAAATATATTTAAGAGGGTCAATCTTAGCAATAATCTTAGTTTGATTATTGAGCATGTAATGTCATAGTTTTTGAGAAGCAAAAACAACTGCTAGACATGTTTTTTCTATCTAAGATTAGTTGAGCTCATATGATATCAAGGTTATGTTGAGGTAGTACACTACCGATTCTTTCCCATTATCATCATGTTATGCTAATAATGCCCCCAGTGCAAATTGAGTAGTTGAAATGTACAACAAAAAAGGTTTACCAACAACAAGTGGCATTAGTACTAGTGGGTTGGAAAGATATTGTTTAATATTGTCAAATGTTTATTCACAACTCTCATTCTAAGTAAAAGGAGTGTCTTTCTTCAACAAAATGTGAAAGGGTGACAAATGTCTGCAAGTTGAGATATAAATTACCTAATTACTTGAATTTTTATTTGTAGACTTATAAGTTGTTTAATATGCTTAGTTGGAGGCATATCTATGATAGTTGAAACTTTAAAGGATCAAATTTGATGCCATGTTATGAAATAATGAACCCTAAAAACTTTCTTAACATCACGCTAAATACACACTTCTTAAAATTTAATCTCATATTGTACTCTCTCATGCATTCAAAAATACAGTGAAGCACTTTAGGGTGTTCTTCTTTAGATTTAGATTTAGTAAGATTATCATCTATATAGTCTTCCATAATGTCATGAAGCATGGCATGGAGCATGTCATAGAAAATGATATTCATTTCCCACTGATATGTAGCCTAACATTTTTCAAACCAAAAGGCATTACCTGATAACATAATGTTCCCCATGGTGTTGCAAATGCAGTTTTGTATTGGTCTTCAGTAGTAATTTTTATTTGATTATAGCTTGAAAAGCCATCCATTAAAGATAACATCTCATGACCTACAGTTGAATCTACAATCATGTCTATGTTGGGCAATGGAAAATCATCTTTAGGGCATGCTTTATTGATATCACAAAAATCCATGCAATTTCCAATCCCTTATACTTTATTTAATACTGATACAATGTTTGATATCTAGTCTAAATAATCAATAGGACATATGAAACTAACAACCAACTACTTCTTTAATTCATATTTTATGAGTAGTTAAAACTTAGGATGCATCTTATAGAGTTTCTATTTAATTGGTTTGGCATCTAGATACACCACAAGGTGATGAACTAATAATTGTAGATCAAGTCCTAGCATATCTACATAAGACCATGTAAACACGTCAAAGAATTCACAAAGTAGAAGTGTAAATATGTCCCTTTCTTTTTGAGTGGGTGATATGGCAAGTTTAATAATTTTAGGATCTTCTTCAGTACCAATATTCATAGGAATAGTTTCTTCAACAAGTAAAATTGATTCATCTTTGTAATTTTGGGGTGGTGTAGGAAGATGGAAATCTTCCTTGAACTTTGTTTGATTGGATGTAGAAGTCAAACTGATATTTTTATGTAACTTATGTTCCCCAAAATATGTTGAATCATCTAAATGAATTATAAATCATTTATTATGGTCATCTGCTGGAATATGATCCCTTGTTCTCAAGAATTTGTAAATAGCCTCATCATTTTTTTAAAAATCAAGTTGAAGTGTTGCGTGTTGGTACCACTATACGAAGGATGGATATGCAAGATCAAGTGTAAGAATGAATTTTTCATGAAATAGGTTGGTGATGGAAAGGTATTTGAAGAGGCTAAGTATGGAACCCTTATTGTTGTCTGAAGAATCATCTGCTGACTCACTAGAAGAGTCACTTTGAAAAAGTGTGAGATGCACATTGAGTGGGTTAAATCCTATACTATGTTTTGCCTCATTTGCTTTTATTAAGATAGGTTTGATGGATCATTCTTCATGAAGGTTGAGACCTTTACCATTATATTTAATTATATTACACATGATGGATTTGGCAACAAGATAAATTTTTGTTGGAGAAGCAAGTAGCTAGTTTGTCAAAATAAAGCCAAGAAGGATTGAAATCTTCAATATGTTCATCTGAGAGGAAACCATCTTTTAGAAATTTTGTCTTGCCAAGCGTATTAACCATTTTATTATCTTTTAGATGGCGCGGCCTACCATAATTATTGGATTGGTATGGATTGTATTTTTGTAAAAATATTGAATTATATATTTTTTCATTCCTTTATTAATGATCTTAAATCCAAGAAGAAGTAGATGAAGATGCTCTAGAAGCAAGTGGTGGTGCAAAAGCTTATTCAATATAAGGGTGATTGGAATCTTATTTTTTAGATGGTTGATTTAAAGCTTGCTCTATAAAAGGTTGATTTGAAACTCGTTCAAATGATTAGTTGGATGCTTCACTGGTGGAATTTTTATCAATGGAGATGGATGTAATTGGTGTATTAATCCAACCACCAATGGGAGGTGTTTGAAATAAACTCTATGTATGGAAATAATTTTAAAGTGAATGATAATCCTCAATAGGAGTAAAATTATCATCTATAACTGGTAAATAGCTTGTTTTTTGGTATTTTCCTTCCAATAGCTTGCAATCTTGAAGGGTTGAGGATCACCTTGTATAATAACTTCTATTCTAGGAGAATTTCAAACATAGGTGAAGAGTGGAGGGGATGGAATTCATGGAATGAATCCATGGACATCTAAGAAGTATATTTTATGGTAGATCAAGATCATGGACATGAATGATATTTTCTTTAATAAAGGACCCCACCATCAAAGGAAGATAGATTATTTTGATAGATTATCGCTACATGCATTTATGGTAATAATGTTTATTTGCAACATTGTTATTGGATATCCTAGATCTTTTATAAGTCTTAATATACATAGATTTAGTGCCAAACCATTTTCTATAAAAACCCATTTTACTTTGTGTCTAGAGATGATAACCTCTATATACAATGGGAGGTTATGATCCGATCCTAAAGGAAAGACATCTGAATGATCAAATGTTACTTGGTTATTTGTAGACAAAGAACCCATTAATGCCTATAAATTGGTAAGATTGAGGTCTTGAGGTACACTTTAATCTTGGAGAGATTTATACAACATATTTTTATATATAGGGGATGTCTTGAGAAGGTCTAAAATTGAAATATTTACTAGCATTTTCTCAAGATGGAAAATAATGTTGTACTTTCATTCAACACTAGAGGATGATGCAGTTGGAAGGATGAGACTTATTCACCTTGTGGTAATGGCACATTCATGTGATGGCAAAGTAATAACATTAACATATCCATGCATGTAATCAATACTATTGACTATAGAAATGAATGGGTGATTTTCCTAATTAACATTACTAGATTTTGGTTGTTCCTATTTCTGCTTTACCTTTCTTTGCTCATGATTTTGGAATGGATCCTGGTATATCCATAATTTTTAATTGTTATATGGTTTATATGGATGATTTTTTATTGCTATTTCACCTCTATCAATGAGGTCTTGAACATAGTGTTTAAGGTGCACACACCTATTAGTTGAATGTCCTTTAATCTGATGGTATTCACAATACTCATCCTCTTTATACTAGTTAGGTTTGGGAACATATTCATCAAAAGGTTTTTGTTAGGGCATGTGATCATGTTTGTGTGAGCTAAATTTCAAAAACATTCTCACAAGTGTTACCCAATTGAGTTAAATTACGCTTAGGTCTTCCTTGTCTAGGTTGTCCACCAAGAATTATGATGTTATTGATTGGTTGATTGTAGGTTTTAGTTTGAGGTTGAGGGTTTTGAATCTATTTGACATCAATCACACCATCTCTAATGATATTTTTATTCTTTGAAAATAACTTTGGTTTTTCTAATGGTTTAGAGAAATTTTTATTATCTAGTTTAAATATTTTGATTACACCTCTATTAATAAATGTTCTTTCTACTTGAAATCCCTTTTCAATAATTTTGTCAAAATACCTTGGTCAAAGGAGTAAAAAATGGTGCCCCAAGTTTGGATTTAAGTTGTTCATAATTATATATACAAGATCTATTTTATAAAATGACCATGTGAAATAACTTGTCATTGCTCGTTATCTTTGTAGGAAGGAAGAAAAAGTTTCGCCATTGCATTACTTGATGTTGTGTAAATATAAGGTGAAGTATTTTTCAAAGTTATAAGTGATGAACAAAAAAATTTAGATAAGTCTTCAAAGGTGAAAATGGATCCTTTTGAAAATCATGAAAACCATTTAAGGGTTTGGCCCCTGAGACTTCATGAGAACAAAAGCAACATGTATTCATTATTATAAGCAACGTTTGCACATTAATGGGAAGATGTTGTAATCTATAAGCAAAGTAATGTCTTCTCAAAGAATGAAAATGTCATGCATGCCTATGAATTCAATGACAATGGATGAACTATACGGTGCCCCCTCAAGGGAGCAATTGGCAAAGGGGTTGACAATCAACTCCTTAAAAAGAGGAAAAGATTGGACCAAAAGGAGGAAAATGATGGGGTGGAAAAATAATGATGTGCCCAAAGTTGGGTAAAATCATTGAAAATGCAAGTGGGATAGTGTATAATGGTTTTCCCAAAGGTGGTTATAAGCATTATACCCTGATAGTGGCAATGTGGTATGATAGCACAAAAAAATTCCCAAAGGTGGTTAAAATCATTGAGAAGATGAAGCTACCCTAGTTAGAACAGACAAATAGGATAACAACATGCCCCTATTGGGAAAAAGAAAGTAAATGATTGGTGATAACATAATGATTTACCCAAAGGTAGTTAGAATCATTAAGAATGTAGGTGGGATGGTGTATAATGATTTGCCCTTAGGTGGTTATAATCATGGGAACCTGATTATGGAAAACATGATTGATTGATTGATTGATTGATGATTGAAAATATGATGAAAATTTGATATAGAGGATAAAGATGAATTGGCACAACTTGCTAGTAGGGAGATGCTTGTCTGAACTAATAAAGGTTGAAATTATTTTGTTGTTTAATTACTCTATTTGGGATATGATTGGGATTGGATTACAATGTTGTTAATGCCAAGGCCAAGGAGATGTTGATGTTGTCATTGCTGAGTAGATTTCTTGAAGCTGAATTTTTTTGTAACACATGATGGTAGGCATCATGATAGAACACCATGAGGACTAGGCTAAAATATGCATAAGGACTGACTCATGTGATCTAATTTTTAATGGAAAATAATGCACCAATGATAAATACCATGATGATAATTTAGACATATGAATATGGATGGATTCAAGTATAAATATGCAAGGAATCACCTAATGAACATGCATAGACTAAATCAAGGTAATAGTTTTATAAGTAAACAAACAAGCACACAAACAAATAAAGGTTAGTCATAATCTTAGTACAAACAACATGACACAAATAATGTGACAAACATTGCCCCTAGAAAATAGGAGACAACTTAACAAACAAACAAACAAACAAGATGGGGAAATAGAATAAAAGGAAGGGAGTGGTTGAGTTGTCTCCATATGCACTAGGTAAGTAGATGCTACCTACATAGTTTTGTGGATGATATATCCAACAAAAACTTTAGACTGAATGTAGTTCTCTCAGGAAATGGGAAGAAAATGATAACTGATGAAAAATAAACATGGTGGATGCGATAGAAGAATAGAAATGGTCTTGAGAAATGGCAAGTGTGTGGGATAAAAAGGCCAAAAAAGAAGGGAAAACTAAAGAACAAGTGATTTATTTATGACTTAGTGAGGATTCCCATAATCCTTAAGGCAAATAAGTAGTCAATATTTTTGGGTTTTCAAATTTGATTTTACAAATGTTTTTGGATTTTTTAAGTATCTCAACTCAATCAATAATGATGAGATCCTAAATGGTTCAAGCTCGCAAAATGGCAAGAGTTTTTTTGAGGTTGCTCAAAAAATGGAAAGAGCATGGCTTAGGTTGCTCACAAAATGATGAGAGCATGGCTTAGTTTACTCATAAAATGGTGAGAGCATGGATGAGATTGCTCATAAAATAGTGAGAGTGTGGCTTAAGTTACTCACAAAATGGTGAGATCATGGCTTAAGGGGATGGAGTTGACCTTAACATGAATCAAAACATGACCCACATAGTCCTAAAATGGCTTGAGTTCATAGTAGTTCCACCTTATAGTGGAGGAATCTAACTAGTGTAGTAGCCCATTCAAATAAAATAGGTAAAGATGATAAATGGCACAGTACATCATAATAATAGCAAGGTGGTACTTAAATGCATGATTAATAATTGTTTCTCCTCATTTTTCCATAGGTAATTATAATTAGGAAATAATGGCATAGTTCAATGGTTCTAATTTTCTCATAGACAATTATTATTAGTAGCATAACAATGAGAGATAACGAAATAAGAAATGAAGGATGCAACTACCAAAATTCTTTTGTCCTACTCCAAAATATTGCCTCTATCTAAAAGTATTGAAAAAAATACTAAAATTGATCTAGTTCTTCATGTTAAAAGTAGAAATAATGGATGAACCAAGGTCAAATGGTCTAGGTAGGGAGTTGTCAAAACATGTTTTGTTTGATAGATTGGACTGGTGGAATGAAAGGGTAAAACAACAAAGTGATAGAATGGTATAAAGGTAGAATGGTAGGATGATAATGAAGATTGTTGAAAGGGTTGATCCCAAGTGATAATGTGATTGGATGGGTATGCAATAATGGCAAAAGGAATGATAAATGATATGATATGATATATGCTTGTGTTTGGCTTGGGTGTGATTTTGGATTTTGTGTTCTTGCTAATGGGGAGATGCACATCCTAATCAATAAATGATACAAATAGAATACTCAATCATGTTAATTATTAGCTCACACCTTGTCTGATTAGTTTCTTTGTCAAGAATATATTACAAGTTTAGATGCCAAGAATGTTGTCATGATCTTCATTGGTCATTTATTCAATTTCCTTCAAACATTGAGACTAGATATATTTATAGCCTCTGTAAAGGAAAATGCGACCATAGATCATAAATAAGGATAAATGTTGGTTGATAGGTTTAATTAGGAAATGGAGTGATGGATGATAATGGAATGTATAATAGTTGGGAAATGAATGAAGATCAATATTTTTAGGCACACACAATGTTGTTGATTCTAGATGTAACATAACTTTGGATGTGGCAAGGTCGAAGTCTTCTGAATATTTTCTCAATAAGACCACCAAATTCTTCTATTGTTTAGGCCTGAGAGTAGCTACCATCTACTTAGGGTGTAGATAAGAAGCTATTTTTATTTGATATTTGATTTTGTCTTCATCAAATAGTGAATAATTTTTGTGCTTAGCTATCAACATCTCGAAGAGATTTTCACCGAAGAAGTTGTCTAGATTGTTCCATAATGCCTTCAAGAAGGTTTGACTAAGGAACATTGAATTTTAACTTTGATTGTCTTCTAGCACCTTCAAAAAGGTTTCACTAGAAGATGTTGAGTTTTTATTTTAGTTGTCCCCTAGTGCCTTAGAAAAGGTTTCACTAGGAGATTGTTCTTCTTATACATGAATGTGGTCTTGTCCTCTTTGATGTTTAAATTTTATGTGACCATGGATGTAGTTTAACAAGGTGTGATTTTTTCAGTCCCAATCAACACTTGTGAGAGCTGGAATGTCAATAATATGGCTATGTTGGTTGGTGGTAATGGAATGGGATGAGGCAGCACAATCCTCATAAAAGATACTAGGAAAACTTATGTCGTTATTGAAGTAATCATCCTCAGAAACTGTAGAAGGATCACAAATGTATTCAAATTAATCTACAAGGCATGTATAACCAATGTTATAATAACCATGAATGTATTCTATTTCTGAGTCTGATTCAGACTCAATGGACTTTGAATCCAATGTTGAGACTAACATTGATTATGATTATGATGCTAAATTAAATGTTAGTTTAATGATAAAACCTAACTCTAACTTTGATTCTTCATCTAATGGGTACTCTATTACAATGATGCATTGTTGGACAAGTAATGGCCTATGATGACATAATGGGATATAGAAAAATTGGTTTGTTAAAGTGGGACTCCTCAATAATGGGACAAAGGTCAAGACACAACTCTTTAGTGATTGGCTTGTTAAGGGGAGGGTCTTGAAAAATAGGCATATGATTAAAAGGTGATTCATCATAGGTTGACTTATTATAAATTTTTGGCTCAAAAACATCTTAGACTAGCTAGTTTTCTTGGTCTTGGTTTAAAATTGATTATGAAACACCAGTTTTGAACACATCTTGGTTTATGAATGATTGGCTTGGTTGAGGTATTGATTAGCTTGGTTGGGGTTTTGATGGGACTGATTGTGGTTGGAATTAGCCTAGTTGAGGTTGGAATTAGATTGGTTGAGGTTTCATAAAGTGGGGAATGATCAAAACTAGATGAATAATGGCCAGTGGTTAGATAATGGGTGGGCATTATGGATCTTGACTACTTTCACAAGCCAAATGACATTGTCCTAGAATAGAAATGGTAGGGCATTGTGGAGCTTGATTGATCACATAAGCCAAAGGATATGGACCTAGAATAAAAATGGTAGGGCATCATGGATATTTATTGCTTACACAAGCCAAAGGATAAGTTCTTGAAATATAAATGATATGGCATCATGGAGCTTGATTACTTACACAAGCCAAAAGATGAGGTCCTAGAATGGAAATGGCAGGGCATCATGGAGCTTGATTGCTTTCACGAGCCAAAGGATGAGGTCTTGAAATAGAAATGGTAGGGCATCATGGAGCTTGATTTCTCACACAAGCCAAAGGATGAGGTCTAGAATACAAATGGTAGGGAATCATAGAGTTTGATTGATCATATAAGCCCAAGGATGAGGTCCTAAAATAGAAATGATATGGCATCATGGAGCTTGATTGCTCTCACAATCCAAAGGACAAGGTCCTAGAAGGACAAGTTTGGAGTGTTTTGGAGGGTGATTGACTGCCTAAGCCAAAGCATCTAAGTCATCTTTGTAAACCACATTATCCCATTCAAGGTCTTGAGTTGGATTGTAAGCCAGTTCTTAGCTTTATTCCCTATATTTATTATTGTAAGGAGGGTATGGATCTATCTCCCAAACAACATTATCTGTATTTGGGTCTTAAATAAATTACTCCTTACAAACCACTTCTTCCTCAAAGAGGTGATGATTATGGTCAATTTATGCAGCCATTATATCATAAGTTGGATTGTACATGACTCCATCATAAGTGTAGCTAGACATATCCACATCAATGATGAACTTTTGGCCAAATGGCATCAAAAGCTAGGCTTTGAAATAAATATGATCAGATGTGATTTAATCTAACAAGTTTGGAAGAACTTGGACATAGGCTCAGCATATAGAATAAAACATAAACATGATCAATTGGCATAGGCCACAAGGCAATAAGCACCTTGGAGAAAGGTTGTGTTCTCCTAAATAAAGGCACAAATAATGATGAGAATAGGCTCTGTGAATAAACAAGTAATGGAAACAAGGATCTTTGAACAAACAAGCAATAGTTTTTAAACTTGGGTAATCAATTAACTGAAGTTATGCAACCCAAAAGAGAAAGATCTATGTATCAACCCCTATGAAGCAAGGCCCAAAAATCAATCAATGTTTGAATTCAAACTTATGGCAAAGTTAATTGAAAACTTAATGTTTGAATACAAGGATTTGATTGACCAAATAAGCTATACAGGATTGGATTTCATAACGGCACAATATAAAAGCTCAAAATGGAACCTGTGATTGGTTTGAAATAATGGTTTAGGATACAAGGTAAACAAGTCTTAAAACAATTTGAGCAACATAATGACATTTATCACTCTCTAATGATGTGATTAATGTTTTATTTCAAAGACTCAATGGCATAAACTTGATAATGATTTGGGCATCATAACGGTACCCATTTCAATCATGTGACAAATATACAAACAAGTTTAGCAAAAATTACAAGGCATAAGTGTGGTGTAAAATGGCCAGCATAATGCCTCTTTCATAAAGAAATGGCATATAAACAAACTTGTTTTGATGTGTTTAAAAATAAACATATAAGTTTTAGCCTTAAAACACCAAGCAAGAAAAAGATAAGTGACTAAATAGAACTAAGCATGATGTCCTAGATCCTATCAAGGTGTGGCAAAGCAGGGTTGACAAACACTAATTAGTTTTCGATCATCTAGATTGATCCCATGTGTACACACTTTCACATATACACACAAGAGAAGAAGCACATCAATTAGTTCTGCATCAAATGGCTTATTATGAAAAGTTCTAGTCCTTTTCATAACCACTACATCCATCACTTTTTCAATATAGTGTGATGTCCAAAATGATCATATGTCCTGGGCTTAGCCTACACTAATAGAGATCATTTAACTGCTCAAACCATCATCCTAGTGATGGAATCCTAATTTATATACCCCCCTGTGGAGATGGGTTGAAGACAATGTTGGGAGATGAAACCCCAAGTCAAAGCTTCCATAAATAACTTATGGGAGGTGATGAAAACACTCTCAAAAGCCAAAATGCATAAAATAAAAACTAAGTTAAAAATCTTTATGGTTGTTTCTAGATCACTCAAGCCTTGTGGGTCTTGAGGAGATCCTTCACAACATTCTTTTTATGCCTTTAGACTAAGGAACTTGTTATAATAAATATGGCACTTTTGATCCCACAAGTTCCCTATAGGGGACGGGGGGAGAGCATACATGCACAAATTCCTTTTTGCTAAACAAACAATCAATAAATAACTTGCATAAAAATAAACTTGCTCAAAATCATGTAAAATAATATGATGTTAAGTTTATTTTTAGGCACCAAAATTAAATATGTTGTAAATTTTATCCCCTTGGCTTTGATTACAAACTTGTAAAATTCTGAAAAAAAACATCCAAGGCATAAAAAATGAACTAAGGTATTTTTAGATACCCAAAAGATGATGTGAGCAAGTTTGGAACAAGTTTAGACTTGATTAAGTTCTTTGTTATGTGTCAATTGAAATGTTTGGATTAATGTTCATAACCAATGTGAAAGAACTTGCATAAACATAAACTAAGCAAAAAACACAAACATGTTTGTTTCAATCACTTAAGTCCAAATGTGTAAGAGTTAGCAACTTCATTTTAGATCCAAATTGAAATGTTTGAAATTTGACTAATTCTTTTTAAAAACCCAAAATGAGATGTGTGATTAGTCAAAAACATGCATTTGTTCTTCAAATCACCCCTTCAACCTACAAATGGTAGATTATGACCCCTTACTTAGAATCACTTTCAAGTGTTAGCTAATGAAGTTTCTGGAAATAACTGATACTGGTCGATAAGGACCTAGATCATTTTTTTGTGAACCCAAAGGCAAAACAAATACAATGCATAAACGTTATTTAGCTCAATTTTAGCATAAAAATTCAATAAAACTTTCGATAGGATGATTAGACAAAGAAGTACAATTTAATGAAACCAATAAACAACGATTAGAAACCTTTAAAAATGTTCAAAGTCCTATTTCAAGATTTTATGAAACAATTATGCAACTTGAATCTAAACTGATAGCATATTCTAAAAATTTAGGAGAAAACATGTGGTTGTAAAAAAATCATCAAAAATGGAGTTTGTATGACCCCAAACCAAAATCTGGAAGATGACTTACTAGCTCTTGGGTCTGCACACTACAAAACTGTAACTCCATAGTGCAAAACCACAACTCACAATGCAAAAACATTATTTCACAAGTTGTGGTTTTATAGTTTAACCAAAAAATTTGGTGTGATCGCTAGTGGTTAAGTCATAAATTTTTTAATGGTCATGTAATATTGTAACTCACTAATTTGTAGTTTTGACAAAATTATAACTACAGAGTTGTGATATTGCAATATTATGACTGCAACCAATGATATCACAACTTACAAAATCATGGATTACAATATTGAGATTGGGGAGTTATGGTATTACAATATCATGATTGGGGAGTCATGGTATTGCAATATCATAACTTGACCTATAGACAGAGAACTCATTAGTCTAGAAATATAACTAAAATGCAAAATCATGATTGAAATACAAAACTGTGACTATGTCAATTATGGTTTTATGGTTCAAAGGACAAAATTGCAATTTTGTAGTGACAAAATTGTTACTTATAGAAAATGTCTTTTTACTCAAATTTTTCACCCACTTTGGCCTCAAATTCTAAGATTTTGCATGAAAATGGTTAGTAGTATGATTTTAGGTGCCATTTAGGCAAATTTGTGGGGTGTGGTCTCATCGAGCATGCCATTTGTGAACATAAAAATCTGATAAGGGTAGATTAGTATAGTGTTAGTATAGTAAAACCAAATCCAAAAACACACTAATAGATAACACCTTAAGCCTAGATCAAAGGGAAGAGCATAATAACAAAGGTATGATAAAAACACAACTAAAACATAAAAGATAAAACCTTTTACCTTCCTTGTGTTTCCAAGATGACTTGTTGAAGTGGCTTGCTCGGCATGTGCTCAAGAATTCTTCATCAATGGAGCTTTGGCTATACTCCACCTCCTCTTGGTATCATTGTCTTTGTGGTTTTGGCTTGTGAATCTTGACTCAATAATTTGGCATAATAACACTATATCAAAATCACTTTCAAAAGAATTTGGGCATGATGACTTTGGCTTGAGAGAGCTTCTTAAAATCATTTGAGAATGGTAACTTTACACCAAGATAGATTAAAATTATGAGTGTGAAGCCTTCTATTTATAGATTTTTCCATTTTATCATAACGAACCTAAACCGTGCATCTCAAGATGAATATGTGTGGCTAAGAATCCATTTAATTTTTTAGGCTAAAATCAATAAATGTTCTCATAAATATTATGGATAGAGAGGCATTAAAGAGGCATGGGAGGGCTTAATTAGATATTTGTGGCATTTATGGCTTGTGGATGCCACCTCATAGATGATGTCATTAAGTGATGTAGTTATTCACAATCAATTTCCATTAATAAAATAATTAATAACCTTAATGGAAAATCCACTTAAACTCTTGATTCAAATTAATTAGCTTTAAACATGATTAATCAATTTTGGTGCAAATTCTTTGGAAAATGGTGCTCAATTAATAAAACTATCAAAATGTTGTATTATTGGATCAAAATTTGACTAGAGTGGAATTGGAAGGTGATGTTAGATGTGTTGGAACCATTATCACATTTAGTATATTATCGACACAAAATAACAAAGGCAGATGTCTCATGTAAGAAAATTAGTAGAAAAGTGCAATGTAGAGCACCCAGGTATGAAATCATCATTTTGACTTCAAATGATCTGACCAAAGTTTGGTATCACATAAAATGTATTGCCCCATTTAGGGATACATTGGCCAAAATTGGCACTTTTATATGACAAGTTCAAACCATTTAGTGCATTTTAATGTTTTTAGGCTAAATTGTAATATTTTCTAGAAATTGATCTGAAGCTTGGTTAGAGGTCATTGGTGACCAATTTTAGGTGTCTATAAGTCTTCAAAGGTGAAAATGGATCCTTTCTAAAGTTGTGAAAACCATTCAAGGGATTGGCCCCTGAGACTTTGTGGGAATAAAAGTAACATGTATTTGTTAATATAAGCAATGTTTTCACATGCATGATAGAATCCAGTTAGATGTTCTTTAATATATCCTTTACCTTTATACTTTCAAAATTTTAGGAGCTCAAAGTAATTTGGAAAAGGTGTAGTCATCTTAATTAAATCATATGGGGATGAGCAAATTTCCTCAAACTTGAACTATTTTTCGCTAGAATAGGTGCCATGTTGTAAGCTTTGAACTCTATACTTTATATTTTGAACTTCTTGTATGAGATATGGGAATAGTTGGTTCATTTGACTTAGTGTATTATATGGTTAACCCATGAATTGGTTCATGTTTTGGGGAATTTATTGGTTAAAATCGTGTGGAGGTTGATTGTTAAAATTAGAATTCTGAGGGTCTGAAAAGGGATTAAAATTGGGTTTATAACCAAGGTTTGGATTTAAATTAGAACAAAATTTATTTGACTTGGGTTTGGATTGGAACCAAATTTTGTTTAATTTAAATTTGGGTTGAAACCAAGGTTAGGGTTATTTGTAAAGTTTATGTTTAGATTTGATGGATTTGGGTTTGGGTTGAAATTTGAGTTGTTTGGTGGATTGTTATTGAAGTTCATGGAGTTAGGATTAGTATTGTAACCAAAATTAGTTTGATTAAGAAAATTTGGATTGGGTTGTTTTGGGTACATGTTGTAGTTTGAATTAGATGTATTAGAACCTAAGTTTGAATTAGAGTTAGATTGGTTTGATTGGAGTGGATTTTGGCTTGGATGTTGGATTAGGATTTATGTTTGGATTATTAAATTTAAGTTATGAGTTTAGAATTATTCAAATTAGGCAGTTTTTGGTTTTTGGTTTAAACTTGTGTTAGGATTTGGGTTGGAAAATGAATGTTTGGGATTAGAACTAAACTAAGTTGAAATGATATTATAATTAAACTAAGTTGGAATGGGATTATAATTTGGATTGAAACATGGATTGGAACTTGGATTAGATGGAACTAATCCAAGAATATTAGAGGAAGAAGACTGATTTGGTAAACCGCTATTTAAATTTAGATTGTTGAGTGTGCATGGAGCAATACTCAAACTAGGATTGGATGGTTGGTTGGGAAAGCTATAATGAGTATTCAAGCTTTGATTTTGATTTTATTTGGGAATAACTGGTGAGCCTTGGAGACTCTGATTGGGTTTGATTGGTGAGTTTGAATGTAGATTCAAACTCAGATTAATTTGATCATAACCTTGTGAATTTAGATGAATGTTCAAATTTAGTGTAATCAAATGTTGATTTATTAAACTTGAATTAGATGGGAGACCCATGTTCAAGTTTGGATTGACTAGTTGCATATTTGGTAAACTTGAATTAAACTTCAAGTTTTGAGTGGTTGGGTGCATGATTGGTGAGTTTGAAGGTATATTCAAACTTGAATTAGTTGGATAAACCTATGAAGGCAAATTAGATTTCACATTCACATTGGGGTTACCAAAGGGATTGGTTGTTTGATGAGATTGAAAGTTCATAATCTCTTGGAATCCTTGGGTTGCATGAAATTTCATGGAGAATCCATGGCTTGTTTGAGATGACTCCTCATATAAGATGGTTTTCCCTTTGCCTTGAGAGACTTGGGAATGGGATTGTGAGGAGGTTATGAGGGCATTGTTATCCTCTAAATAACCTTGTGAGGTGGATTGATTAGGATTGGAGGATTAAGGTTCTTTGCTTGTAGTTAAATATGACAAATTATGTACATCAAAGTCAGATAGGAATTTTTCTCCAAATACCAAGGCTTAAAGCAAGACTTCATTCTTATTGGACATGATATACTCATCAAAGGAGGTTGGAGGTTGGATAACTTTGGGGCTACCCTCATCTTGGTAATCCCCTCCTTCATCTTCTTCTTGTTTGATTATCTTATATATTTCTACATGATACTTTTGGCTAGTAAATTGAAAGGGATTATTGTCGAAAGGCTCATCCCTTGCATTGGGATTGTTTAGCATGGCCATTTGCCTAGTGATAAGTGACATGGCAAGGATAAAAAGAAAATGACTTAAAGAAATGGAAGTTTTAAACTAACAAAACTAACCAAAGTGGTTGAAAAATTCAAATTCTTATACTTATTATTTTGAGTTTTGGGGGAAAATATTTGATTTTAGGATTTTGTTTAAAACTCAAAAAAATATTTTCAAACAAGGATATTGCAGCACATGGAAAATACAAGGAAACAAAAAAAAAATCCTACTTTAAGCAGTTAATAAATTGCACATAAAGGGTGAAAAAGTAGGATAAGGGTCATGAACAACTTTTGGGCCTTTCGATATCACTTACTTGATCATGTTCTTAGCCATAGCCTAATATTTTAAGGTACTAACCATGAAGTATCATGTCATTCCCATGGCTCATTGAGTCTAGTTTTGAGGGTGTATGGAAGGTAGCTTTATTTGGCCCCTAAACCATTGAGTATAAAATTTGTGCTAACATGACATCCACCTAGGTGCGAGGTGATAATTTTATGTAGTGGTTAACTTTGGGCATTTTGTAGCCAATTAGAGGTTGTAGTGCATATCTTGCACCAATTGGTAGGTGGATAACTATCTCTTGAATCTTAATGGCATCTTTGATGATTTGAGGAAACATGGAAGCTATAGTGTGAACTCCATGAAGTCATGGAGCTTGTGGTTATGATCATTGAGTTCTAGTTCAGCACTCAATGTGCACCTTCCACCCTAGTGAAGATGCTCTTAAAGTCTATTTAAGGAGCTAAAGCCAAAAAAGGTAAAGGAGATGAAGAACTATAGTGGAGCTCTAGTAAATTAAAGTCACTATGTATGCATTAATCTAGTGTATTAAGGCTTAGGAATAGTATGGAGGCCATTTGGCTCCATTTGTATGTGCCCAAGCTCGCTTGTGATCCTCTAGGTTTTTAAGTGTTATGATATGAACATATACTCTATTTTTAACTCTAATGAATGATGAAGGTTGTTGCATTAAATCATAATGTGTCTGGTTTATGAGTCTATGTGTATTGGTGGTAATATCATATTTTCAATATAATTATAATAAGTATTGTTCATACATGCTACTAGTTCACATCTTTAATGAAGTCTCTGCAAACTTTCATGACATCATCTTTATATTACATAAAGATTGAATATAATTTTTTTGCCAAGTATTATAATCCTTGTTAAGATTGCATGACTAGTATGATTAGTTTAAGTGGAAGCAGCCTTGTGACCTCTTAAACACCTAGGTGACATTATGCTTAGTCCACAAAAGTCTTATGCCTATGGATCTACCTAAATTTTTCATATAATTGTATAAGTCCCCTAGTTGAAGCCTTATACCATGGCACAACTAGCCCAATACGGGCCCCAATTCCTTCTTAGTTATGATTGAGGTGAGTGCATAAGGCTTGTGCCTTATGTGGATTGATGTCAATATAACTAAGTGTTCAAATGTTGAGTGCAAAGGGAATATCCCATACTTGTACCTAATTGTAAAAAACTAAGAGCTATCTAAACAACTCTCTTATACAACAATTTTGGTTTCATTGTTAGGACCCTATTGAATTTTTTTGCTATGATGGTGCGACAGAATGATGTACTGACTTTCTCTTTAAAACATTAAATAATGGTTATAACAGGTGGATAATAAATTTACATTGAAGCATCCAACATATAGTAGATAAAATCTAGGAAGATGGGTTCAAAACAACCTATATGATGTTAATTATGAGGCATTTATCTATGAGTTACCTAATCATGTGTATCGATGGTTGGTTGCATATTCGACCCATAGAAGAAGAAGTTATAGACAGTGTTATGAGTGGAAAAAGGAGCACCTAAAGAGGCTTGTGACCTTAGATGTTACTTGGACTAGATCAGTGGAAAAATGGTGTCAAGGAGCTCTAAATAACTATGTACTTGAGTTCACAATCTCAACATACTCATGCCCTGAGGAAGTGGAGTACCAATTTTTATGCAACCCTAGAGGCATGTTTATGAAGGAGTTCAATGCAGAGCTAAAAAATCTAATGGTGGATTATGGTTTTAAACTTTGGGGATGGAAGGCTAAAGTCCTTTTGCATATGAGTAGTGCAAAAGGGGGAGAAGGTGATGTGTAGGTGGGTCATAATGGAAGGGAATGAGCAAATTAACACTTGAGAGCTCAGACGATAGACATATAATAAGAGACAACATCGAATGATGGAAGATGTAGAACCTAGAAGTTTTGAGAGAACCCATAGATAGTGAGAAGGGCATAGGGAAGGATCTCTTGAAATATAATATTGTGAATATGAGAGATATAATGAAGCAATGAATTAAGCTCAACACTTGATAGGTGTGGAATTTACTGGGTTTCTACAAAATTTGGTGACTATAGATATGTTTGATGTGCTTACCTTATTTGAAGCTACAATGCATGCTCATGCACTGGATCCCCCACTTAAAGAAAGTACAAAATAAATTATGTACTCTACTAATGACTTAGATCTTATACATTTTGCAGACTTAGATTTCAACTTTGTGATTGAACAGATTATTCCATATAAAGAGGTGAGTATAACTACATCTAGACCATTAGGCACTATCTCACCACAATAGAACTTAAATGTGAGTATACCAACTTATTCAATGTCAATAATGCAAGGTGGGAAATATCCCATATGAAGTGGTCTAGTACCACAAGCAAGTAACACAACACCAATGACATCAATTGCATCGGTAGTAATGATGCGACCAATACCTAACCCTGTGATGGGAGGCATCAGAGGACTACTGCTAAGATAGGTATTAGAGGGATAAGTGCCTCAAGTATCAGATTCCCCCCATAACAAATCTACTATGAAATGGCTATGCACTTATAATAATACATAACATGGAGAATGACTCAAAACATGTGCTAAAGTGTGAACTATAATGGCATGCACAAGACATAACCTAATTGAAGTGCAAGGCTACCCAATTTTTGACCACTTTACTTGATTATGCCCACACCTAGTACAAAAAATTTGATCTTAACTAGGCCATGGTTGACTAATATACCATAAAGGATGCATTCCTAAAGGAATTTGACATTTTGGAGTTTGAACAACAAAGCATCATCATGATAAAAGAGATTACCCAAATACTCTCAGAGAGTGTGCACCTATACAATACAAGGTTCAAAACATTCCTATTGAAGTTTCCATATGATATTCACCCTTCCCAACATGCACAGTGGTTCATTGGGGGTCTCTCATGTTGTTTCAAAGAATGCTTTCCATGAAGACTTTTACAGACCCTCGAGAAGCACTTGAATCTGTGCTCAGAGTTGAGGCAGTTGAAAGTGAAAATACCAAGATCAACCCATTTATAAAGGTGTAGATTTCATCAATAGCCTCTTAGCTCCAAAAGCTTATTGCTAGATCTTCACATGATTCTTAAAATGGACTTTGGTGCACCGATTGTGAAGTAAAAGGCTATAATATAACTAACTGCCCATGAAAGAATGTATGCACCATGGTTCTAAGCTATCAAGTTTGACAAGAGGTGCATGACATCTGCAACTACCCTTAGTTATAATACACTAGCCAAATTAACATATCTATTATCAGTTGTGCAATGCTTATACCCATACTACTATTGATTTCCAGATCATTGATAAAATACACAAAAATATAGAAAGAGGCACACGACATGCCATAACAACAATCGAAGGGTAGGCTAACTAAGGTAATAAGAGCTATAGCCAACAAAACATAAGATTTGGGATGTAATGAAGCACCAGAGGGAGAGGTGGAGGATGTGGTGGTGGAAGGTTCCCACTATGCTCATGTTATAAGTTTGGTTCAACAAAGCATTATTAGTGTGACTACCCAACACATCCTATGTGTGGGTATTATCGAGGGTCCCATAAGGTTGAATAATGCCTTGACCTATACAAAAAAATGACCCAAGTAGGCATGGCATAGATAAGGGCATAGGAATGATCAGGTGCAAGTAGAAAATATAAAAATGGACCCCAAAAGCACAACCTATGCATATAGAGGCAGTCAAAGTACACATAATTACATGTAGTGGATTCACCACTTAACTACCAATTATACTAGTACCTAAGTTACACCTTGATTATGTGAATAATGGTAGTAATGAGCACATAATGTAACCTAAACCTAAATTTATGCCATAGACAGACCCAACATGTCAAAAATATGTGTTACAATAGGCTATGGGTGTCATCCAAAACCTACAAGGGGAGATCCAATTAGTGTGATATGTAAAAGCATAGGTTGTCACTTCTCATAAGATGTAGGATAGCCAAGAAGCTAAAGTATAAGAATTAATTGAGATTTTGTGCCTCTTATAGACAAAAGGAATGTTTCCCCTATTAAAAACTTGCTCCTAGAGCATGCAGGTCAAAATCAAGTTGAGGTCACCATGTCATGCATAGAGAGGGTATGAGAAGTTTGACATACATAAAATGTTGAATATGACCAAGAACCCATGGTGGATGCCACTATTGATGGATGGTCTATTTGTGAGGTTCTTATAGCCATAGGTACTAAGGTCAACATCTTGACCAAGAATGATTGGGAGAAAATGGGTAGGTCATCCCTGAGACCTTCCCCTTATATACACTTCATGGCCAATAAGACACTGGTGCAGTCAATCAAAATTTTAAAAATTGTACTTGTTGATATCATGGGCACCAAATTCTATGTTGACTTTGAAGTGATTGAGTTAGTAGAGTAGGACAACTACTTGGCGTTTCTAAGAAGGCCATGGTGTTATGCAAATAATACAGATATGTGCTTCAAAAAGTGTTACATGATGTTTGAGAATGGAAAGGAGAGGGTAGTTATACCCCTCTCAAATGACTAAGGAACCCCCTATGTTGAAAGTGTGGATGTTGAGGATGAGATCAACCATATCTATAACATCATGGTGTAAGGCATTGAGAATTTAGACTCAAATGATCAAGGAGTCCTCTCTTGGGAAGATGGATAATTTATCTCAGACACCACCCATGTTGCTTGCGATCAGTGGATCAAGGAAGCATATGAGACCACTGATCATGATGTCATTTGGTACATGAAAAGGCACAAAAACTAGAAAATATAGGTTAGGTAGAGATCAAGATGCTTCTAAAATATGGGTCCTTTATACCAAGAAAAGGGGAAAAGAGTGTTTTGCCTTAATAAGGGCAAACTTGCAATGCTTCTAATATATGAAGGGAGTAATCCAGTAGAAGACTATGTTCATGAACTTAAGTTGTGCATCTCAAAAGAGGTGGATAGAATGGGTGCACTAGTATACACAGTGAAGAGCACTGCCACTCGTTGGTGGGTAGCATAAATTCCTAACTTACCAACTTGGCAGGACATAAAGGCAACTATTTGTACTAGGTTTAAAAAGAGCAATGAGGACCTGGACATTTCAACTTAATCTAGTGACTTTGACCCCTAACACATATAAATATTTACAAATAAATGTGGATTTTCTACAGCAATAATGCCCCACAAAATTTATGGTGCATACCTTCTACATAACTCTAAAGACTTGGGCATGAGCATGGTACATAATCAATGAGATGCACTGCGAGACAACCAATTAAGATACCCTTAAGGAGTGGTTTGTTCACACCTTATCCTTTTCTTCATAAAACCTTGAATTGATTGAGCCATTATGGGTAGTTTAAAGGTCCATGTTTGAGGACATTGTAATATTGGAGGAGTGCTTAAAAGTTATGTTCATCAAAAAAGCGTTAGTGGTCCCAACCTTCTTCGAATAGAAAACTCTCAACAGTGACTCTAGTGAGGAAAATGATGACACATGAAAGGCATGCAACTAGAAGAAATTTATAGGCTAAAGGAAGTTAGTATGACAAGTTGATAATAACGTCCCAGAAGATGAAGACCCTACCCATATTTTGGTAAAAACAACTGAGGGCAGTAGACAAGTTGAGGATTTACACTAGGAGAATAATGAACCCTATATGGCACCATTAAGAACTACCAAAGTAGATATTAGTTCAAAGAGGAAACCAAAAATTTCCACTTTGGGAACCTATTGGTTTGACATGAAACTAGTGCATATTTTTGATCTCCTAAAGGAATTATAAGGCTTGTTCCCTCAAAACTATAGAGATATGAAAGGCATAGACCCATCCTTTGGGAAGATGAACATCAAACTAGTCGATGGTAAAATATCCATCAATAAGAGACCTTATATAATGAATCCAAATCTTTGCACCAAGGTCAAGATGGAGATTAATGAAAGCATGCTAGTTGCAGGTATCATTTACCCCATGAATAAATCTAAATGGGTTATCCCCATAGTCATCAGGATCAAAAAGGATGGGCATATCCAAATTTATGTTGACTATAGACTATTGAATGCCACCTACATAATCAATCCCTTTCTAACTCTATTTACCAACAAAGTATTGGAGGGTGTCACAAGTTGTAAGATATACACCTTTATTGATGGGTTCTTAGGATACCATCAAGTTTAGATTGAGGAGGAGGATAAGCCCAAAACCACTTTTATGAAAAAATGGGGTTGTTTCACTTATAATGTGATGCCCTTTGGGATGAATAATGCACCAACCATATTCTCCCGCATGGTGATCACCACTTTCAAAGAATTCATTCACAAGTTCTTCCAAGTATACATAGATGATTAGACAATGTATGGGCTAGTAAATGATCACTATGACAATATGTTTCTAATGCGTGAAAGGTGTAGGTAGTTGTAAATTTTTTTTTCCTCAAAAAGTGTGTTTTTTTAATGCCATTTGGCATATTTCTCAGGCATATCATATGTAAAGATGGTATGTTCATTGATCTGGCCAAGATTATAATCATCCTTCAGCTTCACACACCTTCAATGCAGAAAGATGTATATGCCTTTCTTTGGAATTTTGCGTACTACAAGAAATTCATTAGAAAGTATGCCAATATTGTGGCACCTCTAGAAGAAATCCTGTAAAAGGATGGCCCATTCTATTGATGCGCAGTGCAAGAAGATGCTTTTGAGACCTTAAATCTCAAACTAGCAAGTGCATCGATATTAAAATTTCTCAACTAGGTGACTCCCTTCCATGTCCACATAGATTCCTCTGGTACTAAAATAATCATCATACTCATGTAACTAGGTGAAAGGAAAATGGATCATCCCGTTTCTTTTTTAAGTAGAAATTTAATCAAGGTAGAACAAAACTACATCATAATTGATCACAAAGTGCTCACCATGGTCTATGCTCTACAAAAGTTCTAACAATATTTGCTGCCAACCCTCTTCATCTTCTTCGTTGATCATGAGTTACTTACGTACCTTTTAAATAAGCCCATTTTACATGAGCACATTTTTCAATAGATTATTTTATTTCAATAATTCCAATTCTATGTTGTAGTGAAGCCTAGAAAATAGAACTTGGGCCCAAACCATCTATCTCGCTACTTTGGTGGTGTAGTAGAGCTTATTAAATATGATATACCTAATGCATAATTTTATAGGGTCCAGTGCATCCTAAAAGACTTATTAGAGATCACCATGTTTTTGACCTCTAGATCTGCACCTCAGACCATGACAATTAAGGAGAAGTAACTCACAGTTCACATCACCCCTTTTCAACTCATTAGTAGGGAACTATACAAGTTGAGCCATGATGAAGTCATGCACTGATGTATCCTAGAGCATGAATAGGACCCAACACTATAAAAGCTGCATGAGGGGATTATTGGAGGCCATTGTGATGGAGACGTTATGATAGGTAAGGTAATACAATCAGGGTTGTGGTGGCCAACTCTGTTTCATGATGCAAAAGAATATGCTAAAACTTATGATGTTTCTTAGTGCATGAGAAAACCAAACCACCAAGATGAGATGCCTCTCATCCCCATCCTTACCCAAACACCATTTAAAAAATATACCATTGACTTTATTGGGTCTATTACTCTTATGATGAGGTGAATAGGCACAAGGTACATTTTGGCTACCATAGATTACTTCACCAAGTGGGATGAAGTAGTACCAACCAAAGATTATATAGTTACCATAGCAATAAGATTAATCTAGGAGAATATTATTAGTTGTTATGGATCCCCACTTATCTTGAATAGTGATTGTGGCACACACTTCCTCAATGAAACTATTCAAATCCTGCTAACTAAATATATGGTAGCATACCATAAAATAACACCCTACCATCTGCAAGTGAATGGCACCATAAAAGTATTCAATAAAATGTTGGGGATGTAACTCAAAAAAATATGTGATGTTCGTCACAAATATTATAATGACCATGTGTCAGCAATATTATGGGCCTACCGTACTAAGTACAAGCACCTAAATAAGGATACACCATTTCAATTGGTGTTTGGCACAAGGCCATTTTAAAATTGGAATTCCTAGTTCCCTCATTACACATTACATGTCTTGATTGATTGGATGACCACCAATATCTAAGCACACACCTAGAATACTTAAAGCACCTAGATGAGACACATGCCCAAGCACGATGGAACTAGCAAATAGAAAAGGCACACCAAAAGGTATGGCATGATAAGCACATCAAACACAGGTATTTATAGAAGGTGCATTAGTCTTGTTATATGACTCTAAATACCTCAAGCACCTAAGCAAATTATATATTTTATGGATGGGACCTTATGTTATCCAAAAAATAATGGAGACTAGTGCATTTAAGCTATTTAGTTTGGCTAGTGATATGTTCCTTAGGCATTTCAACAGTAATAGATTAAAGCTATACAGTCACTAGGATGGCACTTGCACCATCTGGTACCGACTTCTTAGTCATAAATTGGTTTCTTGCTTTGACCATAATAAAATTGGTACAATCCAAATCTTTCTTTATGTTTGTTTCTTTTATGTTGGGTAAATAAGCATGGCACTTTTAGGCTCATAGAAGAACTCTTTTGGTGCTTGCACACGCATAAATCCAATTAGGTGAGTTGAGCACAGTTATTTTTAAGTGCCTAAGGCTAGACACCTAAATTCTTAGGCATATGGAAAGTTTTCCTGGTTGAAAAAACTATAAGTACGAGTTGACGAATGAAGATACACAAGATGTTCATGTGTAAGAAATCAAGAGGAGACAATGAGGTGCTAGAAGACTAGCGCTAGGATTTGGATGGGGTAGGGAAGGCCAAAGTAAGAGACATGAAAGTGCAGATAAATTGACCAAAAAGGAGAGGTGCACTTGAAAATAAATGCAAAAATGAGAAGAGATGGAACCAAGGAGGCTGAATCATGTGCATGTGAAGCATTGTGCCCAAGTTTCCATAAGAAGGGTGAAGGTCGTGCCAAGTTGAACAAAGTGTAAGAGAATGATCATCGTGATAACTAGCACCCACCCAATGGTCGACAGGAAGCAAACGTTTGAATTACCTATCACTTCATTGAATAAATTGTTAGTAAATTTAATGTTATGATGGTGGAAGCACAAAGATCTACAATACATGAACAATTAGTGGTAGATTTTAGCTACTTTTGTAGGTTTAGCATGGCCATACACCACTAGTCATCAATGTAGTAGATGAAAACATCATATAAAAAAGAGAATGGCCAAGGTAGTAGGGATACTATTATATTTAAGAGTTCTTAGCATAACAAAGAGCTGAAGCCATTAAACCTGAAAGATGCTACAAGAGAGAAAACCAGTCAGGCACATCCCCCCAAAGTGAGAACAAGTAAACAATGAGAAGATTGCATTCCACCCTAAGTTGAAAAGGAGGCAAGTGGAGAGAAATTAGTAGAGAAATAAGAGAGCAAGAGTTTTATAGAATGACCAAGCCACCATTAATGATGCAAGAAGCTTGAGATCTGAATGCACAGTCATATTTACCATGACTGTGAAGAAGTACCAAGCACAATTTTGGGCTTTAGTAAGATAAACTAGATACATTTCAAGAATATCATGTTTAGGATGGGTAAGAAGAGGCTAAACATAGGTCTGTCACAAGTGCATAAGGATGTGAAAAAAGTGTAGGTGATAAGGGAAGTAATTGTCATGAAATTGGAAGCACAAATCATGGAAGGCATGAGCATCATAGATTTAGATCTGGAAGTGAGTGCAAAGTTTGCCTATAGAGAAATGTAATACATCCCAGAGTTCATGGTGGGGGAGAAGTAGGTATGATTTGTGACATGTGAAAACTAAAGGACTACAATCACAAGACAAAAACCAATGCACAAGAGTTAAACCAAGACTAGATGGCAAACATGGGGAAGAACACAAATGCAGGCACCACACTCTTTGATGTCTTCATCAGAGACATATTAGTAACCACAAGTGACATGTAACTATTTGAGCTACCAAGCTTTAGCAAGCCAGAAGACTTGGTGAATTTCCT
This sequence comes from Torreya grandis, assembly GCA_037957365.1. Classification (NCBI taxonomy): domain Eukaryota; kingdom Viridiplantae; phylum Streptophyta; class Pinopsida; order Cupressales; family Taxaceae; genus Torreya; species Torreya grandis. The sequence goes on from JARHVA010004216.1 coordinate 971,542, forward strand.
CCTCTCAAGATTACATGGTGATCGATTTTACTTCAAAGGATGATAAATGAGGATATCAACAAGCCTCATTAGTAGAATCACAGGGCTACCTAGTGCAGGGGTAGACATCTATGAGATGATGGAGGATGAGGTGGAGGTTGAAAGGGTCACAAAGCTCATGGGATATTACAATTTAGGGTTTGCATTCCCCATTAAGACATCTAAGACCCCAGCATAAGGCCAGTGGTGCACCTTGTTAGTGCCAAACTATGCCCTGGTGGCTAGTGGTTTGATATTAGTAATACCTTCATGTGTATTACCCACCACATGTCATAAGATGTGAAATTAAACATGCCCAAGTTCATTTCTAAAGAGAGAATCAAAAATGTGTAAGAGTGTCATTGAATATGTGAAACCTTCTGATGGGGTATATGTTGATATTGATAATAATAGAGGAGATCAGTGTGCCATATGGTGATGAAAACCACCTACGAGTGTTCCCACCAAGCCACAAATCCCCCATAATGAAGTATCAAGACTTCATTTACCCACCTAAATTTTCACAAAACTATAAGATAAGGGTGTAAGGGTGGTTTGATAGGTACACAAAAGCCTTTGGGAATGAGTGGCACATCCCTTAGGAACTTCCCCAATAACTGGTGGGAACAAAAACCTTTTCCATGATGCAACACTTATGTGTGGTATGCCTATTGTTCATGGATGGGAACCTATCAAAGTGGCTTTGATTGCCTTACGCATTATTGAATAATTATTTCATGGTGGTGCTAAGGAGAATTCCCAATGTGCAACAACATGAGATCCTATTCAAGATCGTGGATTAAGATAGAAGCAAGATGAGGTGTTAGTTTGTGTGCCTTTGAGACAAGACCACCAAATATGAGGAAGATGACACCGATAGGATGGACATCTATCCCCTTAATAGAGTGATAATAAATTAGAGGATCTTTAACCTCTACTATGAAATGAAGCCACACAAGAAGGGTGGTGATCCTAGAAAGGATGATGATCGCCCCCTCCTAGTCAGTGATGCAGGGAAAGTGGCATTGAAGTTGCAGGATAAGACACTCCAAATGAAATAGGGAGATAAGCTTTAAGAAATCATGGAGTACATTTAGTTAAAGATTACCTTTGAAGAGATAATTGCACCCCCTACTCTAAAGAAGTGTGTGACATTCTTGCAAAAGAGTGCTTCTTCTAACAAGAAGCATAATAAAAAAACCAAGGGACCTATTGCATTCCTTATTATAACTCTTGCATAGATGGAAAAAGAGGTGACCCTTGCACCCATAATAGAGAAGGAAACTGAAGAAGACCGAGCAGGGACCTATATCTTATAGATAAAAGTAGAAGAGGAGCCAAGCATCGAGAATGTACAATAAGCCCTATAAAGTGACATGACCACTGTGCTTTAGGTAATAGAGGAAATGGCAAGCCTCACATCCAAAACTACCCCATTAATAAACCCTCTAAGGAAACCAATGTTGACATATAGCAAGGAGGTCTCCCCACCCCCTCCTCAAATAATTGAAGAGAAAAGAGTGGCTTGGAAGAAGATGGGATTGAGAAAGAAAGATATCAACAAGGCATTGGCACTTGAAGAAAAGTGGAGGCTTGCTTAGGAGAAGAAAATGGCCAAGTTAGAGAAAATGGCCCCAAAGGTTCTCACAAGCACATGACCAATAGTTGAAGAAGTCAAACAAGCACCAAGCAACCCCACTAGGAAAGTAGAAGAATTTGTGCAAGATGCATGCTCAAGTAGTGAAGGGGCTCCTAAATAAAAAGAAGGTGATACTGGTGCCTTATAACAAAAAATAAAGATGTTAGAGGAGCCCTAGTAGCAACAAGGCAATGCTACCATCGAAAGAATTTATCTAGAGGTAAGTATTGAAAAACCCTAGGATGAAGAAGTGGATGAGGGGGAGAAGTTTGAGGAAGAAACCCCTAAGGATCAAACAAGTGAGTCATTTGAGGAAAGTGTTGAAGAGAGCAATGTCGCTAGTGAAGAAGAGGAAGTATGAATAGAAAAGGCCATCATCAAGAAGGATGACAAAGAGTTGAATATAAGGGAGATGACATAGAAGGGATGGGTGGAGGAAGATATCTATATGTATGACACTATTCCCACAATTTTCCATGACTAGGATGTAAAAACAACTATCATTTGTGCTAGACCAATACATGGACGAGCCCCAATTTGAGGTACCTAGAGTGGATAATTCAAGCTTGGAAGAACTTGAGGAGGGGCGAGACTCCCTCATTATTAACCCTTGTACCATGAACCCAGTCTAATCTATGAACACACTGACAATAATGGCCATAGAATTTGTGTACCCAAACATAATCAATGATGACAAGGTGAGGAAATGGAAAAAGCTTCTCAAGGAATCCCAAGATGAGGTGCATGCCAATATATTCAAGTTGTAACAAATCTATGAGAACGTAGAGGTAGTTGAACCATCTCTTTTGGCTGACGTCGATACTTCAAACCTTTCAGAGGTTGAAAATACTTATGTTTTGGTGAAGCAAATGCTTTAAAGGTTAAAAGATGAGCTGGCATAGGAAGAAGAAGAAGAAGAAGAAGAAGAAGAAGAAGAAGAAGAAGAAGATCCCAACATCATATTGCATAAAGAGCTAACTGACAAGCTCTAAGAGGTAGAATACCTCTTCATAAAATTATAGAAAGGTGTGGAGGTAGTAGATACCATTGTCTTAAGCTTCTCCAACCAAGCCTTGGTAATAAATGTGTTCCTAAAGCAGGTGAAGGAAGAGAAGGATAAGTTGATGGTGGAAGTGTACTCAGTAAGCAAGTCAAAGTGGACATAAATTATGGGGAGCATCAACACACTCAATAATCATATCAAGGATCAAGAGTAAAACTTAGAAGCACTCTTTTGTGTTCTATAGACTAAGGCCTATGAGTAAGGAGAGATTCTAGATGTGAGTATGAAAAAGGTAAAATATAATGTCAAGGCCTTCCATTAGGAGATAAAGAAAATGGATATGCTTGCACTCATTGTTGCATCTTCTGAGATAGATGTCATTATAGAATAAATCAAGCTAACCATCAAGGGCTTTGAAGACTTTAGTACCAAACTCAAGGAGAATTCACCTGAGTTCTATGTCCCAATATCTTGATAGCCTATTATGAGGATGGACTAAATTTTTTGTATGGAGTAATTTTGGGCCCTTAACCCATTAAGTAAAATATTCGTGCCAACATTACATCCACCTAGGCATGAGGTGATCATTTTTTGTAGTGGTTAACCTTGGGAATTTTGTATCCAGTTAAAGGTTGTAATGCATATCTTGCAACAACTGATAGACATATAACTATCTCCTAAATCTTAAGGGCATATTTGATGATTTGAGGAGATGTGGTAGATACAGCATGAACTTCACAAAGTCATGGAGTCAATGGTTATGATCACTGAGTTCTAACTCAGCACTCATCATGCACCTTCCACCCTAGTGAAGATGCTCCTAAGGGTTATTTAAAGAGCTCAAGATAGAAGAGGTAAAGGAGACAAAGAATTGTAGTGGAGCTCCAGTGAAATGAAGTCACTCTATATACATTAATCTAGAGGCCATTAAGGCTTAGGAATAGTATGGAAGTCATTTGGATCCATTTGTATGTGCCCAAGCTCACTTGTGAGCCTCTGGGTTTTTAAGTGTTATGATCTGAAGATATTATGTTTTAAACTCTAATGAATGATGAAGGTTATTGTATTGAAGCATAATGTGTTTGGTTTATGCATCTTTGTGTATTGGTGGTAATGTCATATTTTAAATATAATTATGATAAGTAATGTTCATACATGCTACTGGTTTGCATCTTTAATGGAGTCTCCATAAACTCTCATGATGTCACTTTTATTTTACATAAAGATTGAGTGTAGAGTTTGTGCCAAGTATTATAATCCTAGTTAAGATTATATGACTAGTATGAGTAGTTTGAGTGGAAGCAACCTTGTGACCTCTTAAGTGCCTAGGTGACATTAGGCTTAGTCTACTAAAGGATTATGCCTATGGATCTACCTAAATATTTAATCTAATTACATAATTCCCCTAATTAAAGCCTTTTGCCATGGCACAACTAGCCCAATACGAGCCCTAGTTCCTTCTCAGCTATATTTCAGGTGAGTGCATAAGGCCTGTGCCTTATGTGGATTGATGTTGATAAAGTCAAGTGTTCAAATGTTGAATGTAAAAAGAATATCCCATGCTTGTGTCTGGTTTTAATAAACTAATATCTAACTAAATAACTCTCTTTTATAATAATTTTGGTTTTATTGTCAGGAACCATGTTAAATTTTGTCGTTACAATAGTGCGACCAAATGATGTACTAAATTTCTCTCAAAAACATCAAACACTCGATACAATAGGTGGAAGATAACTTTACACTAAAGCATCCAACTTGTAGCAAACAAAATCCAATAATATGGGTTCAGGATAACCTATATGACACTCTGTACAAGGTCTTTTTCTATGAGTTACCTGAGCATGTGTATTGGTGGTTGGTTGCATATTTAACCCATAAAGAGGAAGCTATAGATGATGTTATGAGTGGAAAAAGGAGTGCCTAGAGAGGTTCGTGACCCTAGATTCTACTTGTACTAGAGAAGTCGATAAATGTTGGCAAGGAACTTTGAATAGATATGTACTTGAGTTTACATTCTCAACATACTTGTGCCTTGAGAAAGTGGAATACCAGTTTTATGCGACCCTAGAGGCACATTTGTGAAGGAGCTTAGTGCAGAGTTCAAAAATCTAATGGTGGATTATGATTTTAAAACTTTGGGGATGCAAGGCTAAAGTCATTTTGTATATGAGTAGAAAAAAAGGGGGAGAATGGGATGTTTAGGTGAAGCATAATGGAAGGGGATGAGCAAATTAACACCTGAGAGCTTAGAAGATAGACCTCTAATAAGAGACAACACCATTTTATGGAAGATCTAGAACCTATAAGTGCTAAGAAAACCCATAGCAAGTAGGAAGGGCATGGGAAAAGATATCTTGAAATATAGAAACATAAGGATAAGAGATATAATGAAGTGATGAATGAAACTCAACACTAGACAGGTGTGGAATTCGTTAGGTTCCTACAAAATTTGGTGATTGTAGATACACTTGATGTACCTACCCCATTTGAACCTGTGATGCATGTTCATGTGCTAGATCCCCCACTTGAAAAAAAGTATAGAAGAAATTATTGACTCTGCTAATGACTTAGATCTTAGACATTTTGCAAACTTAGATTACAACTTTGTGATTGAAAAGATTATTTCATATAAAGAGTTGAGCAAAACTAGCTCTAGATCATTGGGTGCAAGCTCACCACAATAGAACTTGAACATGAGCATACCAACTCAGTTGATGTCAGCAATGCAAGGTGGGCAATAGATTGTAGGAAGTGGTTCAGTGCCATAAGCAAGTAGCACAACACTAATGACATCAACTATACCAACAGTAAGGATGGGACCAACACCTAACCCCATGATGGGAGGCATTAGAGGACCATCACCAGGATAGGCACTAGGGGGATAAATACCCTAAGTACTAGCTTTCCCCCCACATCAAATTGACTATGAAATGGCTATGCATTTTCTATAATACCACGATGTAGAGAATTCCATAGAACATTTTCTAAAGTGTGAACTATAGTGATGTGTGTGGGGCATAACCCAATCAAAATATAAGGCTACCTAATTTTTAACCACTTTACTTGATCATGCCCACACCTGGTATAGAAAATATTATTCTAACAAGGCCATGGTTGACTATAATACCCTTAAGGATGTGTTATTGAAGGAATTTGACATATTGGAGTTTGAACAACAAAGCATTGTCGTGCTATAAAAAATTACCCAAAGACTCTCAAAGAGAGGGAACCTGTACGATGCAAGGTTTAAAACTCTCCTATCAAATCTTCCATATGATATTAACCCTTCCCATCATATGCAATTATTTATTTGGGGTTACTCATACCATTCTAAAGAGCACTTTCCATGAAGACTTTTACAGACCCTCAAGAAGTGCTTGAAGCCACGCTCAGAGTCAAGGCAGTCGAAAGTGAAAATAGTAAGATCAACCCATTTATGGAGGCACATATTACATCAATGGCCTCCCAGCTCCAAAATCTTGTCGTTAAATCTTTACATGATGATTGAAATGGACTATGGTACACTGACTCTGAAATAGAAGGCCATAATTAAACTAGTTACCCATAAAGAAATATGCACACCTTGCTTCTAAGCTATGAAGTCTATCGAGAGGCATATGATGTATGTAACTACCCTTTGTTGCAATACATTATCCAAGTTAACACAACTATATATTATCAATTATGCAACACCTACACCCATACTACTATTAATTATTGGATCATTATTGAAATACATGAAAATATGGAAAGAGGCACATGACATGCCATAACAGTAGTCAAAGGGCAGGTTGACCAATGTAATGAGAGATATGACCAACAAAACATAGGCTTTAGGATGCAATGAGGCATTAGAGGGTGAGGTTGAGGATGTGGTGGTGGAAGGTTCCTACCAAGCTTATGTTATAAGTGTGGCTTAATAGAGCATTATCAGCACGACTGCCCTAAACATCCCATGTGTAGGTATTATCAAGGGTCCCCTAATGTCAAATAATTCCCTAACCTATGAAAAACATTGACCAAAGGTAGGCCTAACATAGACAAGGGCATAGGAATGATCAGGCACTAGTAGAAAATAGAAAAATGGAACCCAAAGGTGTAACTTACATGCACAGATGCAGTCAAGGTACAAGGAATTATGCATGATGGATTCACCACTCAATTTCTAGTTGTGTCAATACCTAAGTTACACCTTGATTATGGGGATAAGGGTTGAAATGAGTGCATAATGCAACCTAAACCTAGAGCTACACCATACCCAGACCCAACAGACTAGAAAGATGTGTTACAATAGGCTATGGGTGTCATCCAAAACCTACAAGGAGAGATATAATTAGCATGAGACCTAGAAGTGCAGGTTGTTGCCTCCCATAAGAATTAAGATAGCCAATAAAATAAAGTACAAGAATAAATTAAGATCTTATGCCTCTTGTAGATAAAAATAATGGTTCCCCAATTAAAGAACTTGTTTCTGGAGCATGCAGGTTAAAATCAAGTTGAGGTCACCATGCCACATATGGAGAGTGCACAAGAAGTTTGGCATACACAAAATGTTGAATATGACCAAGAACTCCTAATGGATGCCACTATTATTGGATGGTCTATCTATGAGGTTTTTATAGACACAGGCACCAAGGTTAATATCTTGACCAAGAATTTTTAAGAGAAAATGGGTAGGCTAGCCTGAAGACCTTCCCCTCTTGTACTCTTCATGACTAATAAGATACAGGTACAACTAATCAAAATTATGAAAAGTGTAATTATCTATATCATGGGCATTGAATTCCACACTAACTTTGAAGTGATTGAGTTAGTAGAGTAGGATAACTACTTGATGCTTCTAGGAAGGCCATGGTGTTATGCAAACAATGCAGATATGCGCTTGAAAAAGTGTTACATGAATTTTGAGAATGGAAAGGAGAGGGTAATTATACCCCTCTCAAATGACCAAGGACCCCTATGTCAAAAGCATGGACATCGAGGATGAGATCAACCATATCTATAACATCACGGTGTAAGGCACCGAGACTCTAAACCCAAATAATCAAGGAGTCCTCTCTTGGGAAGATGGAAACTTAGCCTTAAACACCGCCGATGTTTCTTAAAATTGGTGGGTCGAGGAAGCATATGAGATCATTGATCGATGGTGCCACTTGGTACACACAAAAATGACAAAACCATTAAATATAATCTAGGTATAGATCAAGTATGCTTCCAAAAGATGGGTCCTTTACACCAATAAAAGGGGAAAAAGAGTGTTTCTCCTTAGTAAGGGAAAACTTGTAGCACTCCCAAGATATGAAGGGAGTAATCTAGTGGAAGACTATGTTCATGACCTTGAGTCGTGCATCCCAAAAGAGGTGGATATAATGGGCGCACTAATATACACATTGAAGAGCATTACCACTCATTGGTGGGCAGTGTAAAAGCCTAGCTTACCAACTTGGATCTCTTGAAGGAGTTCCAAGACTTGTTCCCTTAGAACTCAGAGATATGAAAGGCACACACCCATCCCTCAAGAAGATGAACATCAAACTAGTCAACAACGTAAGACCCATCCATAAGTGACCTTACAAAATGAACCCAAATCTTTGTACCAAGGTCAAAATGGATATCAATAGCATGTTAGTTGTAGGCGTCATCTACTTTGTGCAAAAAATTGAATGGGCTAGCCCTATGGTCATTATCATCAAAAAGGATGGGTGTATCCAAATTTGTGTTGACTACAGACTATTGAATCCCACCTGCATAACCAATACCTTTCCAATTCTATTCACTGACAAAGTATTAGATGTCATCACAGGTTGCAAGATATAAACCTTTATTGATGGGTTCTCATAATACCATTAAGTCCAAATTGAGGAGGAGGATAACCCCAAAACCACTTTTACAACTGAATGGGGTTTTTTCACTTATAATGTGATGCCCTTTGGGCTGAAGAATGCACCAACCATATTCTCCTATGTAGTGATCACCGCCTTAAAATAATTTGTTCACAAGTTCCTCCAAGAATACTTAGATGATTGGATAGTGTATGGGCTAGTAAATGATCACTATGACAATTTGTGCCTAATGTTTGAAAGGTTTAGGCAGTTGAAAATTTTGTTGAACCTCAAGAAGTGTGTTTTTATAATGCCATTTAGCACATTGCTCAGGTACATCATATGCAAGGATGGTCTGCTCATTGATCTAAACAAGATTGCAATTATCCTTTAGCTTCACACACCTTCAATGTAGAAAGATGTTTGTACCTTTTTTGGTCATTTTGGGTACTACAAGAAGTTCATTATAAATTATGCCAAGATTGTGGTGCTTCTAGAAGAACTCTTGTGAAAGGATGGCCCATTCTATTAGGGTGCATCATAAGAAGATGCTTTTGAGACACTAAAGCTCAAATTAGCAAGTGTGTTGATATTTTAATTTCTCAATTGGATGACTCCCTTCTATGTCCATATTGATGCTTATGGTACTACAATCAGTGCCATACTCATGTAACCATGCAAAGGGAAAATGGATCATTCCATTTCTTTCACAAGTAGAAAACTAACCAAGATAGAACAAAACTACACCATAACTGAGTGTGAGGCATTTGCCATGGTTTATGCTCTGCACAAATTTCAACAATATTTGTTGACAACCCCCTTCATTTTCTTTACTGATCATGAGGCACTTAAGTACCTGATGAACAAGCCCATCTTGCATAGGCACATTTGCTGATGGATTGTTTTGTTTCAAGAATTCCAAATATCTATTGTATTGAAGCCTAGAAAATAAAACTTAGGCCCAAACCATTTATCCCATGTCAACTCTAGCAATGCAATAGTGCCTATTGAAGATGATATACCCAACGCATAAATTTATAGGTTCTAGCATGTCCTAGAATACTTGGTAGAGATTATCACATTTTTGACCTTTAGATCTATGCCTCAAACCATGACAACTAAGGAAAAGAAGCAACTCATAATTTGCACCACCCCTTTTTAACTCATTAGTGGGGAACTGTACAAGTTGAGTCACAATAAGGTCATGCACCGATGTGTTCTAGAGCATGAATGAAACCCAGTACTACAAGAGGCACATGAGGGGTTTGTTGGAAGTCATTATGTTAGAGACTCTATGATGCATAAGGTACTACAATCAAGCTTGTGGTGGCTAACTCTATTTCATGATGTAAAAGAATACACTAAAGCTTGTGATGTTTGCTAGTGCATGGGAAAACCAAACCACTAGGATGAGATGCCTCTCATCCCCATCCTTTCCTAGATGCCATATAAAAAATGGGTCGTTGACTTTGTTGGACCTATTACTCCTACAATGAGGTGAATAGGTGCAAGGTACATTCTGGCTACCATATATTACTTTACCAAGTGCGCCTAAACAACATTGACCAAAGATTGTACAACCACCATACCAATAAGATTCATCTAGGAGAATATTATTAGTTTTTATAGATGCCTGCTTAGCTCAACTAGTGACCATGATGGGCACTTCTTCAATGAAACCATTCAAATCCTGCTAACTAAATATATGGTAACACACCATAAAATGACACCCTACCATCCCCAAGTGAATGGCATTATAGAAGCATCTAATAAAATATTGGGGACATTCCTTAAAAAAATATGTGACATTGGTTGTAAAGATTAGGATGATCATGTGTCAACAGTATTGTGGCCCTATTGTACTACGTACAAGTGTCTAAATAAGTACACACCATTTCAACTAGTGTTTGGCATAGAGGCCATTTTACCTATGGAATTCCTAGTGCCCTCCTTGTGCATCACACATCTTGGTCAATTGGATGCCCACCAATCTTTAAATTCATACCTAGAAGACTTGGAGGACCTATATAAAACATGTACCCAAGCATGATGGAGCTAGCAAATAGAAAAGGCGCACCAAAAGGTATGACATGATAAGCACATCAAGGTATTTATAGAAGGTGCACTAGTCTTGTTATATGACTCTAAGTACCTCAGGCACCCAGGAAAATTACAAATTTGATGGATGAGACCTTATGTTATCCATATAATATTAGAGATTGATGCATGTTGGCTAGTGAAATACTCCCTTAGCATTTCAACGGAAGTAAATTGAAGATATACAATCACTAGGATGGCATTTACACCATCTAGCATCGACTTCCTAGTCACAATTTGGTTGTTTGATTTGACCATAATAAAATTGTCATGAGCCAAATCTTTCCTTATGTTTGTTTTTTTTATGTTGGGTGAATAAATGTGGCACTTTCAGGCCTGCAAAAGAACTCTTCTAGCTTTTACACATGCATAAATCTAGTTAGGTGAGTCAAGCACAGTCATTTTTTAAGTGCCTAAGGCTAAACACCTAAGTTTTTGGACATGTGGGAAGTTTTACAAGTTCATAAAACTATAAGTATGAGTTGACAAAGGAAGACACACAAGATGTTCATGTGTAAGAAATCAAGAGGAGATAATGAGGCACTAAAGAACCAATGCCAATATTTGGATGGGGTAGGGAAGGCCAAAGCAAGAGACATGAAAGCACAGAGAAATTAACCAAGAAAGAGAGGTGTGTTTGAAAATAAGTGCAACATTGAGAAGAGATGGAATTAAGGAGGTTGAATTGTGCGCATGTGAAGTGTTGTGCCCAGGTTACCATAAGAAGAACGAAGGTCATTCTAAGTTGAATAAAGTACAAGAGAATGACCATTGTGATAGCTGGCACCCACCTAATAGTTGGTAAGAAGTGATCATTTGAATTACCTATAACTTAATTGAATAAACCATTAGCAAAGTTAATGCTACAATGATGGAAGCACAAAGATCTGTAATAAATAAACAATTGGTAATGGATTTTAGCAAATTTCATGGGTTTAACAGATTTCAAAAAATCCACATGCCATTAGCCATCAATGTGGTATCTAAAAACATCATATAAAGGAGCATATGGTAGAGGTAACATGGTTACTATTATTTTAAATAGTTATGAGCATAATAAAGAGCCAAAGCCATTAAACTTGAAAGACACTACCAGAGAGAAAACCCATCAGCCACAACCCCCAAAAAATAAGAATGAGTGAACAAAACGAAGATTGCATTCTACCGTGAGTTGAAAAGGAGGCAAGTAGAGAGAAATTGGTAGAAAAATAAGAGATCAGGAGTTTAGAAGAATGACCAGGCCATCATTAATGACATAGGAAGCTTGATAGACAAATGCACAGTCACATTTCTCATGACTGTGAAGAAGTGCCAAGCACAATTTCAGGGTTTGATAAGATCAACCAGCCATATTTTAATAGAAATAAGTTTAGGATGGGAAAAAAAAGGCTAATCATAGGTCCATCACAAGTACATAAAGATGTAAAGAAAACACAGGTAGTAAGGGAAGTAGCCACCACAAAAATAGACGCATAGATGGTGGAAGGCATGAGCATTACAAAGGTAGATCCAAAAGTGAGTACAAAAATGAGTACAAAGCTTACCTATAGATAAATGCAATACCCCCTAAAGGTCATGGTGGGGGAGAAGTGGGTATCATTTGTGCATATGTGTAAAATGAAGGACTAAAACCACAAGGCAAGAAGCAATACGTAAGAGTTAAACTAGGAATGGATGGTAGGAGACACAGTGAAGATAAAGGTGAGTACCGCACTCTTTGATGTCTCCATCAGAGATAAATTGGAAACCATGGGTGCCATACAACTATTTGAGCTACCAAGCTTTAACAAGATGAAAGACTTGGTGCATTTCCTCCTCTTGAGAGTATATGGTGACTGATTCTACTTCATAGGACAACGCATAAGGATCATTGCAAGCCTCATTAGTAGAATCATGAGGCTACCTGGCATAGGGGAAGTCATCCATGAGATGATGGAGGATGAGGTGGAGGTTGAAAGGGTTGTAAAGCTCCTGGGCTACTATAAGTCAGGGTGTGTATTCCCCACCAAAGACATCTAAGACCCTGACACAAGGGCAATGATACACCTTGTTAGCACCAAATTGTGCCCTGGTGGTTGGTGGTCCAATATAAGTAAGATCTTCCTGTGCATTACCCACCACATGGTGCAAGGTGTGAAATTTAACATCTCTAAGTTCATTGCTGAGGTGATAGTCAAAAATGTGCAAGAGTGTCATTGAGCTTGAGAAACCTTCTGATGAGGGTATATGTTGATCATGATAGTAATGAAGGAGATTGGTGTGATAGATGGTGATGACAACCACCTATGGGTATTCCCACCGAGCCATGAGTCCCCCATAATGAAGTATCATGTCTTCATTTTCCCACCCAACTTCTCACAGAAGTATAAGACAAGGGTGGAAGGGTGGTTTGATAGGTATATATAAGACTTTGGGAAGGAGTGGTGCATCCCTTAGGAACTTCCCAAATAATTAGTGGGAATAATAACCTTTTCCATGATGTAGCACTTATATGTGGTTCACCTAGCCCTCACATATGGGAACCTATCAAGGTGGCTATGATTGCCTTACACGTTTTTGACCAAGTATTTCATGGTGACACTAAAGAGAATCCCCGATGAGCAATAGCTTGAGATCTCGGTCAAGACCATGGATCAAGATAGAAGTAGGATGAGGTATTAGTTTGTGCACCATCTTGGTTAAATATTTTGTCGATCAGCATACTGATAAACAAAATAAGTATAATCATCCAAAGTAGGAAGATAGGTCATCCAAATGTGTAGGTTTACCACATCAAAAGGGGACTAATCTCTCCTCTCATCAAGGGGACGTTCCCTATAGATATGCTATATATATATATATATATATATATATATATATATATATATATATATATATATATATATATAAAATAATACTCAAGTGTAGAACAAACCATCCATCTCTCTTTCTTCAAGGATGATGCGTGCAAATCAAAGGGGAAATCTCAAGGGAAATGATAGAAAGCACTCCTCTTCTTTCAAAATTATTATTCAGCAAACCACAAGAATCCTTCTGGTAGTAATAGCAAAATGTAACCAAGGAATTAGTAACCAACAGATTGAGATGTAGCACAAAGTCTCCACCTCAATTGTGCAAGAGTGAGATATAAAGGACAATGAGGGCATAAAGTCGTCCCAAGGTCCTTTACACAAACAAAAAGAAAACACACTAAAGGCAATTGTGGGGGCACAAAGTCTCTCCACAGTTGGCTTTAGGACACCTTCCTGACTACTTTCACTAATTATGCTTATTGAATTAAAGGAACATAAAATATATTAAGGAAAAAGACATAAGAATAGTTTCCCTAACAACAAATATATCACAGCACAAAGTCTAAAAAGTCACTTGCTTTCTTATTCCAATAACAAAATATGATCAACAATCTGAGCTCAAAGTCTCAGTAATGCCTTTCAATTTTGGCAGAGTTTTATTTTTGATAATCAGAGAGATAGCTTTACACTAACAAGAGAGTCCCTTATATAGCCTCTTCAAGGACTCGGGAACAGTAACACATCATGTTGCATTGAATTTTGTTACAAAGACATGCTAGAATTCAGGGGCATTTACCCATTTACTTTTCTCAATGTAGAGAAACAGGTCACGCCATTGAATGTTTACATCCTTCAATGTCCACCTCGTGATCTACTTCTAGAAACATATCTGATGCACAAATGTTTTTGATCCTTCCTCATCGATCCTCCTTTTCTAGTTAATTGAATCAGGTCTTTGATTCAATTTGATTCTCTATTCCTTAGTCGCTTCTTGTTGGTCTTGGCCTTAAAGCCTTTGAATGCATTTGGGTCTATTTTGGGGTCGAGAAAAGCCCCCCGCAAGGGTATTTACCCTTCGGGCGGTCTTTGGATGGCTCTCAGGCTTCTTTTGGTAGGTTGCTAAGTTCTTTGGCTTTTCTTTAAGGCTTTTCAAAATCAATGGCTATTTTACGAACCTTGAAATTGACATTCGCGCACCCATCATTACATTTCTAACGGTTAGTTTGTTGTTCTTGACTTTGACGTCTTCGGGTGTGTCACCTCTTGGACCTTCTTTGGCTTTCATGTTTTGCATCCTCTCGAAGGGAAGGTGACCCTTCAGCTTTGGGGAAGTGTCCTTTAATTCGGAAGTTGAGAGTCCCTCACAATGGCACCTACCCTTTGGGGTCCTTCGACGGCCTTTTGTCTTCGGAGTCCTTCAGAGCTTTCTCGCAGAGTTTTTCCGCAGACATTTTCCCGCAGACTTTTTTTGTGGACAAAAAGCCTGCAAACAATTTTCCACGGACAAAAAGTCTGCAAGAATTGTTTCGGCTACCTTGTCTTTGGTCTTCAAAAATTCTTTCGGGCTTTCTTCCCGCAGCTTCTCTGAATTTCTTCAGACTTTTTGTCCAAAGGAATTCCTTCAAACAAAAGTCTGAAAGAATTCATTTCTTTGCATTAGTCTTTTTCTTGAAAGAAATCCCTTTGACTTTTGGTCTTTTCAATTGGTCCATGTGCCTCCTTCCTACCCTCCACAAGGGTATCTGATCCTTTGTCTTTAGGGCAACCCCTTGAACCTATCGATTGAACCAACCAATTGAACCAACTTTGGTTCAACGGTTCAATGGTTCATTCCCTTTGACCACTTTGAACCAAGATTCTTCGAAAAAAGCCTCATTGAGCACGTTGAACCTTGAACCTTGAACCCGTTGAACCTTTGAACCAAAGTGGTTCAATGGTTCAACGGTTCAATGGTTCATTCCCTAAAAATGACTAAGTGTCAAAAACTTGTTCTTTTGATTGAACCTGCCTGTAGAAGCTTTTGAACTTGCTGAACCTTGAACCCATTGAACCTTTATTCTTTCTAAGCTCTTTGATCTTTGTCGCACTGGTTGAACCTTTGAACCTATCACTTGAACCAACTTTGGTTCAAGGTTCAATGGTTCAATCGGTTCATTCTTTTTATTTAGCTAAGTCTTTTTGATCTTTTTAAACCAAACATGTTGAACCATTTGGTCATTAAACCTGTTGAACCCGTTGAACCTTTGAACCAAAGTGGTTCAATAGTTCAAGCCTTCTTCTCTTTGATAAGTGTTTCAAAGTCGTTGAACCTTGAAGTGGTTAAACTTTTGCTGCTGATGTTGAACCTTTGAACCTTGAACCTTGAACCCGTTGAACCTTTGAACCAAAGTGGTTCAATGGTTCATTGGTTCAATCGGTTCAATCCTTGCCTAGAAGCTTGCCGATGAACTTTTTTGGTTGAGATTTGTTATTGAACCAAATTTGAAATCACCTAAGTGTTGAGAGCTTGCTTCTTTCCTACAGAGTCCGTAGAAATCAACCTGTGAAGTCCGTTGAACTTGGCCTGCAGAGTCCGTAGATTTTCTTAGAAGCTTGAAAAATGAGGAATTTGAATGCTCAAAACAAATTTCGAAAAGGGAACAGACAATTTTGGTCTGTAGGACCAAAATATTTCAAATGTTGTCCCAAAAATGAGTGATATTTTTGGGGAACAACACACCCTAGAGCCAAGGCCACTAAATATGAGGAAGATGACACAGACAGGATGGACATCCATCCCCTCCATAGAGTGATAATAAATGGGAGGATCTTTAACCTCTACTATGAAATGAAGCCACACAAGAAGGGCAATGATCTTGGAAAGGATGATGATTGCCCCTCCTAATTAGAGATGAAGGGAAAGTTGCACCAAAGTTGCAAGAGAAGACACTCCAAAGGAAATGGGGAGAGAAGCTTGAAGAGATCACAGAGTGCATTCAGTTAAAGATTTCCTTTGAAGAGATAATTGTGTTTCCCACTCCAACTAAGCATGTGACCTTCTCGCAGGAGAGTGCTTATTCCAACAAGAAGCACCAAAAAAATACTAAGGGACCTATTGCATTCCCTACTTTAACTCTTACAAAGATGGATAAGTAGGCAATTCTCTAACCCATAATAAAGGAAGAAACTAAAGAAGACTAAGCAGGGACCTATATCTTGCAGATAGAAGAAGTAGAAGAAGAGTCAAACACTAAGAATGTGCAAGAAGCCTTGCAAAGTGGCATGATCACCATGCTTCAGGTAATAAAGTAAATGACAAGCCTCACATCCAACACCACCCCATTAATGAGCCCTATAAGGAAACTAGCACTGACATACGATAAGGACGCCTCTTCACCCCCTCCTCAAATAGTCAAGGAAAAAAGAGTGACTTGGAAAAATATGGGATTAAGCAAGAAGGATATCAACAAGGCATTGGCACTTAAAGAAAAGTGGAGGCTTGCCCAAGAGAATAAAAAAGCCAAATTAGAGAAAAGGGCCCCGAAGGTTCCTATAAGTGCAAGACTAGTAGTTAAAGAGGTTAGACAAGTGCCAAACAACCTCACTAGGAAAGCAAAAGAAGCTGCACAAGAGGCACACCCAAGTAGTGAAGGGGTGCTTAAATAAAAGAAAGGTGATATTTGTGCCTTAAAACAAAAAACAAAGATGACATAGGAGCCCCAAAAACAACAAGGTGATGATAGCACCAAAGTAAATGCCTTGGAGATAAGTATTGAAAAACCCTAGGATGAAGAATAAAACAAGGGGGAGAAGTCTAAGGAAGAAACCCGCAAAGATCAAACAAGTGAGTCCTCTAAAGAGAGCATCGAAGAGAGCAATGGTGCCAGTGAAGAGGAGGAAGTATAGACAAGAAAGGTAATCATCAAGAAGGATGAAAAAGAAATAAATATAAAGGAGACGATGCAGAAGGGATGGGTGGAGGAAGATCTCTATAAGCATGACACTATACCCCCCAAGCTGCCATGACCAAGATGCACAAATAAATCTCATTTGTGTTAGACCACCACATAGACGAGCCCTAATTTGAGGTGCCTAGAGGAGCTACTTTGAGCCTAGAAGAACCTAAAGAGGGGCAGAACCCCTTCTTTATTAACCCTCATGCCATGAACCTAGTCTAATCTAGAAATGCACTAATAATAATGACCATAGCAGTTTCACACTGAAACATCATCAATGATGACAAGGTGAGGAAATGGAAAAAGATCCTCAAGGAAGCTAAAGATGAGGCATATGCCAATAGATTCAAGCTACAACTCTGTGAGTGTGTGGAGGTGGTCAAACCATCTCTTTTGATCAGCATCAACACTTCAGACCTTTTAGAGGTCAATAAGATTTTCGTGTTGGTGGATCAAATGCTCCCAAGGTTAAAACTTGAGCTAGTGTAGGAAGAAGAAGAAGAAGATCCTATCATTGCACTGTAGAAAGAGCTAGCTGACAAGATCCAAAAGGTAGAAGACCTCTTCATAAAATTATAGGAAATTATGGAGGTAGTAGGCACCATTTTATTAAGATTCTTTAACCAATCCTTGGTAATAGATACACGCCTAAAGTAGGTGAAGGAAAAGAAAGAGAAGTTGATGGTCTAAGTGTACTTAGAAAGTAAGTCAAAGTAGACACAAATTATGGGGAACATTAACACACTTAGTATCCAGATCAAGGATCAAGAGCAAAATTTAGAAGGACTATTCTACACTCTACAAACTAAGGCCTGTGAGAAAGGAGAGATCCTAGATGACAGTGTGGAAAAGGCAAAAGCCAATGTTGAGGCCTTTCAAAAGGAGATGGAGAAAATGGATGTGTTTATGCTCACAAGTACATATTTTGAGATAGATGGCATTGTAGAAGAAATCAAGCTAGCCATCAAGGTCTTTGAAGACTTCAGTGCTAAACTCAAGGATAATGTGCCCGAGTTCTACATTCCCAAGAGCTTGATAGCCTAGTGTAAGGATAGACTAAAGTTTTTGTATGGGATAATGTTGGGCACCTGACTCATTAAGTAGAAGATTCATGCCAACACTACATCCACCTAGATGTGAGGTGATCATTTTGTGTAGTGGTTAGCCTTGGGAATTTTATAACCAATTAAAGGTTGTAACGCATATCTTGTGCCAACTGGCAGACAACTATCTCTAGATCTCAAGGGAATATTTGATGATTTTAGGAGATGTGATAGTTGTAGCATGAATTTCATGAAGTCATGGAGTCGACAGTTATGATCATCAAGTTCTAGCTCGGCACTTAGTGTGCACCTTCTACCTTGATGAAGATGCTCTTAAAGGCTATTTAAGAAGCTCGAGTTAGAAGAGGCAAAGGCGATGAAGAATTGTAGTGGAGCTCTAGCAAAATGAAGTCACTCTATATGCATTAATCTAACATCCATTAAGGATTAAGAATAGCATGAAAGTTATTTGGCTCCATTTGTATGTGCCCAAGCTCGCTTGTGAGCCTATGGGTTGTTAAATGTTATGATATGAACATATACTTTATTTTGAACTCTAATGAATGATGAAGGTTGTTGCATTAAAGCATAATGTGTCTGGTTTATGCGTCTTTATGTATTGGTGGTAATGTCATATTTTTAATACAATTATGATAAGTAATGTTCAAGCATGCTACTAGTTTGAATCTTTAATGGAGTTTCCATAAACTTTCATAATGCCATATTTATTTTGCATAAAGATTGATTATAGAGTTTGCACCAAGTATTCCAATCCTTGTTAAAATTGCATGACTAGTGTGAGTAGTTTGAGTGGAAGCAACCTTGTGACCTCTTAAGCACCTAGGTGACATTAGGCTTAGTCCACAAAAGGCTTGTGCCTATGGATCTACCTAAAGCTTTCATTTAATTACATAAGTCCCCTAATTAAAGCCTTGTGGCATAGCACAACTAGCCCAATATGGGCCACGATTCCTTCTCAGTTGCACTTTGGGTGAGTGCATAAGGCATGTGTGTTATGTGGATTGATGTCAGTGCAGTCAAGTGTTTAAATGTTGAGTGCAAAGGGAATATCCCATACTTGCACCTAGTTGTAATAAATGTAGAGATAACTAAACAACTCTCTTCTACAATAAGCTTCTCGACACTAACTGCTAACCAATGAACCAAAGTCAAATGATAAAAGAGGATTTCCTAGGCTTAAGGTTTGAACAAGATTATTTAAGGGGAGTCCTTTGATATACCTTTCAGTACATTGAGGCCCAAAACCATGGAAGAAATAAATAAAGCAGATGCACACTATTGGGTTTTGTCCCAAAGTGCCCAACATAGCCATAGGGGTTTTAGTGTTTTGATAATCGATGATATCATATTTTGAGGCAATTATTGAAATCTTGGGTATTAGAGCATGAAATCCCCTCACATCATAGTGTGCTTGAAACACACAATTGTTTAGGCAATTAAATTAGTTGGATCTTGATTTATATACCCCACTGATACATAGGGTTTGACCTACTTCATGGTGGTGAAATCCAAGATCAATAGAGACCCTATAAAAAGAAATCAAAAGTAAGTATTCATTTCTAATTTTTGAGTATAATTACCAATGTGAAGCCAAAGAAAGAGCATACATGAACACCACTTTGGAAACACATAGAATTATGGAATTATTTTTTGTTCCCGAGTATCATCATCAATGTGACATCAAGGGAAGAGCATACATAATTTCTACAATTACAAATAAAATGTTGAAAGGGGAATAAATAACTCCAAACCAAATGTGATGTAATTACTTAAAACTTGAAAAATGAAATTGAAATCATTAGTAATAAAATTTAAAAAAAAATAGTTTTTTGTTTAGCCCTTTTGCAGATTTTCTTTGACAAGTGTTATGAAAATAAATGGTTAGAGTGTTTATTTAGGCTTGGTACAAGTCAACCTACAATGGAGCAAATAAAAACCACAAAAACTACTTCTCCATGACAAATTTGCAGTTACGTAGAAGAACAAAAAACTGAAATTGTAAAAAGTTATCCATAGGAAAATAAACATAATGCAAAAACATAGAGTAAATAAATTCGCACTTACAAAATAATTTTGCTGGTTGAAATCATGATTTCATAGCCTACAAAAATAATTTTGATGGTCTAGATGATGAATTCATAGCCAACATAATTGATTTTGATGATAGAAATAACAATTTTGCTTCAAATAATGAGAATTTTGTTGTTTGAGAGGATGATTTCATAACTTCAGAATAATTTTGATATTGGACCTGCAAAGATAGAAACAAAAGACACAAAAAAATAGAGGGACAAATTCATGATTTTAATACGATTTAGCTACTAAAGTCAACGATTTTGCTACTAATTAAAATGAATTCACAGTTTGTAACCATGATTTTGCTAAAAAGTTTGATGATGTCATAGTTTGCCTATAACAGAGAGTTAGAAAAACTAAAAACATAGACAAAAGTAGAAAGTGAACAGAAAGATGATGGTGGAAATAAAGTTAGGAAAAAGACACTAAAAATATGACAAAAATGATTTCGATGTTATGGGGTACAATTTCACAACTAATGTTTATAATTTTATAGTTACACAATGAGCATACATAATCAACCAAAAAAGGTCAAAAAATGACCTGTAGCTTGAAACAACACTCACAAACCAAGATTAAACACATATTAAAATAAAAATAGCAAAAATAAAATGAAAAACACTTTCTAAATGCAATTATGATGAATGTGGGATGAAAAAGACAAGGGAATGGTCCCAACGGGCATGCAAAAATGTTTTGAACTAAATCTAGAAATGCTAAAAAACCAACTAATAATGTAATCTTAATCTAAGTTGAATTGAACATAACATAGAGAAACAAACAAATAAAATAGTAAACATAAACTTATACCTTAAATATGCAAGTTTTCTCCATTACAATGTAAACTTGATGTGTTTTTCAAAATGTGGTTGCTCACTCTTCTAGTGCAAAGGAGAATGGGCAGAATTTCGATACAAAAAGGGGTTTTTGGATGCTTTGATTCACTTGAATTCACTTTGGATTCATCTATGATTTTGATATCACTTCATTAGCATAAGTCAAGATGATGAAAATGATGGTTTTTATGCTTATTTATAGATTTCTAGTGGAAGGTCCAACAATGGAGGATTATTTAAATTTTTTAAATGATCCAAATAATCTACGATGGCTAATAATTCCTCACCCATGAGGATGATGACCATTTTAAATGTTTGAGAGAAGTATGAGAATGGTTAACTGAGTCACCAAGAATGAGTCAAACTTTTTGACAACTCAAAGGGGTGACTCAAAGGAGATTGAGAAAGTTGTGGGTTTGGTTGGGATGAGTCAACATGTGAGGGAGAATAAGGTGGAAGATGTTGAGTGAGGTGTAAAATATGGATTTAATATTTTAAAAATGATTTAAAAGTGTGCATGATTTAACTTTTTAGGGTTTTACACAAGTAATTCCCTATGTTTGGTTAAAGGCCCGAAATGTCTAAATCAGTTAAATAAATTGAAATAATTAAACTACTAATTAGTTATGACCTTTGACTTATTTTGACTTTCTAATAATAGCAATAAATTAGGATAAATAGAGACTTAACTATAAATTGACTGTCATGGATGATCTAGGTTTTAGAATTTGAGATCTGAGCAGTAGCCTATGTCGTTAATAGAATTTAGGTATTCATCTATTTACTAGATAGTAGTACCTAGTTTAGACAATAGCACCATCTGTGTGTAGTCCCCTCAGTGTGGCACTAATTTCCCCTTTATGGGATTGTTCTTATTTTTGAGAAGCATCTACCCCTGTGTCTATGCATTCTATTCTTGCATGACCAAAACTTGTAGCTCTATATTGTACCCAAAAAACTTGATTTGATGTGCAAACCCTGGTTATCTCTACAAGTAAGATATGAGCAAAAACTAAGTGTGTTAGTAGGATCTAATCGACATCTTCAACACCCCACTATGTAGAGAGTTGCCTACATACCAATTCTTTGAAGAGGGATCAAGTCCAATGTAGTTCTCCCACCTAGTGTTTGATGTATGTGCAAGTGAATTCTAGAATGAGAGTGGCCTTGGATGCCTTGAATGTGATTGAGCTTTGAAATGCTTGAAAATTGGACTTAGGGCTGCTATAAATGGTAGTATGCAAAAATTAGGGTAGAATAGGGATAACGTAGCTTAATTTTACATAGTTTTGTCTTTGGTTTAAATAACTTTTGCATCTATTTTCCATCTAGTGAGTAAAGGTTGATTAGACTTATATTTATAGGGTTTTGTTACTTATACAAATAAGAAAATGAACTTTGGTCGACCTTAGGAGGGGCACACATTTAAAAAACTATTTTTTGGGAATATTTGGGGCTAAGAAAAGTAACACCCAATTGGGGACACAAGTGCCATGTAGTTGTAGTGTTCCAAATGTGGTGTTAATGTCTACTTGGTAGATTGTTAAGTAATTTGGATTGGGGTCAGAAATGATAGTTATAGGACTATGTCTTGATTGGATGTAGGTGACTGTGGTCTGTTGAATGACTGGAAATGTAAGTCTAAGGCTCTAAAATAGGTTTATGGCTAGCCTAGGGATAGGGTAACTCAAGTGACACTCTAAATTACCACTTTTAGGTGATTACAATGCACAATTGATTAATTTGATTTATTCAATTATTTAAATTTGGAAGGAGATGTCATGAATTATGCTAAGAAGAATAATTAATAGGTTTTAGGTGCATTTTGACACTAAATGTAATTTAGGTGTCTATATTTATATTTGTCTATAGGGGGAACATGCAAAGCTGGTGGCTAAGGTGGCATTGCTACGAGATAGAGAGCAGAGGTGCATGTCTCTATCTAGATCTAGAGGAGATGTGAGAGCATTGATCTCTAGTGTTAGATGAGAGTGAGGGTGATGAGGTTGGTTCTGGTTACCAAGCTCTTATTATCGAGTGACTATGTATCATTGTATGAAAACTTGATATATATATATATATATATATATATATATATATATATATATATATATATATGGACCTATTGATATGCTCATTATGATATTTGGCATTTTGATTATGGCATTGTTTACTTGGGTAGATGCTTGAATATTTTAATGACTTATGTGTTGATACAAAAATGTATTATGTGGCTATATAAAGGTAATTTATTTATTTATATATAGATGTTTGAGTAGATATTGATATTGAATCAAGGATGTTAGTTGTTAATATTGATGACATATAAGTGTCATACTATATGGGAGTATTGATCATGTGATTGTAACATGCACTATTTGAATCCTAATCGCAGAGTAAATTAATGACCATATTGTTCATATTGTGTGGGTGTAAAAGTAGACTCTAAAACTAATATTTCTTGTGGTATACTACTATTAGCTAGATTTGTAGACTCTATAACAAATAGATTAATTGGTTGTCATATTAAAGCTATGAATTTTTGTGCATTGTGTCTTGTAAATATAGTAATTGGTTGTTTGACTAAAACTATGTTCTAATCTCTGTGATCTCTACCAAATATATTAATCAGTTATTGTACTAAAATTGGTGGTTGAGTTATTTTCCCTTTTGTCACCATGTTATTATAAGTAGGTTGATCTCCTTGAACTAGTTGCCATCTCTATTGAATTTATGGTGTGTTGGATCTATCATAAATAGGTGTCCAATAAACCACATGGATCATACGATGAGTAACCAATGGATCCTTGAAAGCAACATCCTAGGATAACTCACTCGTAAAAGAATGTGATTTAGGAGAATGCAGAGAAGGAGATCTTGATGCCCCCTGTGTGAATGTTATATTACCTCTATCAACATACTGGTCAATATGATCTCTGAATGCACAACATTTATTATCCCAATGTCCATTGATTTGATGATAATTACAATATGGTTTATTTCTTATTCTATGAAAAAGATGTGATGGATGATGATGGGTAGGAGGAATTGTAAACATACTCCTATCTAATAATGTAAATAAGATATCACGAGGCCTGCCTCTATTTGAAAATTGCATTTCCCCTTTGTTGGTGTCTTATGTTCTACTCATTGTGGGAGATGCTCTATGAAGTGGCTCTTTTCCTTTGTTGAGTATCTTTATTGGTGGTTTTGGTGCTTGTACCATATTGGATGATTATGATTGTGAGAGATCTAAATAAAAATTTGCCTCTAAATGTATCTCAAGTAGTCCCAACTTCTTTTTTGATGTGATAGTTATATGGCATAGATGCTAAATGATCTTGATGTCTCATATAACAATTTCTCCTTGAGAGGAAAGATGAGGCCTTTAGCAAAGATGTATTATACTTCTAAATCTGTTAGCTAGTAGATCAACTATCGTATACATGATTTGAAACATATAATGTAATCACTTACTGGTTCTAACTTACCCTGATGTAGTGAAGACAACCTCTCATATGTGACTTGAGGTCCCTTATTTCGGATATAATGCATGAAAAATACTTTTTCCAAGTCATCATATGTATGCATTGAACCACAGGGGAGTGAATGATGGAATGAATTTAATGTCTCATCCTCTAGACTTTTGGGAAATATTTGTAGGAGAATCAAATTTCCAGTGGTATGTGTCATAGCCTTTCTATAGGATTTGAGATGTAAGTATGGATCTCCATGTCCATTGAACTTAGGTAATGTTCGTATATGAAACTTCTTTGGTAGTTTTGTATTGATAATTGTGTGTGAAATTGGATTGCCATGGATAGCATTGGAATAAACCCAAGAGTAGTTGTGTTACTTTCCAAGGTGAGCTGATGTACTTGTTGTTGTAAAGTACCCATGACATGCATCAAGGAGATTACCTTTTGAGAAGGTATGTTAACATCGTTGTGAGGTTTATTTAAACACCAAGTCTTATTTTTAATTTTAGCCATTGGGGTGCTATTTCATGGAGCATTATTGGATATATTAAGTTGGCTCACCGTAACCTTTGGAGGGGTGATAGTTTGGACCCAGTGATAGGGAAATTGATTATCACCCTCATGGATGTTAGAATGAGGAACATGTTTCACTATACTAAGGATGGGTGGAGGTTATTCATTGGTATCTCTTATTTTATTAATTTGTGAAGAAGTATCATAGGCTAATGGAATATAAGACACATCATTATCATGCGAATGTAAACTATGAACATGAGTATAAGTTTGTACCTTTTTATCTAAAGACATATTATTGCTTGAATTAGTATTTAATAAGCAATCAATTACAACATGAGAGATGGGTGAAGTGGAGAGGACTAGACTCAATTTCTTCTTCACTAAAATCATAGTAATCATTGTTATTCCATTTTTCATCAAAATCTGAATTTATTTTACTTATAGAGTTAAGGGAAGAAGAACTATCATTTTCATGCTCAGTAAGAGAAAGAGTAGAAGAATATTTTAACTTTTTACTACTATGCAACATATCATCATGTATAGGTGGAATGCAATGTGTTTCTTCACTAAGTAGAAGTAGAATACACATGCTATCATTATTTTTGATAATAGAGTCAATGGTAGAAGCAATAACAATCATATTTACATTTGGCACATTATGACAAGTATGAGAAGGGTTATAGATATTTAAATTATCTATATTTTGCATGGAATACATATGTCGAGCTTGAAAGGTAAAAGAAGGTGACATCACAATATCATCTACTCTAGTTTGTGAATCTATAAAAGGTGCAATATCAATTATACAAGCTTTTTTGAATTGAACTGAGAAGGTGAAGAGAGAGGAGAAGATGCATTTACTCTATCCTCCTTATCAATTTCATTATCATGCTCATAGTAATCATCGTGTCCATCATTACAATAATAATAATAATCATCATCATCATCATTATAAATGAAATCATGCTCATTATTATGTGCTAGTGTATAATTTTTAAAATTGGTCCATTCATTTGTATAATTATGTGAAAAGTTTAAAAATTGATCAATTGGGTAAGGGAGAAGAGGTTCCCTAGGGGTCATCTTAAACTTTCCACAAAATAGAATGTAAAAAATGAATAATATATAAAAAATGGGTAGAAGATAATTCAAAATAAATATATTTGAAAATATGCTAAATATTCAACCTAAAGTACAAACAAATAGAGATTGACCTGAAACCCTAAGGGCTAATATTTGGATGTGTGAAGACCTAGTATGCATATCTAGGGTTTTTAGACAAAAAAGTAAAATATTGAATCAATAACAACCCAAATAGAGGGCTGATATGGATCAGTTAGGATGTGAAAAAATTAGGAAAAATATTTTTTTATAAACCCTAATTTATTACACAAGATAGGAGAAGGCAAACCCTAGGAGAGGATTAGGGCTGTTAAGCAATATTTAAAGTAAATCAGGTTCACAAAATGATTTAGCATTGAGATGTTTACTAGTGTATATCCTAGGTTGTTAAAGTGTTTGAGTAAAGGGATAAATACAAATAAATATTATAAATGACTAATTTAATCAATTTACCCTGAGTACAAATGTAAAGGAGAAAATCCACTTATTTAGAGTAAAGCATGCATCACTGGATGACATAAATGTTGAAATAGATCAGAAGAATAGCCTTGAGTCCTTTCATTTTAAAATTGGAGTTCTAGTTACCCTAAGTTAATAGCACAATCAACTGAATAGTAACACACTACGATATTAGCAAAGGCATTGCACTAATGTCCTTTTGTGGACATGTGTTCTTAGACTTCTAGGGATGTTGTAAGAGGTCTCCTAGGTTCTGTGGGTGTGCTCAAGAGCTTTTGATATTCTTTATGTATCCCTATTTCGCTATTTCCCCTCAAAATCCTAATGAATACCTACATACATGAAGCAAAAATAGAATTAAATGCAAAAGGAATGGGAAAAAGTGGGTTGTGGGATATCATGACCATGTGATATAAAACCCATACTATTCTGGTCATTGCCTATATTAACCCCAATAATAGGGGTCTCAGATCGCACGTAGTTCTCCCCTTAGGAAACATGCATAATCAATGCTCATAATATGCTAGAATGACTTTTTCTTAGGCCCTTATTTGATCAAGAATGCATATCTATGTGTGATGCTAAGTAATATGCAAAGTCCTGAGCTATATTATTGAACGATTTTTATCTAATTACGTGCCAAAGTAGTAAGTGTTGTTGTAAAACACCTTATGAAGTTTTTTTTATAGAAAGATCTTTATTCTGAATATGAGACACTTGTTTTTAGGATCAACAAGGTAAAAAGATAGATAAAATCATAAGAAACCCAAAAGAGGGTAAGGAAAACATGAACATTAGATAATAGTGATGAGGAGGATAATAACATGGTGCGGTCCTATCTAAGAGTGTGTTATTGTCTTGTGTGCACAAAATTGGGTTGTGATTATGATAAATAGGCCAGGGGCCCCTACTACTAAAAAAGGGATGACATGAAACTATTGAGGTTGTAAAAATAGGGAAAACAAGTCATAATAAAAATCAAGGGATCAAAACTATGCAAACAAGACTCTTATTCATTATTAAGAAATCCCTGTGAAAGAACCACAAAAGACTCATATTTGTGTTTGCTTGACCAAATTAGGGTGTGTACATTACTCATATGGGCCCATAACTAGATACCTAACAGTTGTTAGGTTCCCTAAGAATACATTGAGTCACTAATACCTAGTGGTCACTAGTTTCTCACATAATACTCCAAGTTGTTAATACCTAGTAGTCACTAAGTTCCAAAAAAATAATCTAAGTCATTGATATCTGGCGATAGTTGGGTTCTCATAGAATATGCTAAATCATTGATACCTAATGGTCATTAAGTTCCCATAGAATATGACAAGTTGTCGATACCTAATGGTTGGTAGGTTGTCGAGAAGGTGCCAAGTTGATGATACTTGGCGGTCTCTAGGTTCTCATGTAATACTACAAGTTTCTAATACCTAGTGGTTGTTATATTCCCACACATTCTAACAAATCCTTCATATATAGTAGTCACCAAGTTCCCAAAACATTTTGACATGTCCTACATACATAACAATTACTAGGTACCCAATGACTGCGACATGTTGTCCATACCTAGTGGTCACTTAGTTCCCAAAGATCCCAACAAATCATTCATACCTAGTAGTCACTTGGTTCCCAAAGACCTTGACTTGTTATTCATACCTAATTGTCACTAGGTTGCTCAAGGAATACAATAAGCAAGATTTTTCTTGCTAACACTTCTTGCCCCACATTACAAGCAATAATTGAACTTATTCTCCCTAAATTTTAGCTGCTATGATATTTTAGGAAGAGATTCTCAATTTTCCATAAGAAAACATTTTTTATATTTCATGGGGATTCTAGCACCTAAAAAATTAGTTGCGAGTGGCCCCTCCATGGGACTGCCCCTTTATTGTGCCCATTGATGGATGATTGCTTTCCCATCCAAATATGTTTGAACAATGAAAAGGCACAACAATTCACAACACCTAATATGCCATACATATTAGCACTTTAAAGACCACCTATCGATTACTATTCACTATAAGACATGATATTGATCTATATACACTTTTGATTTGTATTAATGACCCCTGAATCATTCTTTTTGTACATAAAATAAAACAACATTTATATTTTACAATTATATTTATCGGGGAGAGCTCACCTGGTAATTAGTTGTAAAGGTTTTCCCACTATAAGATTTGGCTTTGAACTCTTGGAAAACATAATATGATTTTTTATTTGTGGTGTTATAGTAGACAAAAGTTTTAAAACAATATAAGTTAATGTGTACTATGCATAAGGTTAACAATTTACTTGAGTTTTATCATATCCCTATAAAAACTATGGGGAATATTCTCAGTAGTTTAATTTTAAGAAATAACTTGTATATCTACACCACTAGATACATTGTGCATCAACAAAAATAGAGTATACCCTCTCCTCCGCACAACTAAAATGATTTGTATAAGAAATACCAGACCACATATTTACTGCAAGCTATATGTTATGATTTAGCAAGAGCTTTTAGGTCATTTCAAGTGTTTAGAGCTTTTAAGACATTCCACTTTCCACCATTTGAACCACACAATATAACTTATCATTCCACAAGTAAAAATGACATTTGCTTTCTTGCCCATTTATGATGCTACAATATTATTTTTGAATTTATGACTAATCAAAGATTAAGAACAATTAAAACATTGATAATGGGCAAACAATTTTTGTGTGTTACAATAATAACAAAACCAGATTGCATTATTAAGAAATTTGGACATGCCATTTGTAATCCAGGTTATAATGAAATGCATGCCTCACAAAAAGCTCAACACCTTATGAGGTTGATGAAAATTGCGAACTTCATAGTTCACATGTAACATCCTAGGTAATTGTTAATTTGCGTCCTCTAATTCGAGTTAGATATGGCAATAAATCTTTATGTAAAACTGGAGGAATTTATGGATAACACGAGTTCATGGTTCACAAGTAAATATTGATAATGGACATACAATTTTTGCATGTTACAATAACGATAAAATTGAATTACGTTATCAAAAACTATGAAAACATCACTTTTAATCTAAATTATAATACAATGCATACCTCATAAAAAAATTAGAAACCTTATAAAATTGATGAAAATTGTGAGCTTCACAATTTATATGAAACACCTTTAGTGTTAATTTGTATCCTCTAATTGAAATTAGACAGCATGACAAGAAGTCTTTACATAAACTTTGAGGAATTTATGAATAATGTGAGTTCACGATTTGCATTGACATGTTTCATTATTCTAAACACTTATATCAAAGAGGGTCTAATGATCCGATAACTAGTGATGTATACGCCTAAGAAAGGTTTAGCTATGGGATGTGGCCGGCAAAATTGCTAAGCTTTCTCATTAAATTTTAAGGTTGACCCTTTTGGAGTCCATCATCATTCATGGTATAGAATCCCGATGCCACCCCACAATCTATGGGGGTGGCAAACATTTTGCATAGGAATGAATATCCATGACCATTCAATATCCACTCTCAATGGTCACGTCACATCATGTTTTTGTAGTGTAATAGCCCACCTTCCAATAATTATCTCAAAAAACAGGAGTCACGATACTAGTCCGATCATTGACTGCTATTTCTATAAAATCCCACTGCCTTAAATAAAACCCTAAAAACCCCAATCCATCGAAAAAAATATCTTATTCCTAAATTAAAACAAAACAATGCGGAGAGTACCAATCAGAACAAAGTGGTAGTTTTTGGAGTTGGATCCAAGCAGTTCAGATATCCTTGCATTTAAACCTATAAAACCCTATTCAAATCTATGCGAAAACCGTTTTTTCTCAACAAGATCGATACAGGTATGCCTTTTCTTCAGACAAATTGCTGTACTTTTGTTTTGTATTATAAGCAGCCCTTACAGTCATGGTGGAATGTCAGATTATTTTTCTTGCTATGGTTTTCCAGTGGGTATCTATTATTATTTTATTTTTTGTTATTACTGTTATTTTTCAGTGGGTATTGGATAATTTAAAAATAAGCATAGAGGAATATTTGGTATTCACAGGATTGTTTATTTTCAGTGGATATTGATTGAATTTTAAGAATATCCATGGAGGAATATTAATTATTCATAGGATTGTTATTCTTCAGTTTGTACTGAATAGATTTAAAATTAAATCTTGAGGAGTATTGGGTTTTTATAGGATTGGTAATTTTTTTTCCCTTAGATTTGGATTGAATAAATTTGAAAAGAATTATGGAGGATGAGGGGGCGGCTGAAAATGGGACATCCCCCAGTGCCAATAATAGCAATGGTGAAGTATCTCTATTGGTTAGTAAACTTGCAGAGGTAGAGAGAACAGTGGGCGCTTTTGATTACCAGAATAAAATGTTGGAAGACAGGGTCGCTCTTTTGGTTAAAGAGATTGCTACTTTGAAAGAGGATAAGCAATCTGTTTGGTCCCAAAAAGAAGATTTAGAAACCCAATTGGGTATTCTGAAGGCTGAGATTGGATCTTTTGAGGAAGAGAAAATCCAACTGCAATCTGAGAACGAAGCAATCAGAAGGCAATTGACTGGAGAGATTGAAAGATTAGGCAGTCTTCTGTTAGAAAAAGAGGATCTTGAGACACAGCTTGAGAAAGAGATAATCCAACTGCAAAAGCAGAATGAAGCCATCGAAATCCAATTAAGTGGGCTTCTGTCAGAAAAGGAGCAACTTTTGACAAACGTTGAGAATTTTAATGACAAAGTTGAAGTATTGGAGAAGGAGAATGTAGAGCTAAGAGGGGAGATTTCTGCTTTGAACAAGTTTAAGGATGATACATTGGCGCATTTATTTAATGAGAAAGAGGCTCTGGGTACAGAGTTCTTGACCATGAAGGGCGAATTCGAAATTTTGAAAGATGAAAAGGAAAGTCTTCAGGGTCAGTTGGTTGAGGCTCTCAAACAGGTGTCTAAGATGGAAGAAGAAAATGCTCGTCTGCAAAGTCAATTAGATGAAATGAAAGAAGAAAATGTTAGTCTTCAAGGTGAATTGGATGCTGCTGCTAAGAATTCCCATCTGAAATTAGAGAACTCAATTCTGCAGAAAAACATGGAGGACACTCGCGCAGAGTCACGAAAGCAACTTGATGTTTTGGAGGAGGAATGCTGTAGATTGCAAGAAGAGAAGGAGAAACAGAGGATAGAGATTGACTTGTTGCATTCACTGAACACAGGCATTGTGCAGGAGAAAGATGTTCTTAGAAAGAAGCTTGAAGGAGAAGCATCTAGGCAACTGGAAGCTGTTGGTGGTGATCCACAGCAGATTAATGATCTGGAGAATCAGTTGAAGACTGTTAGTTCTGAGATAAAGAATCTGGAGGATGTTAACTTCCATCTGGAAAATGAGGTGAAGAGGTTGGCTTCGGCTGTGGAAGAACAAGACAAGTTAAAAGCAAGAATAAGGGAATTTGAAGTCAAATTTGAAGCTGTAAAAATTGCTCTTGAAACCAAGGATAACACAATCCAACAGTTGACATCAGAGCTTAAAGCTCTCCAGCATTTTCCTGAGGTAAAACAAAAAAGGAGTCTTATATGGCCTGCTGTGTTAGCATCTGGTTCTTTGGGTGCGGCAGCAGCACTTGGCTATGTCAAATTCTCTAAGCGTCACTAAGTATACTTTGACCCTTTGCTTATACTTATTTTTACAATCATGATATTCTCAGTTTCATGTTATTAACTAGGTCACAGTTAAGTTATACTGGCTGCACTTTGACCACTGTCTGGGTTGCATTGCCAAAAGGCATTCTATTGATTGGTAACACTCTGAGAATTTTCAAGAAAATTTGAAGGGCTTTATTTTTAACTCTTTGATTTGCAAATATTACAAATATATTTGAATCGACAGAACATTTAAATGTTTTTTGCTTTCCAGGGAAATGAAAAACAGGATTTGATTTAATCATTGATGTTATGTGCCTGAGCATAGAATATTTATGGATTAGGGATTCGAAGACTAATCTCTCAAGACAGCCTTAAATGCAATTTCATCATATGTTCATTTTTGTCAATGTTTTCATTGTAATTGCTGAGTGAAGCCTTTGCTTAGTATGCAATTCAGTTGCAAACTTGTGGAAACTATATGAAATTTATACAAGTAATTAATTGAATTATTAAAGCTGATTTCTAATGAATTACTGGTAGTCTTGATGTTCTGGTTCCTATCTAGTTTCTAGATTAGTGTAGTCCTTGTTTTGGATTATAATATTATATTTATGCAGAGATATAAGCAAATCGGAACATGTTTTTTTATTGGACTGAATTAGTCTAATATGTGGTTTTGAACACTCCTATTTTTCATCTTATTATTTATACTTAATATGTATAACAAGTTCAATTTAGGGTCTTACTCTTGGCTGATAGCAGTATCATTTTTCTATTTTTTTGGTTCTGTAAATTATGCTTTATTACTTCCCAAAAAAACAACATTTTATTAAGTTAGCGTCTGTGAGAGAAGCCAGTTAAATTGATACATATGGGCAAAAGAACAGACAAGCATCCATTTTCCAAGAGGAGCAATTATAGTGTCATTGTTTTCTTGTTTTTCATCTATTAAAGGGTTTGATACGTAGTCAGTTATTCATGATTAAGAACAGTTCACAGTTCACCAAAAAACTCTTTTCACATAAAAAAACCTAGAGTATTCTAATGGCATGAGAATACTTAACTTTCTGTGTAGCAAACAACTACAAAATGTATTGAAAAAAACCTGAAATTTCAACTCTGTGTAGGAAATCAACTATAGAATATATTGGTCAGAAATATATGATAACATGCATCTTCGTGAAAGACAAATATATTGAATGTGTAGAAATCCTCTTGGGGTGGAAAACCCGAAGATGAGAAATATGGAACTGCTTTTATTCCTTGTGGAACACTCTATGAAAGATTTACAAAGATATCTGTTGTCTATGGAACAATTACATCGCAATTTCTCATTTGCAGAAATTGCTAAAAAGGCTTCTTCTTTCCTTTGTTTTTGCCCTTGTCCTCGAATGGCCTCTGAGGATGGTTTGATATTGTTTTATATTTAGTTTCATGGCCCCTTAATGAAAGGTGAATCACTTTGTTGTTACAAAAAACCTCTTCTCCCCTGCTGTTATGTGATTGGATATCCCAACTGGTGGTTCTGGTTACTTCTGGGTTGTTGGGTCATGGATAATTGTCACATGGTAAAAAATCTAAGGATGTGAAGGGTTGCAATCCTTTGACATTCCAAGGAAACAAGGGTAAAGATGGATGCCTTTGTTGGGGCAGTGTACATCGATTAAGACTCTACATTGAATTAGCATTTCAGATCAGCTGTGCTCCGTCTTTACCCCATGGTCACATTTCTTGTTTTACCTATTTTTCCACACGATCCATTTTGAATAGGGTTTATCACCAGGGATATGCTCGGTTGGATGTTCTTATCCCTTTTGTTGTCCTTTATCTTGATTCTCCTCTCGTGGATTTGTCCATTTTCCTTGCAAGGATAAATGGCTATCACAATCAAAATTATATTTTTCTTTATAAATGTTATCTTCTGAAATTGGGATTTCCTTCAAGCTTTCCAGTTTTCTGTGCAATTCTTCTATATAGTTGTGGAATTTGCTGACTTTGTAGGTACTCTACCAAGACAACATGGGTGTTGATCCCTAAATGCTCTTTAATATTTATAATGGAGATTTTGAGTTATAATTATGGTTTACCAAATCTTTCCGGATCTGGCTCAAATCCTGTCAGATCCAGATTTTTAAGACATTCCGAATCTGTTGGATTTGTCTGGACATTTTTAAATAGTTATAAATTTTTCCTTTTTTCAAATTAACTTCCATTTTTCTGCAAAGCCACATCCCAGCTGCCTTGCTGCTGAACCCAACAATTAAAATCTAACATACATTTATATTAATCTTTTTTACATATATATGCTTTTTTTTTTGAATCTGGACTTTCCACATTCTTTCTACAATACCAGATTTCCATATTTTTGCCCCTCCCATACAAATCCGATCTCTGAACTTGGTAACTATTGGTATAACTACATTGTTGAATTGATTGAGATAGCAATACAGTATATTATATTTCCAGTGTATTTTTTTCTTCTTTAAGTTTAAGACAAATAGAAAAATCCAAGCACTTAGAAGTCCTGGCATACATTAATCGTGCTTAAGAGGAAGAGACTAGAGAAGTGTATATCCCTAACTTACCTTTTAGCAGGAGATTGGTGGTTCAAAAACATGGTTGCATTGCCAACACATCACAATCAATGGGCACCTACTAGAAGACTACATGATGGGTTCATTGCGTAGCGAGTGCTGCTTCAAGTGATAATTTAAACACTCCTGAAGAAGTATGCATCAGGAGCACTTTGCTTACTTAGAACCAGAAGTGTAGATGTCAGTGCAAGCAAAGATTTTTATTCCATAAAAGGTTTAAATTAAGAGTGTGCATAGTAATCAAATTTAACTCCATAACAAACATCTCTTTCAAAATTGATATTCTGATTTTTAATTTCTGAGTGGGCTTAGCCAGGTTGACATGCATTGGTGAATAGGCATAACCCTAGGCTGACCTATGATTCCATGCTTGGAACACAACATGCTCTTCTTCCTTACACTGCTTGACCTTGACTGATCTCATAAGCAAATGCCTTTCATTTATGAGAATGTCAACAACTAATTTGTATAATTTAGGTGCTAGTACATGATTTTTGATTGGTCTAAAAGAAAGGGTGACTTTGTTTTGGATTCATTCAGATCAGATTAGGCTTTAGACATTAGAGAACAAGGTTCTTGTAGTTGTGTATGACTTGAGATTCAAACTTTTTCTATATCTGCAACGAATGGTGTCTCCATCTTTCATAAGAATTTAAAAAACTGGACCTCATGTCAACCATGTTATCAGAAGATTTTTTTTTAACCCATTCCATGTTGCCCACCATATCTATGAGATCTTTGAGAAATTATGGCCCCTCATATGAAATGGGTTTGTTAAGGTGTGATTTACTGTTTAAGATGTGTTCTATCTTGTTATCCTTTAATTTCAAGAAATTATGGCACTTAGATATTTGTGGGATATTTGCGTTGCTTAGGAATTGAATTTCATACCCTAGTTTAATTGCAAGCTTGATATTCCACTAATTGATCTCGAGGTGAAATTTAGGTTCACAGCTTATGATATTGCTTCTGAATGTCGAAGCAAATTTCAAGATTGAAGTTAATTGGCTTTTCAACATTTTTATCAGCATTCTCTCTAAAATAAGTAATTTGAGCATCATGACATGAAAAGAAAAGATTATAAATTATGCTGAGGTCATGCTAGATCTTCTTGGGTAACTTAACCGTCATTTATTTCTCTCATTAGTAAGGATTTTATACTAGGAGATTGCAAGGCTTCGGTTCAGTCTTCCAATCTTGAATGATGACTATAATCTTGATGATAATTCTTTTGACACTTCATTTTTTCTTTGTATTTATGCTGATAGGTGTTTTATAATTGTAGATGGGGGATGGAGGGGCGGGGCTTGAGTAATGTCGGTGAGTTGTTAACAATTAATGGCCACCTAAAATTTGATGTCCATTTGACTGTTAGATTGAAGTTTTTTCTTCGTACTTGGAGAGGTCGATTAAAAAGTTGTAATATCTTGAGCATATGGTGGAGTTTGGAGCACCACCCCCTGCCCTCCTTCGCCCCCCCCTTTTCCTAGAAAGAGGTTTTTGAGCCCGAATGAGTGGTGTAGCTAGATTGAAGCTATGTATCACTAGCCAATTGAAATTTTTATGAGAAGGTAATAGAGTCATTAATCAACGTGATATGTAACAAATCCAAGATAGCTGTCCCAAGATTGATATCATTCGGCATATTTCAGATAGTTGTATTTAAGATATCTGTACTAGTTTACCTCACAAGGACAGTGCTAATGTTTTGCCATAATGTCTTTTGCAATGGTAAGAATAAGAGTCTTTTGCAATGGTAAGAATAACAGTCTTTTGCAATGGTAAAAATAACAGTGATCCTCTCGTATGATATTTTTATGAGGAAGGCTCCTTTCTCTAGATTGGAGAATTGCTTAAGGTCTGGTACACTCTTTCCAATGTAGCTGTCATTAAGTTGAGTTCTGTTGACATTAAAATATTCCAGAGTTTTGTTTGTCTCAGTGATATTCAAAGTGGACTTTCTCCGGATCTCCATAAATAAAGGCTAGCTCTTCTGTCGTACTTTTATTGGCTTTTCTTCTAAGAGCATGAAAGTGCTCCTATACCATTAAAAAAACATTTCTCTCCATTGGATTGAACATATCCTAAATAATGTTATATGGATATTATGTCAACTCCCATAAATGCTTTTGAGGAATATGGGGTTGTTGTAATAAGAAGTAAAAGGAGGATATAATGAGATTTCCCCTGATCAGAAAAGAAGATAGGCCTATTAAAAAAATGCTTCTTGTCGAGGAGATTGTAACAATCCAAAGACGACTTCTTTGTTTCAGAAGCGAGTTTGATATTTTTGTGTTATGCATTTTGACTTAAGTTTAGATTGGAATCAAACAATCCTTACATGACAAAAAATGCAAAAACTGGTTTGCTCGGTCCTCCAGCTAGTAGTCTTGGGAAACCTAAAATCTAAGACAGAGAGATGTACCTAGGACTAAGTTTTTCTTGCCATTCATGTTGTCCATGACTTCATGGATCTTTGTTTTGATATCAATATGACCCCGGTTTCCCTCATGTAATCAATTGAGAGTCCTGAGATCTTTGTAAATCTTGTCGCTTTATGATTTTAGATTGTCGTGGCTACGAAGGAAAGGTGAACATGGATGGGCTTAATTGACACAATCTTTTTTGTTTATTCCTTCTAAGTATCTTGATTTTGTTTATAATTCAAGCTAAAATTCTATAGCAACATAATTTATTGCAAGACTAAGGACTTGATATGACATAGTGATCAAAGTAAGTCAGAGAAAGAAGATGGATAACTCAAAGGATTAGGCTGTATAATCTATTGCATAGATATTGCTACCAAATAAGATGTCCAACAAAGAAAGAAGCTTGAGGGAGAAAATAAGAAGTAAACAAGGCAAGGAGACAAGAGGGTGCTTTAAAACTGCCATGAGAGGAAGTCTTGACAAGACTCCAAGGAACAACAATTAAAAGATGTTGGAGAGAAGATTAGCATTGAGAAAATGAACATGACATAAGAACATTATGAGGATTGACGAGCAAGAGGCCAAAATAGAGTTTAAATAAAAGGGAAGATGTTGTTTAAGAAGAACACAATGGCTTGGGAGTTGTTAACAAGGAAGATCAAGGGTGACTAAATAGAAGTTGAGCTGCATAATATAATTATTGGAGGATGCTCTAATCCATATGTGAAAGAAGTGATTTGCTTGAAACACAGAAGATGGATAAAGGATGCGAGGTCTAATGTCAAAAAATTTGTGGTAAAAAAACTAAAGAGGAAGTTAACTTGAATGATGTAGAAAGATGCTTCAACATATTTTTGACACCTTGTGGAAGGAAAGTTATGCGGGCTTTGGGACAAGAGAGTGCAGCTTGAACAAGTGAACATGTAATATGGTAGATAAACTTGATAGAATACCCTCTACATCCTATAAAGAAGTAAAACGTTAGATTAAGTGAAAAAAATTGAAAAAGAGATTGAATTTAATGCTCATTGAGGTTTCTAATTGGAAATGAGATTGAAAAAACAAATACGGAAGTGAATAGCAAGATGATGAAATCTAACACAGAATTGTTAGATTCACCCAGGAGCTGGCCTTGCCAAAACAATCTCACTTTGCGAAAATTAAAACAGCGAAAGAACACTGAAATGCGACAACAGTTTTAAGCAAACTTTTTGAAATGAAGGGAACTTTTGTGTATAAATAATGAGGACACAAAAGGTGCATAAGAGAAAAAAACAAGTAGAAGAGCATGCAAGAGTGAAAAATATAATAAAGTTATCTGGGAATAAAGCAGGCATAAAATAGAGAGATTCTAACCTATCCATCTAATCTATCAAGATAATTATGATAATTATCATGATTTACAAACTATTAAATGGTCAAAGAATCCAAAGTGTGTATAACATAGTAATAAACTCTAAGCCTAAGTAAATCAACAAAACGAGGGGTATTTTCATACACCAACATCCCACCTTAAGATTTACGTGGAAATCTGGGAAAGAAAGGAGAAATTAGTCACTATCCACCCTTAAGGACAACTTTTTTCAACCTGAAAAGAAACCATTGATGCAGAAATCTGACATCAGTGAAGGGTCGAGAGAAAACATCTGCAACATAACTGCGAGATGGATGATGATTTTGATGTCTTGTTACAAAAACTTGGGCTTTAAAACCTATTTGTGTCGATTAATTTTCCTGTGTCACATGTCAACATCTCTGGAGTTAGATGCTGTCAAGGAAAGTGTAGGATCTGCTATCTTCTGTGGATTATGCATTGCTGCATCAAGCTGATTTTGAGTCCTGTGATAGAAGTCCAATGCCATGATGGTGTGTCAAGCGGCAAACTTGAGGAAGTATTGACTCCACACGTGGAACAAAATCACACCATCCACTCTCAAGCTCATCATTAAACAAATCTTATCTTCAAAAGAAGTGAAGGTAGGAGCAGGTGCTGGAGAAGAAACAAGAGTAGAAGATAGTGGCATGCAGGCCGGAGAAGGTGATGAAGGCATGAAGCTGTCAAACTGGTATGGCCTGTTCAAGCTTGCTAGTTGTAACAACTTGTCACTAGTATTTCATTTTCCTCATAATAACTTCATTGGGAGAAATTCAACAATTTTTTGCTTCCTCTGAATGATCTGTCTGATAAATGGACAAAAGCTTGTGTGAAAGTGCTGTCACACAAAGAACTTGTTGGAATTGTTCATATTCTATTTCAATGTTTTGTACCCTCAAGACATCCAAGGGAGAATTATCTCCAAAATGGTGCTGGTCTTACAACAATTGCAAGTAGAAAATGAGGAGTGAGACTGAGTCATATGATTAGTGGCCCAAATCCCAAATCCACCCGAGATGGAGATGCAAGATCTGTGGCATTAAGAGCATGTCCAGGATGAGTGGTTGTAGAGTGAGCCATAGGTGGTCACTGATTTGGGGGAGGTGGCGGGTAAGGCTGAATTCTCAAATCCCATATGGTGTTATGCGTTTTGATGGTAGCTTCAAGCACAACCACCTTTTGAAACAAGTAGTCTCTGAATGACCATCTTTCTTACAGCAGGAGCACGTCTTGACTGTTCTCTTTTCCTTTCGATTTCTGCTATGGTGAAATGGAAGAACTGTCACTATTTGATTCGCCTTTGGTTTGATTCACCAAATTATTAAAAAAGGAGATATTTAAAATTAGAGATCTGATTTGTTGTTTAACTAAATCATATTAAATTTATTTACAGAGTTCATCAAGAACAGTTCTGATTTCACCGCAACTACAAAAACACCTCTCTTTCTCACATTTTACTGTAACAGAATCCTAAAAAACTCCATGGACAGTTATGACAGCTGGCAGGTCATCCTCCATAACAAAAGTCAGACATTTCGTATGATCAACAGTGTCAAAGAATAATTGAATCATCATTATTGTAATTGATTAAATATCTACGACCATTCTCCTTTCGAACACGAGGAATGTTCTCTACCCTTTGACAAAGAAACTGGCAATGGGGGGATATTCCCACTATTAGACCTCTCAAAAATTGCTGTACAGAAAAGGAATGAAATGCCAGAGCAGAAATAGAATTTACCTTAGCAGCAACAGGATCAATAAGAACCTCCTGTCTTTTTCTGTTTATCTGTTTATCTGTAGAATAAACCTGCCCTGGGATTTAAATCAGCACACATGATCTGGGTTGCGTCTCTAAGAGCATGAGTTTGAACAACATTTCCAGAGACAATATGACCCAACAGAGCCTTTAATTAGCATTATCTGGACCACTCTCTGATTGATTCTTTGGTAAAACCGTTTTATAACCCATTTATTGAAAGGTGGGAAAGGTGGTTGGTATAAATTTCCCCAAGCAGAAAAGTATGGAAGACATCTGTTAGAAATAACCTGTGAAGTCAAGCATTAACAATCATCAGATCATGTTTATCACATTGAAATTATTTCTGTCCCCAACTTTTTCTAGTACCTTCTCTTGGAGAACCTTTAATGTGTGTCTTTTCATGCCTTTCAACCTTCTATCTGGTGCTTTCTATCTTCCATGATTCAAGAACATGTGAATCTAATGAAACCAAAGAAACCCTACGAGACAAACTAAAAAATAAATAAAACTTCTCCAGAAAAGTAAGCTCCCTATGATGGATGCATCTCAAAAGTCTTGTTATATCATGCATTCTAAATCAGCCAATGAATTGACCATCTGGATCAAAGTTCTGACTTGAATTTGTAAAAAGAGGCATTATGTACTTGTTAATTTGATGTGTTCTGCCAACTCTTATTCAAAAACATTGTCCAAACACAAGTAGCTACTTTTTATAAATGTGAAGCTGATGCAGGCAGACTACAATGAGGTCATAACTCTAATAAAATCTGATTTATGTGACAGGCCCAACTGGAAGCTTGCCCCATATCAAACGTTGAAAGCATGATTGGGTTGGATTTAAACAAGATTACAAAGTATTGAACTTATAAGACTAAATTTTGACATTATATTTCATGTAATCATGGAACTCAGAAACATTAACAATATATTTCCTTTGTGTTGAAATTTATGGAGTAGCTATTGTTTGTTGTTTGTTGGTTTGAGGATCAGAATTGTTGTTTTGGTCCAATGCTTGCCTTAGCCCGGGCATGCTTTTCAGTGCACTTTCACATAGATAATCTTTTTGTAATCTTCTATTGGTTGAAGGTCTTTCACTGTTTTTTTCTTTTTCTTTTTTCTATTATCTTCTTTAGCACAT
The DNA here is from genome assembly GCA_037957365.1 of Torreya grandis. NCBI lineage: Eukaryota > Viridiplantae > Streptophyta > Pinopsida > Cupressales > Taxaceae > Torreya > Torreya grandis. The sequence goes on from JARHVA010004216.1 coordinate 1,013,331, forward strand.
TTAAGTCCCTTAATATGTGTTCTCTTTCTGCCTTGGGTGCTCCAACACATTCAACTTCCAAATGATGACAATGCTCATCTCCAGCCTTATAATACAGTAGACCTACCCCCCATGGATTTCGGATACGATTGCATATTTATTTAAACAATGCATACATACATATGAACCTAATTTTTAAGTTTATTATTGGGGTTAAAAAATAATTTGGAGGAGTGTGTCTTTGCCTGGATCATTTTTTGTCTAATATTGAGTAGTCTTGCATTGCTTTACATGTATGGACTGTATGCAAGGACACTTTTGTAGTCTAGAATATTCAAAATGTTAATCATGTTATTTTTTTCTTCCAGCCCAAACATTTGTTCAAATTCATCTTGAGGTTGTCATTTTATGTGTTCTAGATAGACATTCGTGGTTTGGAGGAGACAATTTATCATTCTCTTGAGCCTGTATATCACTGCTCGATTTCTTTTGAACCTAAAGATCTGGTTCTTTGGAGTCTAGATAATCAAATCGTGGTTTATTTAAGTGTATATTTATTACAATGGGCATATGTCTCGAGGAAATTAATTAGTTAACTAGGCCTTTACTTTATAGCTCCCTTCCTAGGGCTTGCCTTTATTATACCTCTCTGTACCTTCCTTCTCTGTATAGAGTGATACTAATCTAAACTCTATATCTTCTTATATATGTCACATGACTTGATTATATCTTGAGCTTATAACTACTCTTGACTACTCTATATCTTACTCTTGACTACTCTATACTTGACTACTCTATACTAGAGTTCCCCGTCTCGTCTTGTTAGATGTATTTCTTGTCCCTTACCCTTCTCTGTATAGAGTGAATCTGACTAGGCCTTGCCTTGCATTGCCTTCTCAATAAAACTAAACCTATAGGTAGGCCTCGGAGGCCTACCTACATTAATTATCTTTGTCTCCTTCCTTCCTTCCTTACTTATCTGTGCCCTCTTGATTTGAGGAGTACCTTACTAAGCCTTGACGGAGGCCTACCTACATTAATTATCTTTGTCTCCTTCCTTCCTTCCTTACTTATCTGTGCCCTCTTGATTTGAGGAGTACCTTACTAAGCCTTGACTTTATACCTCTTTGTACCTTCCTTAGTCCCTTACTAGGCCTTGACTTGATAGCTCCCTTCCTTGCTAGTACCTTCCTAGACACTGGACCTTGCCTTAATCCTTTTCGAACATTGCCCCCCTAGTTTAGGGCTTGTCCACTAACTGCCCCAGTTCCTGAGTATAGGTGTCGGAACACCCCTTCACCAAAGAGTGCCCTTTCACTGGCAAAAGGTCCTAAGTCCTTCCTAAGTGCCTAAGTCCTAAGTCCAAAGACTGGACTGAGTCCTAATTACCTTATTGGGTTTAGGACTAAGTTCGTATTTATTGGCCTAAGTCTTACTCCTAAGTCCATAGATGGCCTTAGTGCCTTATTGCCCTAAGTCTTGATTGGCCTAACTGCCTGAGCAGTTGTAATTCAAGTAGGAGGAACTGGGGCCCTCATAAGAGGGGCCTTCTAAGGATGGGCAAGACCTAGTATAGTCCTACTTGAATTATAGTTGGCCTAAGTGAAGTTGGCTTCTGCATGGTTTTTTCTATTAAAGGCAAATAGTCAAAAGTCCTACTTAATAGGCTTAGGACAAAGTGCCCCTCAAGTGGTGTACTTAGTGGCCATATCTAAATTAGATTATTTATAACTCAATTGTATCAACACAAAAACTTTATTTATATATATATATATATATATATATATATTTCTTTAACTAATATTTGATGATGGAATTTGATGTGAATCAAAAGAAGAGGGGTGCCTATTAGGTTTGCTGCAGTCATAAAATATCCTTGCCTTGAATTAAGCGTTATAAAACATAGAAAATTTAGCAAACAATGCCTAATTAATTGCTTAATGAAACATGCAAGGAAATAAGGGGAGAGGGGGCTCTTAGCTTTTTAAAACACTATTGACCCCAGTTTTGGCTAAGTATGAGAGTGTGTTGAGACTGGGATCTATGTGGAAGGATAAAGCATAAGGATCCCCAATTTTGAGTAAGTACAAGTATGCACAAGGATATTCGTGAAAAAGAAAGCAGGAAAAATGATTGGGTTTTGGGCTATGTAAAGGCACATGTAAGAACACAGATACATGCAGAAAGAATTAGCAAAGCCAAGGGTATGCTGTGTGTGTGCAACTCACTTACAAGAAGAGTCTAGTAATTGACAATTATAGAATGATAGATTATAATGAGGATCTTGACGGAAAGCAAGGTATGGCCAAACAACACATCCTTTGAGGCAGGTGTAAAAGTCGTTAGACTTGTCATTATTTGATGATAGGATCGACCTTTTAAGGTCAAGTTTCCATGCTTGAAAAGTAAGGTGGTGGGGTAGTTATATATACACATTCCTGTCATTGTATTAATGATGTCATGACTCTTGATTAGAGAACTTTGATGTATTTGCGGGCTATGTAAGCCATGATTGTTTTATAACTTAATGCATGTTTGTTTAGGGTATGGATGGAAGATCATTTGTGTATTTTTGTTGGCATGCACAGTGGCATTGGATGACTTACCCAGTGTGCAAGAAACGCTAACATTTTGGTTTTGATTCAAGGGCTTGTTCAATTGGTTGATAGAGAATCTAAGGGGTAATGACATACATGATCATGTTGAAACAAGTAGAACGGTGGTTTGAAGAGCAAGCTTTGGAGATTACAAGGACAACCTTTGGAAGAGGATATTTGAAGCCAAGAAAGTGGCTAGAAAGCGAGATTTACAACACCTTGTATGAGATATTTGTTGTAGAACTTCTAGAACACTTGTATGTGTGGTTAATAGCCTATGTAATGGGGTGTATGATAAATCTTGGTTGAAGACATGCATTGATGAAAGAATCCATGGAGAAGCTCAAGAAGGTAGATGAGATTTGGACTTGTGCAATGGATGTTTGGTGGAAGGGGGTGTTGGGAAGCTATTTGTTAGAATTTTCAATATCAACTTGTTCAGAGGAGGCAAAATATTAGTTCCTACGCAAAACATGTTTGGTGGAAGGGGGTGTTAGGAAGCTATTTGTTAGAATTTTCAATATCAACTTATACTTGTCTGGAGGAGGCAAACTATTAGTTCCTATGCAAAACATGAGGAACCTTTAATCTTTGCGATTTCCCTTTTGATAAGAAAAAATGTTGATAGATTGGGGTATTGAACATCTGGTTGTGGAGAGTTAAATACCTTTTGCACATGGGCCAAGTAGAAGGTGTAAGGAAGGGAAAGACAAGGATTGCACTCGATTAGTGAGGAAGTGAGTCCAAGAAAACCCTCAATTGAATGGAAAGTTAGGACAAACAAAATCTTAGGGGTGCAAATATAGTGAAGGCAAAATAATTTTGATGGTTGCTATGGACCTCAGGACGAGGGGGGAGCCAAGTCACGAGGCCCTGCTTGGAATGGGAAGGGCACATGACTTACTCTCACATAAAAGATACATGCTTAGAGGAACAAGATGGTGTTCACAACCATGAGCAGGGCATTATGTCCTTGTAGGAAGCATTGACCCCTACCCTACTTGAAGTTGTTGCCCAAGTGTGCTTCAATCAACAAGCACAAGACTTAAAGAGGAAGTGAGGATGTAGGCCAATAGTTTATTTTGGAGCAATTAATACCTTACGTATTGATAAAATCATATGGGGAAGGCAAGTTAAATACTTTGAATCAACCCAACATAATAATTCCTGGGATGCCAGGGGTAGTAGTTTGAGGTTGTAACCTTACTGCTCAAGTAAGTTCAACAACTAATCCTATGGGGGGAATAATAAGAGCTATAGGGAACCCAATGAGCACACAAGGAATTTTAGGTGCAGGAGGGACTGGATCATTGGCAAGTATTGGCGGGGAAGCCTCATGCACTTTGGGAGGTCCAAGTAACCTTGGAGGAACTAGCACACAAGCATTACAGTCCCACAACAACACATCTTTTACAATATGTCTATGGAGCTCCATGAGTATGGAGGGGTGGATAATGTTGTTGAGTGTGTGCATGAGTGTGAAATCATTTGGTGAGTGAAAAGAGTAATGACACTGGAGCGCAAGGCAAGCCGATTTGTGACTACATTGTTGGATCACACATACATTCAGTATAAAAAGTGCGATCCAAACCAAGCAACGATTAATTACAATTTACTCAAGGACAAGTTCTTAAAAGAATTTGACATTTCGGAGTTTGAACAATAGAGCATCTCAGTGTTGGAAGAGATAAATTAAATGTCTTATGGAATGTACAAGCATATGATGCAAGGGTTAAGACTTCGCTCTCCAAACTTTCATATGAGCTTCACCTGTTGTAGCATGCACAATTGTTTGTGGGTGGGTTCATTCCATTTGAATGAGTTTGTCAATGAAGACATTTAGTGATCCACGTGAGGCTTTGGAAGCTGCATTGAGAGTTGACGTAGTGGGAAGTGTCAATATTGATATTAGACCATGGAAAACCTAGGTTTCTAGTATGGCCACACAACTTAAAAAGTTGATGGCGAATAACACATGAAACACAAAGGGTCTTACAATGCATTGATTGCGAAGTGGATGGACACGATAAGAACAATTGTCCCCATGCAGTGTGAGGGCACTCTTGAGGTCTTGTGAGGGCACTCTTGAGGTCTTGTGAAGTAATAAATACCATGACATACAAAATTGTAAAAGTTCTCAATGTGGTGAAAGTTATGTGAGATCACTACCCATGACATAATGGGTTGTCGGGTCATTGATGAGATGTAGAGGCACATGAACATGGGATTCAATAGGTCATAGTTGTGCCAACAACACAATCTGATAGGGACGAATGAGATTAGTGCTATGGATGAAAAGGAGGTCTACGAGGATAACACAATTTCGTTGGAGGACATTGTGTGGATCCTCGACCGTTATCAAAGAGATTGTCCCAAGTTCTCTATTTGCAAAAGTTTTGACTTGTATCAAAAGATTATCTAGTGGGATAAAGTGAAAAAAGGCATAGGGATGATCCATAGTAGTAAACAGAATGAGATATGAATCCGAAGGCAAAAAGTGGAGAAAATTGGATCTAGGGTAATATCACTAAGCACAACAGAACGAATATGTAGTCTAAAATGATGGCTACACCCCATAGAAGGTAAAATGTGCACACCTAGTTAGAGTGGCAGACGATACAGATGGCTTAACCTAGAAGTTGATTTTGTTAGAGGCCATATATATTATATGCCCTATAGGGGGAGGTACAAGTTGCACAGGACATGGACTCTCATATCAAAAGAGATTGTCCCAAGTCTCTATGTGTGGGCATTGCTGCAAAGATCGTAAACCATAAGATTGTTGTGACTTTTATGAAGATCATCTAGTGGGAGAAAACATAGAAAGGTGCATGGATGATTTGTGTTGGTCAATAGAATGAGAAATGGATCCCCAGAGAAACAATGGAGAGAATTTGACCGAAGGTTAATATCACTATCCATAGTGGAGTGAATACGCAATCTGGAATGATTGTTGCACCATACGATAAGGAACAACGTGCACCCCAAGGTGGAGTGGTGGAATATCTAGATGGCCCGACTTAGAAGTTGATTTTGTTAGAGGCCATAAATATAATAAAAAACTTGCAGGGGGAGGTACAAGTTGTGCAAGGCATTGACTCCCAAATCAAGGATAGCCAAAAGAATTCTTGACACCAAGGAAATGGGGAGCTAACGAAGATCTTTGAATGCCTCAAAACTAAAGGAGTCTTTACCTTCATTAAAATATGGCTTGCATAGAATATTGTAGGCACACAAATGCAAGGGCAAGAGAAGTCCAAGGAGATAAGGACGACATGGAAAGTCACCTGTGATATAGAGTTTGTGTTTGATGCTATCGATTGAGGTCAACATCCTCACAAAGGATGTTTGGAGAAAGATGGGAAGCCCAACGCTACAATTTTCTCCATGTCTTATTCATGGCCAATAAGATGTGTGCAACTAATAGGGATTTTGTGCAATGTAGAGGTAAATATCCTAGTGCTTGTTACAGAATGCACTAGTTTTGAGAAGGGGGAACATCGGGTGGTCATCCCCCTTGATAATAACCATGGACTCACATATACAAAGAGTGTGGATATAGAGGAAGATATCAATTATATCTACATCACTATACATGTTAAGAATTTAAATCCAAAAAATGACAATGTACTGAGTTGGAGGAGTGAGATGTTGACTTTTAATGCTACCAGTCACACTTGTGAAAGATGGGTACAAGAGGCCTATGAAGTCATAGGGTAGAAATGTGCAAATATTGCTACAAGGGCTATGGGGTCACTCAAGTGTAATTCAGTACACTTAGTGGCATCACCAAGGAAGATCAATCAGGGTCAAAGGGCATAGAGATGGATACCCCACACAATGCAAGTAGTCAAATAAGTCCTCTAGATAAGTATGGGACATTTAGACAAGTTATTGAGATAAGATGGCTCCACATGTGCAACTGAGTATATTTCAGTGATATTGAACCTTGCCTACCCATGGAAGGGGAGTGCGTAATCTTTACTAGTTCACACTTTAAAAAGCACAATTGCTTCTTGGTGGGTATAGTCACCTAGTTTTGGTACAAAACCTTTTTCTATTGCATCTTTGTCATGCTTTAGCACACTTAGTCCATTAGCGTACATTTTGCAAGCAGTCAAACAAGTCCTCTAGATAAGTACGGTACATTTAGACAAGTTATTGAGATATGATGTCTCCACATGTGCAATTGAGTATATTTCAATGATTTTGAACCTTGCCTACCCAAGGAAGGAGAGTGCATAATCTTTACTAGTTCACACTTTAAAAAGCACAATTGCTTCTTGGTGGGTATAGACACCTAGTTTTGGTACCAAACCTTTTTCTATTGCATCTTTGTCATGCTTTAGCACACTTAGTCCATTAGCGTACATTTTGTCCTTTTCAGAGAATTTCCATCCACACTAGATCCTCTAGAACCTTCCATCATCCAAATTTCTCATAAACACTTCAAAGCTCTTAGTTGTTAGTGTCAAGATCCATCCACTCATCCTCTAGCCAACTTAATCTTTGTTTTGAGCTTTTTCTACACCTTGACCATATCCATGGGTTACAAAAATTTGTTCACCTGCTATTTATGGACCCTTTCATCACACGCTGATTTTGTGTGCCTTGATTGTCGGTGCTCACTAGTTTTCATGGTCGGCTTATGTGCAAATTGTCTTTGAGAACCCTGTGTACAAATGTACCTTAAGCCATTTATTATATTATATCACTCGACAAGACACTCAAGATTTCCTTCATTGAGCTGCACATTGAGTATATCACCAGTTTAAGTCTTGAGTCAATGCATTTTGTACGAAAATAATATCACAACAAAACACATTTGCATTTGATTATCTAGGAGAGGAGGTAAAGTCCTCTCTCGTTTGAGTTGGGATCACTCATGAAGCACTAGAATTACATTAAGCCTTGATTTTAAGCATGTGTGATGTGTAGCTACAACCCTCGTGGAGGCTCAAACCACTAACTTTGCACACATTCTCTATGCCTACATCATTTTGGTGAATCAGGGAAAAGTCGGAGAGGAAATTTGAAGGATAGCGAATAATAATTCAACAAAGCAAAGCCATGAACATAGTCATTAGTCTCTATCAAATCATGCCAAAAAGTTAACAGATCTAGAAAGTCAAATTTGTCACATTCGTAGAAACAAACAACATTTGTGCCACATTCTATTGTACGAATCTGGTCAACCCTCTTCACGGTTCCCTTGAATTTGGTAATCTTCTAGATTGTAGTCAAATTTTAGGGTTTCAGTTCAATCATAGTAAGAAAACTGTTTCGAATCTCAAAAGTCATATAAAACCCATGGGTGCCCTTTTTAGCCAATTATCTCTGTCTCATTTTTTTCATTATCATTGTTTGCTTGTGTTTCAATTGCACTTTCATTTCCTATTTCAACACATTGAGTGTCCTGATTATTGTAGTTTATTGTATTATCTTAGATTCCCTTGTGTGCGTATTGTTTTGTACATTACATAGTGGCAACTATATCTTGTGTCATTATTTGGTAAAACATTTTGGTAAACTCCGTTATTCGAACATCTTAACCTTAGGGTTTCCTTGTCCGTCGCATTCTAGGGTATGATTTCATCTTTAAGATTTAATTTTTTAGATTTTGGTTGTGCTCGTTGATTTATCTTTGACCTTATGTTCTTATGCCCATTCACCTTTCAAAGACAATTCTTAGATTTTGGTGCATCCATTGTATTGCCTAGTCAACTCTTTTGGTTTCTTATTCCTTCACCTTCCAAGTAATGATTCTCCACCTTTCAAATATAATTTTTAGATTTTGGTGTGTTCGTTATTACTCTATCATTATCCCTAGGTTTTTACATGCTTTCTATGTTATCCATGCTTACAATTATGAATAGTTAAGACCTGCAAACCTTATTAAGTGAAGTGCTAGATTGAGTGGTCCTACTAGTGTTTTGATGCAACTTCTTTAGAGTGTACTTGTGTGAAAATGAAAATGGTGATGCAACTTCTTTAGAGTGTACTTGTGTGACAATGAAAATGGTTAACATTTTTAAAGTTCCTGCTCTTTATATTGGTAATAATAAAGCACATGATTTTAATGGTAAATATGCTTATGTTTGGACATGATTACAATTTTGATGACGATACATGTAAATGATAATGTCAATGCTTGCAATTTCAATACTTTAGAGGACGATTGTTTACCAAACTTTGATATTATCACTCAAACTGATTTTGAAAACCATCTTTTTGCAATTCCCCAAGAAATTGATGCCATGATTTATGTTGTTTGTAAGGATTTACAAAATGAGTTAAAATTGGCTAAGGAATCCACAAATAATGAATGTGTTACCAACAATCCCTTGAATTCTTATAATCCGCCTTTAGGAGACTCTTCTACATTAGGCGGTGAGGCTAGTGCTCTTAGTGCTCCTACTAATACTTGTATGCTTCCACCCAATCCTTCTCCGGGTGCTCTAACTATTCCTACACAACCTACTATCAATTTTATGTCTCTTAATGTTACTAGATCATCCTGGTTGGCGCCTAATGCTTTATCTATTGGTTTTAGTTTTAGTCACCACCCTTGAGCTTCTATTCCTACAAATGCCAATCATACACAAGCTACTCCTACTTTGTTTCATGCGATGCTAACACATTTAACGATGCATTGATTCAACAAGCCCTTCAAGATATGAAAATAAAAATCAAACAACTATCTTAAGGATCTGAAAGACCTAGTTACGTGGTTTATTTTCATAACTTGGTTCACGAGGTCTTAGTTTATCCATTGCCTACCGATTTTATGGTGCACAAATTTGAAATATATAATAAGAAGGATGAATCTTTACATCACATTTGTTCTTTCTATTCTTCTTGCTTTGTTTTTTCACACAATCTATTGATGACCAAGCTATTCCCTATAAGTCTAATGGTTTAGGCCTTGCATTGGTTCTATGCCCTACAATTGGGCTTTGTGTGTTCTTTCAATTGTTTGGTAGATATCTTCTTAGCTCGCTTTTCTATAAACATTAGCCAAAAGGTCACATTTTCACAACTTGTCAAACTCAAACAAAGAACTAATTAGAATTTTAGTATGTACTTAAACTCAAAACTATGCTTACAAAAATGTCTCTTCAAATAACTGACAATGAGTTACAATTATTCTCTCCAATAGTTTGCTTTAGCGTCTCAAAGATAAGGTCATGTTTAAAATGTATACATATTTTGATGAGCTTTGCCATATGGTTTGCAACTATGAGGTTAAATTATTGGAGGACAATATGTTTAAATATGGGTTCAATCCCCTTATGTCTACCACCTCTAAATATCAAGGTAAATCAACATTCAAAGCTAAGGCTAATGATACAACTATTGTTTAAGTTAAGAATGAGGCCAAAAATGTCGTAAACACAATATTTCAACCCCTTGACATGCTAGTCCTTTCTTCTAGAGCTCCTAGACAATTTGCAAGGTTATCCAAGCTTTCTCACCAATTGCTTAAAACATTTGCTTGAATGCAACATGCTATCTTTACCTTCACAACGTTATTTGGATACATCTCAACCTTTCTCCAAGAGATATGATGTGAATGTATATGGTGAGTACCATAGATATTCATGACATACTACCAATATATGTTTTTCATTGATACATAATATACAAGATCTCATCAATAAATATGTTATTCAAGTGGAAGGACATAATACTACATTGAATTAGTCAGTGGCTCCACCAAACCAACACTTGCAAATCTTTAACATTCCATTTCTAAATCATGGTACTAAAAACCAAGGCAATGTTCAAATTTCTAATGTTTATATCCTAGATGGTGTTAAATGCATGGTTATGGGTTCCCAAGTCCCTTATATTACATTTTATAACCATGAGATTCCAATGGACAATTCTAATGATGTTTTACTACTTATACATGTTTTTGTTGACTCACATCCCATGATTACACATTGGATTATGGTAGAAAATGGTTATAGTAAAAACTTATGTAGAATATCATTCCTAGCTAGTGGAGAGTACACTCAAAAAGACTTGGTACAAATATGGACACCTCTTATAGGCATCACATTACCTGTCATCATAGGTCATAAGACCCTTTTCGTATTGTTCTATATATTGTTGGATAATGTGACATATGATCTATTACTTGGATTGCCATGTCTAAATTAAATGAGAGTTATTCAATCCACATTACATATTTATATTAACTTTGTACATGATAACAAAGTCTTTACCATTCACAACACACCTTGCGAGTTACCCTTACAACAAAAACATGGAATATCTTGGAATATTACTCAAAATGCCATCAAAACAACAAATCATACAACTTCATGTTACATCTTCTAAAGTTCCACCTTTTACAATTATGGTCCCTATAGTTCTTATATCTATAGTTTTAGTTCATCGAGTTACAATTCCTACAACTATAGCTCTTAAAGTCACAACTTCTATAGTTACACCACATAGAGTTATGGTACTTAGTCCACATTAAAAGATCGTGTTATCACCTCTTGCGTATGTTCATGCTCAAACCCTTGCAAAGAGTTCAACTATATAACTGCAAATATTACAATTTGGTCTTCAGTGTTTGACAATGACAAACTTGACAGACTTTTACTATGAATGACTTGAGCACCCAAAAAATGTCATAATTTGCCATCCTTTCACACTTACATGTTATTTTATGAGTTAACCTTTCCGTTATGTTGTCATACACCTACAAGAACCCACTATCTACTTCAAACATCTTAAATATTTTGCATAGACATCTTTAGACTCTCAGAGCAATCCTGTTGTACGCAGGCCAGTTTCAACAATTGTCTTCATTATCGCCAGTTAATAATGACCTACATTGGGTAGAACCATCCCACCCCCAACAATCAATAATGACTTGCACTAGTTGGAACTATCTCGCTCCTAGCAATGACTATATTATAAAATCAACCCATCCATAGGGTCAACCCATAAGCCTAGTATGTCGGTTGCATGAGTAATTAATCAAATGGATCCATATATAAATAAATCAAGGTATCATTCAAAAGGGACTTCACATTTATTTGATATACATTTATACACTATTACATATTAAGAAAATCTCTTATTCTTTCCAATTTGAAAACCTGTTACTAGGAGCAGTCATAAGTCAAGTCTAAAGAACTCAAAATTCAGTCAAAACAAACATTGTCAAGTATTAAGATTAACCATTAGTTGCATACACACAACGAACGAGTACAAATGTACAAGCATATTAGTTGAGAGAACTACATGTGACTCGATTTCTCTCATTGGAGTATTGGATACCTAGGCAACATCAAATCATCAAATGAGAGTGATTGGGGTCAACTCATCCCATGACACTTCTCCCTATTTTTTTTAGGTTTTTAGCCCTCACAAGCACATTTAAGGTTTTAAGGCAAATTACGCTGATTTTTGGATTTGCGCATATCATTAGGGTTTGGGATCACAAACACAAAACAAGTAAAGATATTTATAGGTGACCATAGATTCAATGTGCCGCACTTCCGCACATGTTAGTTCAGACCAACAATCAGTATCAATCGAGAATACTAAACTAATCTTGTGGAACCAACATAATGCACATGGTAAATTAGTACCTGAACTGAGAGAACCACACACATGCTCATCTATGATACCCACTTCCAAAATACAATCAAAATCAAACAATCAATTGGAAAATCTAAGTATCATAATCATTTTAATACTTTCCATATTTAACATATGCCCTTATCAAATCAAAAGAGTAAATTGTCAATCATTTATATTTAGATGTATGCTTGAATGCCATACTATTAATTTGAATTCTATTTCAAAATTATATCTTAATTATATTAATTTCACCCATTAATCCAAATCAAGGTAAAACAATAACAAAACATTTGAGCTAACACACATGCTTCTTTTCAATAGCTTCAATTAGCTCCTCTAGCCCATCCTTGTGATGACTATCTTAGTGATGATGATTTCAGGGTACCATACAACCTGTGATCACATTTCCACTACTTCTAGTGATGGATTTGACTCCCCATATTCATGGTCATCTCTTTGTTGACGTTTATATGAGATCATCAGTTAACTTTGCTAGCCTATTCAATGTGCTTCACCAATAAATTATACTATACATAGCTTTGATTCCTTCTTTGTTTTATATGTTGTGACTTCTATGTGTATTCCTCCCTTGATATTTTGCCTTGCCTCATGCTTCCTCTCGTTTGAAATTTACGCTCTTGCCTTGGTTTGCCTTGATATTCTTCTAGCCTCTTGGTTTGTGTTGTTTTCTATGTTTTTGTGTCCCTTTCTACTTTTAATTGTTGATCATATTCCAAAAGCGTGCACATACTTCCAAAAAATGACAACATCTATATACTTAGGCCTTCCACCCTAGCATGTGTTAAGTTTTGAGGGAAGTTATAGGTTAGTAGGAATCCTCTTCTCTTTGCTTATTCTTATTTTTGCCTCTTGGTCTGTTTTCTTGCTTTATTGAGTTCATACTTGATTGAGATCACCTTGCTTCTTCTTGTTTACACGCATTGACTTCCTCCTTACTAGGTTTATTCTTCTAGAAAATAATACAAATTACAAAAATATCGAGAAAAAAATTGTTACGTTTACCTTTGTCAATGGATATGTTAAAAAATTAACCTTAATTTGAGTCTTTCATATAAGTTTATTACATATTACATATATATAACAAATGTATTGTGGTTGTATAGAGACACCACATCATAAGTCACTAGGTTTCGTTTATATTCAAAATAAAACTTATTTATTACATATTCTTTTTTATGGAACAATGAATTATATAAATATATTTTTTGTTTTATGTGTTATTACACCATATATCTCAAAACATTGAATTAGTTTTTATTAGTGTATCAAACAAATTTCTCTTATTAAAAAAGGGGGGAACAAAGAAAAAACCTACACTAGTATTAAAAAATTGCAACAAAAATCTCAAATTACAATAATACTAAGAAAGCAGGGGAAGAATAACCTTAAACCAAAAGAGTATTAAAAATACAAGAGCAAGACTAAATTCAAGATTAAATTAAGAGTGTATCAAGCTTCTCATATAAAACAAAAAAGGGAAGTTTTTCTTTAAAATTAAAAAACCATAATCTTTACTTTTACTTTCGATTCCATCATGTGGAAAGAGCATTTAATATTTTTAAGGATTTATTCTTTTAAATGTTTTAAATCCACCACTTCTCCCACGTGGAATGGAAGCTTTTCTTCTTATTTAATATATGGTTTTAAATAAATTCTTTATAGTGATTTATTTATAAATGTGTGATGTTTTATTTTTTAATTTAAAACATTTTTAATAAGTATTTTATTTTTTAAGAAAAAATTGAAGTTTTGGTGTGAATTTACATTTACAAGTTAATTGTTTTTTTTAGTTCATATCTGCTTTATTTTAATATTAAAACATTTTTTTAAGTAAAGCAATATTGACTATTTTCATCTTTGAAAATTTGGTTAAGATGAATATTTTAAAATATTCTTTAGATCATTCAATATTTTTAATAATTGATTTATTTTAGTAATAGCATTTTTTGTGGATAGATATCAGGGTTGGTGGGACCTTATTCAGATTGCTTTTGATCAAAGTTACGAATCAGATTTGGGACACAATCAGAGAGCCCAGTCTCTGAGAACCATTAAACCAACACAAACGACTACCATCAACTATTGAAAGCACTATGCCAACTCAAACAACCACATCTGATCTATAAATGCCTTATGAGATTTGAACCTAGGTAACGCTGAGCACAACTAACCCCCTTAATCAACTCTTCTACATCTCATTGGAAATAATAGTAAAATTTATATCCTATGCTTTTATGGCCTTAAATTAGTTATTTTTTCAGTTTATAAGAACACTATGCCAAATATTTCTCTTAAAAATAATGAAATTCGTACTCTTCGACATCAAATTCAATGCCAAAATGACACTCTTAATGTTATCCAATGCTCTTTTAATGAGACAATGATGTCTATGCAAAACTCTATTGATACATTAAATGAAGAATTTACGTCTTTTACTAATGATAATAGTTCTAATGATGACGGATATCCTTGTGTTTTTAAACAAACTCAAACTTACGTGCACACTCCTATCAACTCTTGCTTAAAAATCATACACAATATGGATTATTCGAGTGGTGTGCTTAATAAGTGTGAAAATGATATTCTTGAACCTATTTTGATTGAATATAATATAAATTGTAAAGGTTTCGATTTTGATGATTCTACTACTAATACAAATTTGACATCTTATTTTTTTCACATCAAAGGACTTATAATGTAACTTCTTTTAATTATACTACTTCTAATGCTCATGCTTTGATTAAAATTATTAAACTTTATGTTTATTGTAGAAAACACGGGAATTGTATATCTAATTATTAAAATTTATACTCATACAAATCTTATGATAAATTCATGCATGATACTTTACATTGTTAGAAAATGACTAAATCTCCTACATCTAAAAGTAAAAATGTTTGACTTTCTAAAGTAAATGAATCTTCTATAGACTTTGATGTCTTTTTACGATAATTCTTCTAATGCTCCATGCAAAATATAATTTGTAAGTGACACATCTTATTTGTTTTCATTTTGATACTCTCAAACTTTTATGCATTCCTTTTCTTTTGTTGTAAATGAAATATGCTTTTAACTAACTTCTTTTTTTGTAGGTTTATGCACTTTATAATGGAAGTTATCTTTGCTAAAATTTTCATTGTTGTATATTTAATTTTATTACATTATGTACGTAGATTATATTTGTAGTATATTAGTTATTTAACTTGAAAGATTATTGTTAGTTTGTTTTGTCTTGTAGATTTTGTGGATCACTTACTTTTTTTTATTGGTCTTTGTTTCATTACGGATCGACCTCATTGTCTGAAGAGGATTCTTAGCGATCACACTTTCATCTTTATGACTTTTGGTGACATCTTCGCTTCTTTTTTCTTCTCTCAAATCTATTGTAATTCTCATTGAAGGAAGTTTTTATTAAGAGAGTATTATGTAATTTCAACTCCCTTCTTTGTTTGTAAAAACTTTTATCCACTTTTGTAACCCTAAATTTAAGTTTAAAGGGGAGTGTTAAAAATTTAACCTTAATTTAGATTCATTTTATAGGTTTATAGGCTTATTTTAAGTCTTATATGTGTATGTATTTATTATATTTATAAATGCACTTTATTCTAGTCTTTTGTCACTTAACTCTTTAGTCCACTTTTATATTTAAAATTATTTGTATATAACTCCTCTCCCCCCACATGACATACATCCTCCCCACTTGTAAGAGGACTAAGAATACATGGTACACATGCCTGAGCTTACACTTGTAACTCTTTTTTTTTCTTAGCTCTTTATAAAGAGCTCTCCTCTCCCCTTCTTCAACACTTGTTAAAACACAATATTCTTGTTGATTTAGTCTTGTTATTTCTTTTTTAATGCTCTCTTGGCCTAAAGCCATTCTTCTCCTAGATTATTCATGCTATTGAAATTAGAGATTTTTTTTGCAAGCTTTCAATACCAGTGTGGGATTTTTATCTATATGACGGTTTTTTCACTTGTCATGTTTGTCTCAATTTTGTGGTTTATGTTCACTTCAAGGTAAATTGTTCCTTACGTTTTATTGCTTATTCAATTTTTAATTTGATATTTGACAACATTTCTATTAGGATACATATCATGTTTATCTACTTATACTTGAGGTTTACATATATATGTTACGCCCATATTTATCAAGATATTTTGTGAGATAGATGTATGATATAGAGGTTACCTTTGATAATGGTTTTACAGATGCTATGTGGCTACCCACACCTACACTTAAGGGCAATTTCACATTGGAGCATATTTTCAATGGGTCTTAGGTTATATACTTCATACTTTACATTAACATATAGAGCTTTGTATTATTATTTATACATATCTTGATCTATCTTACATCTTGCGTATTACCTTACATGGATATATGGTGTTAGTTACATTGATACATTGCATGTTCTTTTCATATCCTATGAATGTGTGCTTTATTACTTGTGTGCTTGTACTTGTGGTTCTTTTCATCCCAAGATAATTTCCCATGCCTTTAGTGTCAGCACACACTACTTTTCATGGCTAGCCTATGTGCAATTTTTTTTTGGGAAGCCCATATATAAAAATGCACCTTAAGGAATTTATCATTTTATATCACTCAAAAAGACATATGGTAATTCCTTCATTGAGATGCATGTTGAGTATATCCATTGTAATTTTGTTTAGGAACTTGCACATTAGACATACATTTCTCTTATCATCAATTGAAGTTTTAAGTTTGTGATCTAGGAATTTGACTCAAGAGAGTATGGTTAGTATTATGTTAGTTTTAAAATGAAAACAAAATGAAAGAAACATACTAATTAACATAACATATCTAGACCTAGATACCAGGGAGAGCTTAGTTAATAAACATGAATAAAACACACAACTAAAATGTAAAAGAAACCTTCTTTTATCTTTCTTGGATGCTCCAAAATGCTTGTTGTAGTGGCCTGCTCGGCTTGTGCTCATGAAGTCTTCATCAAAGGAGGCTTGGCTATCTCCTCTTCTCCTTGGCACCTTGTGGTTTGGTTTGACTTGGTTTGAAGTCAATTTGGCATGATAACACTAATTGAAATAGATTTTGGAATTATTTGTGTATTATAAATTTGTATTATCAAGACTTTAAAATGATGTTCATGGCCTCACTATTTATATATTTTTGAAAAAGGCTAGAATCAACTTGAACCATCCATCTCAAGATTGAGATGTGTGGTTAAGGATTAATCTAATTATGTAATTAAAATTGATAAATAAGCTCATCAATATTTGGGATAGAGGAACAATTAAGATGTATAAAGGGCTTCGATGAGGCATGGGAGGCATACATCTTGATATTTGTAACATTTATGATCTAGGGATATCTTTTCAAGAAATGAGATTACTGATGATGCAAATATTCAATATTCATTTCTAAAAATAAGTATTCAAAAAATTTTCATAGAATTTTTAATTATGTTCGAACTTAGATTAATTATCTCTAAGCGTGATTAAACACTTTGTGCACAAATTACTCAAATTAATCAGAATGCCTTGTTATTGGTCCAAAATTTGACTGGATTAGAATTAAAAGTCAATGTCAGATATGTTGGATCTGTTATCCCATTTAAGATGTTATCAACAACAAATAACAAAGGCACACATCTTATGCAAGAGATTTGATAGGAAAGAGCAATCTAGAGCATCTAGGTGCGCAATTGGTATTTTGACTTAAAATGATCTGATCAAAGTTAGCTGGCCCACAAATTGCATTACCTCATTTAATGATACTCTAGCTAAAATCGACATTTGAATATGTCAGTTTCATATCATTTAATGTGTTTTAGTGTTTTTAAGCCAAATTGTATGTTTTAAATGGAAATTGGTCAAAACCCTGATTGGAAGTCATTGGTTGCCAGATTTAAGTGTCTACAGTTTGCCTCTATTTGGGAAGGCATTGTAAGCTATAAGCACAATAACATCTTTTCAAAGAATGAAAAGGTCTTGTATGCCTACAACTACAATTATGATAAACTAACTATATGATGAACAACTACAACGATGGTAAACTAACTGTATGATGCCCCTTCGAGGGAATGGTTGGCACAAGTAAGTTAGCAAACGGTCCATCGAAAATAAAGAAGTGAAATGAGGGGACTAAAAAAATGAAGATGATGGGGTGAAAACACAATGATTTTGAAAAAATAGTCAAAATCACTAAAAATGTAAGTGGGACGGTGTACAATGGTTTTCCCAAAGGCAGTTATAAACATTGTACTTTGATAGTGGAAACGTGATATGATAACACAATGATTTGCCTAAATGCAGTTATAATCATTGAGAAGATGGAGCTACCCTAGTTATGACATACAAATAAGATAACAATGTGTCCCTATATGGGTAAAAAATGTAAAGTGGTGACAACACAATGATTTATTCAAAAGTGGTTATAATCATTAAGAAATGCACGTGAGATAGTGTGCAATGATTTGCCCATAGATGGTTATAATCATTGAATCTTGATTATGACAAACATGACAAACTTGGTCAAGGATGATGATAACTTAACACAGAGGGTAGTGATGAATTGAAATAACCTACTAGTAGGGAGATGCTCATCCGAACTAATAAATGTTGAAATTCTTTCATGGATAATTACTTTGTTTGAGATATGATTGGGATTGAATCGAGATGTCGGTGTTGAAAAGATGTTGATGCTATCATTGCTAAATAGACTTATTGAAGTTGAGGTTTGTTGTAGCACGTGTTGGTAGGTATCATGATATAACATCATAAAAACTTGGTCGAAAGATGCATAAGGACCGACTCTCGCAATCCAATACTCAATAGAAAACAATGCACCAATAATAGAAACTATGATGACAATGTAAACATATGAATATGGATGGATTCGAGTATAAGTGTGGGCAAAAAATCACCCAATGAACACGCATAAATTGAATCAAGGAAATAGTGTTGAAATCAAACAAATAGACAGACAAATAAATAAAATAAGTAGAGACAAACAAATAAATTATGCAATAGAAACCATATGAACATTGTCCCTAAAAAATAGGTGACAACTTAATAAATGAACAAAATAAGATAATATAAGAAAAAGGAAGGGGGTGGTTGAGCTGTCTTCATATGTACTAGGCAAGTGGACGCTGCCTACATAATTTCTAGATGTAATATCCAATAAAAAACTTTAAGCTAAATGTAGTTCTCTCAAAAAATGGAAAGAATATGATAACTGATAAAAAAAAATATAATGGATGTGATAGAATAATAAGAATGGTCTTGAAAAACGTCTAGTGCATGAGAGCAAAAGGCCAAAAAGGATGGAGAAACTAAGAAACAAGTGATTTTTCTTGTAACTTAGTAAGAGTTCCCAGAATTCTTAAGGCAAAGAAGTGGTCAATGTTTTTGGTTTTTGCTAACGATTTTACAAATATTTTTGGAAATTTTGAAGTATCTCAACTCGATCAAGAATGACGAGACACTAAATGGTTCAAGTTCATAAAATGGTGAGAGAAATTTTAAATGTAGGTTACTTGTAAAATGGTGAGAGCGTTCAAACTTAGGTTACTCATAAAATGATGAGAGCATTTAAACTTAGGTTGCTTACAAAATGATGAGATCATTCAAACTTAGGTTGCTTAAAAAATAGCGAGAGCATGGTTTAGGTCACTCACAAAATGATGAAAGCATGGTGGAAAGGGTGACTGAGCTGACCTCAACAAGTATCAAGCGTTGCCTATATAGTCCTAGAGTAGAACCTCAAATCACTGTAACTTCACCCTTACAGCGGAGGAATTTGACTAATGTAGCAATCAATTCAAACAAAACATATAGAGTTGGTAAAAAGGCATAATATGGCATAGGAAGTGGCAAGTTGGTATGTCAAGGCTCAATAAATAAATGTTGCTCCTAGTTTGCTCATAAGTGGTTATAACTAGGACACAAAGACATAGATCAATGACACTAATTTACCCAAAGGTAGTTATAATTAGTAGCAAGATTGGTGATAAGAAAGAACTAATAAATGAAGGATAAAACTGTTGAAACTTTTTTTTTATACTGATCCAAAATATGATCTTTGTCTGAAGTACTTGAAACAACTGATAAAACTAATTAGATTATTCGATGTTGAAAATGTGCAACGAATGAAAAAAAACCAAGGTCAAATGGGCTAGGCTTTAGAACACACTTGGTTGATAAAACGGGATGGTAAAGCAGATGGAAGGGCTAAAAGGAATGATAAGAATGATACTTGTATAAAGAAGAATACTGATAAAATGTCACAACATGAAATGGTCCTTACAAACAATATACCTTAGCACTCAAGCATAGTAACATTTGAGGTGAATAATATTCATCAGCTCAAGAAGTTCATCTCCGTCTGGTGTGGCAAGCCTATATGCTCGTGATCTATAATCTACAGTTATAATGAAAGGCCCTATCCAATTTGGTTTGAATTTACCTTTATACTTCTTTTTAGTCATTGTATTTTTTTAGTTTTCTTTAAGAACAAGATCACCAAGTTCAAATGTTCTATACTTGACATGTCGATTGTAGTGGCCTTTGAGTTGATTCTGATATGCTTGAAGATTGTTGAGTGCAGTTGTGCATTTTTCATCAAGTAGGTCTAGCTCTTGTAGGTGAGCTACTCGATAGTCATGATCATCTAGGACATGTTTGAAAGATATGCATAGTGAAGGAAACTCGACCTCAATGGGAAGAATGGCTTCTGTACCATAAAAAAGTGAATATAGAGTGGCTTTTGTGGGAGTATGGTGATTAGTACGATATGCCCAAAGGGTAGGGAATATTTGAAAGTGCCAATCACAACCAGTATCATTGATAATATTTTTAAGAATATTGACAATAGTTTTGTTCAATGCTTCGATCTAGCCATTATCTTGAGGGTAATATGCTGTAGAAAAATGTTATGTGATGTTATATTAGGTACATAGATGGTCTACATCCTTATTCTTGAATGATCCTATATTATCAGAGGGGATACCGTAGCGATAAATGAGATAGTTGAAGATGAATTTAGAAATTTGCTTTCTAGTCACGTAAGTGAGAGGTATAGCTTCAACCCACTTAGTGAAATACTTAATGGTGGTAAGGATATGTTTATGGCCATCAAATGAAGTGGGGTTGATTTTCTCAATGAGGTCGAGTCTCCATGTAGCAAATGGCCATGGTGTCAACATTGATTTCAGAGTTTGTGATGGGGCATGAATCAGATTAACTTGTCATTGACATTTGTTACACTTTTTTACATATGCAACTGCATCTATATCTATCATGGGCCAATAATAACCAGTATGTAAGAGCTTTTTGGACAGGACTGCCCCGTTAGAATAAGCTCCACATACTCCTTCATGAACTTCTCTTAACGCCAGTGTAGATTCTATCAAAGTTAAACAACGAAGTAGAGTTCCATCAAAACTATGGTGGTAAAGGGTGGATCCAAGTAGATTATAATGAGTGGAGTGATGGATAAAGGCTTTGGTTTGTTTTTAAGATAGGTTAGGTGGTAGAACTCAGTCATGAAGGTAGTTGTAAAGGTCTGAGTGCCAGATAGAATTAAGACCAACAATATCATAAATCCTTGCAATAGTTGAAGTTTCATGGGCTGGTGTAAATAAATTATCAATAAGAAACTGATACTTTATAGCTTTGTCTATTTGTCGAATTAGAGAGTCAATAGTAGTCATGGCATTTGCAATTCTATTACTAGCCCTTGGTATATGCTCAAATTGAATGTCAATAATTTGTTCCTTTAGGGTATCAACCATAGTTTTATATGGAACCAACTTGCCATCTTTAGTCTAAAAATGGTTTGTGACTTGATTGATGATTAATTGATAATCACCATAAACTTTTAGATGAGATATATTCCATTATACTTCTTGTCGAAGTCCTGCGATAAGTGCTGCATACTCAGCCATGCTATTTTTACAAGAAAAATTGATTCTAAATGATTTAGGGATTAGATCCCCTTGTAGTATAATAAATAAGAGCCCTGCCCCCGATCCATGTGCAGTAAATGAACCATCAAAATAGAACTTCTAGTGCTGATCCTCAAGAGGTGTGTCAATGATAGTCATTATGGATTCATCAAAAAAATTAAATGTGAGTGGCTTTGTGTCTACAAGGGGTGCTTTAACAAGTTGATTTGCAAGAACTTGTCCCTTGATTATCTTTTGATTGACATACTCTATGTCAAACTCACTAAGAAGTATGATCTATTTGCCCATTCTACCTTGTAAAGCTATTTTAGATAGTAGATACTTGAGTAGATATAATTTTGAAATGACCATGGTCTTATTGTTCAACATGTAATAGCGTAGTTTTTGAGATGCAAATACCATGGCTAGACAACTTTTTCAATAGGTGCATAATTGTGTTGATATGTGACCAAGGTATGGATTAAGTAGTATACTACATGATCTTTTCAATTGTTATCATGTTGAGCTAAAAGTGACCTTAAGGCATTGTCAGTAGCTAATAGATACAACAAGAACAACCTTTCTAGTATATGAGGTAACAAAATTGGTGAATTAACTAGATAGTCTTTGAATTGTTGAAAAACTATTTGGTAGTGGTCATCCCAATGAAATGCAACTCCCTTCTTTAGAAGGT
The DNA here is from genome assembly GCA_037957365.1 of Torreya grandis. Lineage (NCBI taxonomy): Eukaryota > Viridiplantae > Streptophyta > Pinopsida > Cupressales > Taxaceae > Torreya > Torreya grandis. Next base: position 1,036,160 of record JARHVA010004216.1, read on the forward strand.
GTGTAAATGGATGACACTTCTCTATTAGCTAAGAGATGAAGCATCAAATTGACTGGATCTTACCCTGCAAACTATGGAGTTATTTCAAATTAGTTGGTGGTGGCATCTTAATTATAGCATGGACTTTGGCTAGATCGACTTCAATGCCCCTATGAGACACAATGAAGCCAAGTAACTTTCTTGAGTTTATTATAAACACACATTTATTTGGATTGAGTCTAACTTTGTACTCCTGCAGTCTTTCAAATATCCTATGTAGTACTACTGGATGGTCAATTTTGGTTTTGGATTTTCCTATATGTTGTCGACATAGTCTTCAATAATATCATGCATCATATCATGGAATATGACAGTCATGTCCTTTTGATATGTAGCTCCAACATTATTAAGATTGAATGACATTCCTTGATAATAAAATGTTTCCCATGGAGTGGTGGACACTATTTTATGTTGGACTTTTGGTGCTATTATGATCTGGTTGTATCTTGAAAAGCCATCCATGAGTGAAAGCATTTTATAACTCACTATGAAATCGATGATCATGTCAATATTAGGTAATGAAAAGTAATATTTAAGATAAGCTTTGTTTATGTATCAAAAATTAGTATAAATTTGGATTCTTTCAAGCTTTTTGCTAACAGGCACAACATTAGATATCTATTCTGAGTAGTCAATGGACTAGATACATCTTGTTTCTAAGATTTTTTCCAACTCTATTTTTACCAAGACAACAACATGAGGATGCACCTTGTTGGGTGAATATTTTGTTAACCAGCTAACTGGTGAGCAAAATAGGTCTCTTCAACCACATCATAAGGAGATTGGTCGGCTAGATGTGTAGGTTTACTACATCAACAGGGGACAAATCCCTCCTCTCATCAAGGGAAGGTTGCTTATGAATATGCAGGAGCTATATACTATAAATATAAGCTAAAAATAACACTTGGGGGTAGGATAAAACATCCATCTCTCTTTTTTCAGAGATGATGCGCACAAATCAAAGGAGAAATCTTGGGTGATTGGTGAAGGTACTTCTCTTCTTTCAGAAGTAACATTCAGCCAAGAGCCAAATCCCTTCTTGGATAGTAGAAATCCTGGTGAAATGACAGAAGGCACTTCTCTTCTTTCAGAAGTGCTTGTTCTTGCAAACAACATGAATCTTTCAGGTAGGATAAGTAACTGGTAACAAAGTGTAGAGTAACCAACAATCTAAGATGTAGCACAAAGTGTCCACCTTGATTTCCCAATAGTGAAATACGAAGAATAATGATCCAGGCAAAAATTTGGGTGACCATTCGAGTGACAGTTAATTCCTCGAGTTGACCATTTGGGTGACAGTTAATTCCTCAAATTTTGTATTGTTTTCATTTTGTATTGTCAGACAGTTATTTCCTCGAGCCATTATGTCCTCGAGTATTTCCTCAAGCCATTATGTCCTCGAGCGCTGTATTGTTTTAATGCTGGGACATCAAATCGTCACCCGTTATTTCCTTTTATTTTGTATTGTTGGATAGTTAATTCCTCGAGCCACTCAATCTCCTGATGTTTTTTCAAAAATATGTATAAATGCATTGTAACCCAAAATGGGAAGGTAGACATCTCTTTCTGGAGATAAGCCTATATTTGTATTGCGATTGTTAAGTAATATGATGTCTCTTCTCAGATAATTCATTGTTATTGTGTTATTTTTGTGCTATTGAAATATTCACCAACTAAAACTTTTGAGTTCTAGATCAGTGGTATCATAGTGGTTTGTCTTGAGAGTGTATGATCCCAAGGACGAGGTCAGGATACATGAAACTTGGGTGGGAAGCGATAGAGCTTCCAAACGTTTCACCTGTGTGACCCAAATGACTTCAAATGGTAGATGACACCGAGACATCTGATCCTTTCAAGGAAATGGTGAATGAAGCCCTCTAGAGGCAACAAATGCAGATGCTCCAACAATTTGCTCAAATTCTTCAAACACTTTCGATGGGGAATTTTGGCTCCGTGGCTACACATCCTAGCTCCTCATCGAGGAAACTTCCTTTCAGTGCCCCAACACCCTTCAAGGTTTAGGTCAATTTTGATATTCCCACATTTGAAGGCAAAATCAATGCTGATGCAGTGAAAAATTGGTTGGATCAACTGTCTTCCTACTTCTCTATAAATAAGTTCACTGATGGAGAAAAGATCACTTTTGCTCTTTTGAAATCATCATTGCCCATGAAAAACTAGTGGGAAGTGTACAAAAAGAGGTTCATTATGGATATCATTGGCCTTGGGGTGGAACCTACCTGGGATGATTCTATGGAAGTAGTAAAAGAAGAATACTAACCCATCGGAGCGTATGATGATCTGTACATATAGTGGCAACAACTTCGCCAAGGCAAGGACCAATCTGTTCAAGATTACATAGACACTTTTGATTCTTTGTCTGCAAGACTGGGCATTCAAGAAAGTGAGAAACATAAGAATCTCAAATATCATGGTGGACTACAATGGTACATATGGGGGGAAATGAAACTCTTCAATTTGGAAACCCTCGATGAGGCATATAAATTTGTAGTGAAGATTGAATAGAAGCATGGCAAGAAGAATATGAAGAGTCAACCTTCAAAATGGAAAAGTGACAAGGAAGGTCAAACATGAGTCCAAAATTGGAAGCAAGAGTTTCAAGATAAGAAATCCCAGAAGGAGAAGGCTAGAAAATGGTGTGATTACCACAAAACTAGAACTCACTCCAAAGAAGAATGTCGAGCCATCAAGTCACTACTCTCTGAGTAAAAATACTCGACGTCTACTACTCTGCCTCATACACAACCCACAGTCGAAGAGGATGAGGAAGAAATTGTAGATGCTGAGCCTGACACCATCGTCGCTTCATCACAGACCTGTGAGGAAAGACCAGATGACAAAGAAAGATTATTTCACTCCAAATTATGGGTAAAAGGTAAGCCTCTGCATTTCATTCTTGATAGTGGGAGTCAAAAGAATTTAATCTCTGCTAAAGTTGTGAAAAGTCTCGATCTATCCATGAAGCCTCATCCAAAGCCCTATAGTATTGGGTGGTTGAGCCTAGGGAGAGACCTTTGCGTCACCCATCAGTGTCTTCTTTCATATGATATAAAACCATTCCAAGATGAAGTTTTGTGTGATGTGGTCAATCTAGATGTTTGTGATGTACTCCTTGGTCAACCGTTCATGTATGAGTGACATGGCATCTATGAATCCCAAACCTGAAGGATCACCCTCACTCTTGGAACATGGCACTATAGGGTACTAGAGGTACCACCTCCCACATTTGTCTCCCTGATTAGTGCTAAGCAATGCAAGAGATTGGTGGAGAAGACAAAGCAATTTGTTCGCATGGTAGTCAAACCACAAAAATCCAAGGAGGCTGATGTTGCGGTCCTGACTACACAATCAACACAACAACAAAAGCAGATAGGATGAATCACAGGAGAATATGATGACTTATTCAAGTCACCCATAGGAGTTCCACTGCATTTCCAGGTAAAACATTCTATCGATTTAATCCCAAGATCACCTTTGCCTAACAGTCCTATGTATCATAGATCAGTTTTGCAGAATGATGAGATAAAAAGATAGATTCAAGAATTGATCCAAAGGGGTCACATCAGGCCAAGCTCTTCACCTTGTGGTAGCCCAATCATCTTGGAACTGAAGAAAGATGGAACATGGAGGCTTTGCATTGATTACTGAGCCCTGAATAAAATCTCTGTGAGGAATTGCTACCCTCTCCAAATAATCGATGACCTGCTGGACCAGCTCCATGGTGCGAAGTTCTTCACCAAAATTGATATCAAATTTGGTTATCACCAAATTCCCATCAATCCCACTGATGTCTAGAAATTTTCATTCAAATCTCAGGAGTGGCTCTTTGAATGGTTGGTTATGCCTTTTGGCCTAACTAACGCACCTGCAACCTTAATGAGGATGATGGATGACATCCTATGACCCTTCACCAACTCATTCATGGTTGTCTACTTAGATGACATACTCATTTATAACAAAACATGGGAAGAACATTTGCAACATGTCTGTAAGGTGCTTCAAACTCTTTGGGAGCACAAGTTGTACGTAAATCTTGACAAGTGCACATTCAGTACCTCAAGTATGTTGTGAATGAGGAAGGGGTCCATGTTGATCCAGAAAAGATTCAGGTTATTCGAGAATGGCCCACACTAAGGACCCTCACAGAGCTTCACAATTTTTTGGGCCTTGCAAGTTTCTACCACAGGTTTGTTCTTGGATTTTCACATGTTGCTTGGTCATTAACCCAAGTGACTAAAAGAGGAGCTAAATCTACATTTTAGTGGGGTGAAATACAACAAAGGGCATTTGAGAATTTGAAGAACAGACTCTGCTCAGCCCTATTCTTGCCTTGCCAGATTTGCTTCAACCATTTGAGTTGATGACAGATGCATCTTAATATGCCATGGGAGCTGTCATCATGCAACATGGCCATCCTGTTGCATACCACAGTGAAAATTTCACTGATATAGTCAGGAAATATCCAACATATGATAAGGAGCTCTATGCCATTATACAAGCCTGCAAACACTGTAAACACTACATCTTGGGGAAAGAGATGGTCATCCACACTGACCACAGACCATTGGAATTCATCTAGACACAAAGCAAATTATGAAATGAGAGGCACCAAAAGTGGGCCACGTATCTTCAACAATTCCACCTGATAATCAAACACAAAAAGGGGAGCTCAAATATAGTTGCATATTGTTTGATTCGGCCACCAATTACTGCACTCACAATAGTTATTGACCTGTGTAGACATGAGACTGCCACTTGGGATGCTCTGTATGAAGCTGACCCTACCTTTGCTGACACATATCAAGTGCTCTAAAAAGTTGAACATGTTTTTGACTTCTATTTTCAAGATAATGTCCTCTGCCATATGGGGCACATCTATGTTCTTGTTTCAGAGCAACAAAATATGATATGGGAAGCACACTTCAGTAAGACAGCTGGACACTTTGGTATCAAAAAAACATTGGCAGTTCTTTAAAAACACTTCTACTGGCCCCATATGCAGAAAGATGTGGAAATATATCCCAAATCTTGCACCCCATGTGAAATAGCCAAGCCAACAAATAAGAAGCAAGGATTGTACATGCCATTGCCAGAACCAACCAGGCCTTGGGAATCTGTCTCAATGGATTTTCTCTCAGGTTTGCCCACTTCCAAACATGGCAAGGACTTTATTTTTGTGGTAGTTGATCATTTTTCAAAAATGGCTATCATGCTTGCTTGTAAGAAAAATATATCTGCTGAGGAAACTACTCAACTATATTTTAGTCATGTATGGCTCCATTTTGGTCTCCCCAAGTCCATTGTCTTAGATCGAGATGATAGGTTCCTGAGCATCTTCTGGTCCACTCTATGGAAGATGATGGATACTAAGCTGATGAAGTCCATAGCCTTCCACCCACAGACTGATGGCCAGACAGAGGTGGTAAACTACTTGATTATTTACATGATTCAGATGTATCACTTCAAACATCCACGCACATGGGACGAGGGACTTCCTTTCATACAACATGGATACAATTGAGTGATGCACAGCTCGACCAAGCATAATCCATTCCAAGTATGTTTTGGGTTCCAACCCATGGCACCAATTGATATAGCTGTTCCATTTTCCACCATGGAATACACACCTCATGGAAGAGCTAAGGCAACAAAAACAACAAAGTTTATTGAACAAATGCAACATATCCAACAACAAGTTCATGACATCCTAGAAAAGATGAATCAGAAGTATAAGTAACGCCATGACAAACATAGGATTGCACACCATTTTGCCGTGGGTGACAAGGTTTGGTTACAGCTTTAGAAGGAATGTCTTGTAGGCCCACCTAGAAAGATTTGGCCTCTGCGATATGGTCCATACACCATCACTAGAAAAGTTGCAAAAATTGATTTTGAGTTGAAACTACCAGCCTACCTTGGTCTACATCCAATATTCAATGTGGAGCTCCTCAAACCATATCACCCACCTCTATTGGACACTTTAGTTGTGGCAGAACAACTAGACATTGATGAGCTTGATCCACAGAGTTTTGCTCCAGTAGAAGAGGATTAGATTGTGGATAATTGGATGAAGATAACAAGAGGACACTCTATTCTATTGTATCGAGTGGTCAGAAGAGGCCAGCTTAGCCACCAAGGTGAGTGGCTCACAGAGAATCAAATCAAGACACAACTACCCCACTTGATGGGGAATATTGATGTAATGGGGACCGTTGCTTTTCAAGAAGGGAGGAATGATCTGGGCAATAATTTGGGTGACCATTCAGGTGATAGTTAATTCCTTGAGGTGACCATTCGGGTGACAGTTAATTCCTTGAATTTTGTATTGTTTTCATTTTGTATTGTCAGACAGTTATTTCCTCGAGCCATTATGTCCTTGAGTATTTCCTCGAGCCATTATGTCCTCGAGCGCTATATTGTTTTAATGCTGGGATGTCAAATCATCACCCGTTATTTCCTTTCATTTTATATTGTCAGACAGTTAATTCCTCGAGCCACTCAATCTCTTGATGTTTTTTAAAAAATATGTATAAATGCATTGTAACCCGAAATGGGAAGGCAAACATCTCTTTTTGGAGATAAGCCTATATTTGTATTGCGATTATTAAGTAATACGATGTCTCTTCTCAGAGAATTCATTTTTATTGTGTTATTTCTATGCTATTGAAATATTTGCCAACCAAAACTTCTAAGTTTTGGATCAAACAATGGGGGCACAAAGTCATCCCAAGTTCCTTTACACAGGAACATAAAACAAACACACACTGAAGATAAGTATGACAACATAAAGTCTGAAAGTAACTGGCTTCAGGACACCTTTTTGATTACTTTCACTAGTTCTACTTGCCAAATTAAATAAACAAGAACACATTCAGAAGACAGACATAAGAAAAATCTCTTAAAATGATACAAGCTATAACAACACAAAGTCTATAAACACTTGCTTTCTCATTTAGATAAAATGATATGAACAACAATCTGAGCCCAAAGTCTCAGTATTCACCTTTCAATTTGGGTAGAGTTTTGATTCTATATTCAAAAGGTCTCCCTTCTAAAAAACCAAGAGATTACATTATATAGAGGCCAAGAAAGGCTTGGCACTTTGTCCCATGGGGCAGCCCATGCTATGCATTAATGCCTTGAATGCATTTTTAGTTCTATCAGGGAGGGCCATGCTAGAACAGGGTAGCTGCCTTAAATGTGGCATGTTGATTCATCTCAAATGTATTCTCCTTGTCTGTGTAGCTACATACTTTGTCTTTTCTCCAAAGGGGACAAACAGGCAGTGTCTTCAATGTTTAAGAGCTCAAATATCTATTTTTGTGCACTATTCTAGCTACTAAAATAACTACTGCAGATATTTCCCTCTTTGTCTCTTCCTACTATGATTTGGGCCCTCGAGCTATATTTTTCCCCTTTGCTGGCTCTTTCAGCTCTATCATCAGCAGGTCTTCCCTTTTGGCTTTACTCTTCAGGCCTTTGAATGCATTCAGGTCTGCCTTTAAGTCTATAAGGATCAATGACTATTTCATTGCCACTAATTTGATGTCTGCGGGCCCGTCAATCTCCTTGGCAATTCTTTCAACATTCTCATTTTGTCCTTCCCGAAGGGGAAGAATCCTTTTGGGGTTTTGAGAAAGGCCTATTTTCCTTTGGTGAGAGCCTCCTGCTAGGGTATATACCCTTTGGGATCCTTCGAGTGGCCTCCGAGCTTTCATTCTTCGACAGGCTATTGTTCTATTATTTCCTTCAGACAAAATGTCTGAAGGAATTCCTTCAAAAAATTAATCTAAAGGAAATCTTTCCTTGGCTCTATGTCTTTGTATTGGGAGTGCTCCATCTTTAACACGTGGCACGTTCCACTGCTTTTAACAAGTGAGACATGGCAGCTTCTGTTGAGCTCTAGAAACACTATAAAAACATTCGAGGCTCATTTGGATTCACACAGATGATGAAACTTGGCACGTTCCACTTGTTCCTATGACTTACTTGGGGTCCACCATAGTCCTTACTCAATAACTACAGATGGCGACACTTGGTGGCTTCCACCGAGTTTTAGAAGGGAGACGTGGCTACTGCCACTCTATTTTAGAAACTCATCCAGGGCCCACCATAGTTCTCACTTGATAATGAACCAAAGGAAGATACAATGACTGTTGACACTTGGTAGCCTCTACTAAGCTTTGTAGATGACACGTCACGCATTCCACTGCTTTGAGAAAAAGATATTGAAACCTTCTGGAGTTGCCACTTGTCGCCTTCCATAGAACTCTACAAGGGACACGTGACATGTTCTACTCCTTTGAGAAGCAAATCATAATGTGTCTTGGCAGATGACACTTGCTTTTGCTCACCTTTTTCTTTCACGCGCTCCTTTGAACCATTTTATTGAACTGACCGATTGAACCAAGCCTGAAAATGTATAAGTGCTGAAAACTTGCTCTTTTGAAGGAATTTACCTATTAAATCCATTGAACCCTTTGAACCTATTAATTTTAAGCATGTTGAGTCTGTAGATTTCCTCTTGCGAAGTTCGTAGAAACTGAGAAGCTTGAAAAATGAGGAATTTGAAAGCTTAGGACAAATTTTGAAAAGGGAAGAGACAATTTTGGTCTGTGTAGGGCCAAAATAGTCCATAGGTTGTCCTAAAAATGAGTGGCATTTTTTGGAGACAATAGCTGGCTCCACTTAGGGAAATTCCTTCAGTTGAAAACTTGAAACAGCTGAGGGGAGTAGATACCAGAATCTCCAGTGCCTTTGAAGTATGCCATTGGGCTATGGAGTCACGCTACCCAAAAATAAAGGTTCCAAAAAATGAAAATGAACAACATAGAATAGAAATAAAGGCTATACAACTATACATATGTACAGGTGAACTAATTTGATACTTCAAGAATTGAAGTGATTCAGACACTGCCCATTGTGAGACAATGAAAATGGCATTTCGTTCGATAAATTAGCAGGAAACCATTTTGTCCCCAAAATCGGTGATGGGCGAATGGAACTCTCCACAAAAAATCACATTTTATTTGCACTCCTTTTGGTTCTCTCTTCTTGCCCCATGGAAAGGCATGGTCTTCAATCTAAAAATCGTAACTCCTTGCTCTCTTGGTGAAGAGTTCTTTTTGCTGATTTTGGGGTACAACAATATGGTCCACTACCATAGCTTGTTATTTTGCTGGTTCAGTCCAGCACATGTTTTGTTTGTCAACATCAAACTCCTGAAAAACCATCAACTCAACATCTCCTTTAGTGTGAAGGAGTTTGAAATCTTGGTCTTGAGTAGCCTTCAATTTGAGCAACAAAGATTCACATTCAACTATGTTGTTGGTGTTGCTGAACTGCAACTTGTATGAAGGAAAAATATCTCCTTGAGGAGATATCAACACAGTCCCAGCTCTAGCATTGGTAGAAGAATTACTGCCATCAGATTTCAAGATCCAAACATCATCAAAAACTGATCTTCTATCAGATTCCTCTTTATTGGAAGTGGAAGATGCTTTTTATCTATACTGCACCCTACCAATTCTTCTGATGTCTTGTTTGAATCGATTTCTGGATTGCCAACTACAAGAATTTCATCTGTAAAAACATAAACATCCTCTATGGACAAAAAATAATTACCCCTACTTGAAGAATCAAATAGAATCTAAGCTTCAGGTGCTGATGTCTGAGTGATTGGGATGGGCATGTTCCTTGGAGGATCATGAGTTACCTTTCTAATCTCTTGTCTTGTAGGGACGGCTGTATTCTTCACACACTCTACTAATCTGTTCAACTGCTCCGGGTTGGCTTGTAGGAATTCAAATTTAGTCATTTGAATTTTGGTTTTCTTGACATGGTCAATTATGTCAAATGACTGAAATGGACTATGAAGAGAGGATGGGAGTTCATCCTTTTTGTTTTTAGAGGGGGGAGGATTGATCTGCAAATTTGAAGTAGAAGGTGTAGGGATGTTTGATGTGCTTACCTTTTTAGTAATCACCGGGTCCTTTAGCTGGAAAGGCAGAGTGGTCCCACGTTTAGCAATTGAAATTGTTGGTTGAGGTCACTCCCTTGTCTTTTCTTTATCAGCTTGCTAGGCTAACTGGTTCTTGGACCAAGTGAACACTGCGTATGATCCATCGACTTCTTCACCTTTACTTCTGGGTTCATCTTGGTAATTCAAGAAACCAATGTGGGAGTCATCAACTGATTCTTCTTGATCCTCTGTGAAGAGATCAACATCATTTTCTTACTCAAACTCAGGTTGAAAAGAGAAATCATGTTCTATTTCCAGATATCCAACTGCTGAGTTGGTTGGAGGTGCTTCAAGGGCAAAGTTCTTCTATGTAGGAGGAAGTTGATTTGGCTACCCTTGATTCTTGGCAGTTTTGCCTTGATATGGCTATTTCTAAAATGTCTTCCTTAGCATATCTCGATTAGGAGGAGCAGATATACCTTGGGCCATTTATCTTTTCAAAGCTAGCAGTTCATTTGCTAGCTTTTGCACCATTTGATCAGTGGTGCCTATATATAGATACTCAAAATATGAAGAGGATTTTCCTCTGTTAGGATCTCTCCTTATCTTTTCTGCCAAGATAAGGTCATCTTCTACCTCAATAGCCAAGTCCTAAACAGTAGCAAGGTCTATGTGTCTAGCCTGTCTCAACAAAAAACTTACTTTAGGCAGCTGTGAGTTGATGAAGAAACACTTGATATTCTCAAGTGTTAGCTGGGCGATCATGGGAATCCTATTCCTCAGCTTGTTGAACCTGGAAATGAAGTCCCTCATAGGTTCATAAGGTTCCTTCTTCATCTGTGTGAGTTGGGCCAGCAAGGCATGTGCATCTTTTGCAAGCTTGAACCTGGTTTCAAATTTAGCTTTGAGAGTGTCCTAGTCATTCACTAATCAAGCATGCAGGTGGTAGAACTATTCTACAGTAGCACCTTGTAGTCTTTCCACAAACAGCCTGATTGCCACGTCCTCAAATTCCATGACTATCACACCACATGCTATGTTGAAAGTTGCAATATGTTCATCAAGGTGAACTCTCCCATCACCAAAGAATTTGGAGAAGTTCTTTCTTGAGATGCATGGAAGTTCATGCAGGGGTGGAGTAAGATTTAGTGGGCCAAATGAGTTACCCCAGGGGCATTGAACTACCATGATGGGATTATGAAAAAGAGGGATAATAAATCTGGGTGGTGTGTGGATAGGCAAAGCTTTGCTAATAGAAACAAAAATAGTTCTACCTTGGGCTCTCTGGCTTCTTGTACAACATGGAGTTGCCAGATTAGAGAACAAAAATGGGAAAGAATTGGCCCTGCTTCAACTTGAAGCTTGAGGCTTCAAACTGTGCATTCTATCCCAGTGGCTCTGGTTTTGCAGACAAGATAATATAATGGAGATGGAAGAAGATGGTAAGGCTATAATGATAATGGGTAAGACACGAAACAGAGTCACCAGAGTCTATAATGGATAAGGGTAGGGACTGATTCACTCTAAAACTTGAGGTTTTAGATTGCATGTAAATCCCTAATAGAGTCACCAAAAATTGTTAGGTGAATATTTTGTCGACTAGCTAACTGGTGAGCAAAATAGGTCTCTTCAACCATAACATAGGGAGATTGGTCGGCCAAGTGTGCAGGTTTACTACATCACCAGGGGGCAAATCTCTCCTCTCATCAAGGGGATGTTCCCTATAAGTATGGAGCTATATACTATAAATATAAGCTGAACATAACACTCGGGGGTAGGATAAACCATCCATCTCTTATTTTTTAGAGATGATGCTCACAGATCAAAGGAGAAATCCTGGGTGATCGGTGAAGGTACTTCTCTTCTTTCAAAAGTAACATTTAGCCAAGAGCCTGATCCCTTCCTAGATGTAGAAATCTTGGTGAAATGACAAAAAACACTTCTCTTTTTTCAGAAGTGCTTATTCTTGTAAACAACATGAATCTTTCAAGTAGGATATGTAACTGGTAACAAAGTGCAGAGTAACCAACGATCTAAGATGTAGCACAAAGTCTCCACCTTGATTGCCCAAGAGTGAAATATGAAGAACAATGGGGGCACAAAGTCATCCCAAGGTCCTTTACACATGAACAAAAAACAAACACACACTGAAGACAAATATGACAACACAAAATTTAAAAGTAACTGGCTTCAGGACACATTTCTAATTACTTTCACTAGTTCTACTTGCCAAATTAAATAAATAAGAACACATTCAGAAGACAAACATAAGAACAATATCTTAAAATGATACAAGCTATAACAACACAAAGTCTACAAACACTTGCTTTCTCATTCAGATAAAATGATATGAACAACAATCTGAGCCCAAAGTCTCAGTATTCACATTTAAATTTGGGTAGAGTTTTGCTTCTATAATCGAAAGGTCTCCCTTCAAAAAAACCAATAGATTACATTATATAGAGGCCAAGAAGGGCTTGACACTTTGTCCCATGGATTGGCCCATGCTGTGCATTAATGCCTTGAGTGCATTTTTGGTTCTGTCAGGGAGGGCCATGCTGGAACAGGGTGATTGCCTTAACTGTGGCATGTTGATTCATCTCAAATGTCTTCTCCTTGTCTGTACAGCTGCCTACTTTGTCTTTTATCCAAGGGGGACAAACAGGTAGCATCTTCAATGTTTAAGAGCTCAAATATCTATTTTTGCACACTATTCCAACTACTGAAATAACTACTCTAGATATTTCCCTCTTTATCTCTTCCTACTGCGATTTGGGCCCTCAGGCTATCTTTTTCCCCTTTGCTGGGTCTTTCAGCTCTATCATCAATGGATCTTCCCTTTTGGATTTGGTCTTTAGGCCTTTGAATGCATTCAGCTCTGCCTTTAAGTCTGCAAGGATCAACGACTATTTCATTGCCACGAATTTGACGTCTACAGGCCCATCAATCTCCTCAGCAATTCCTTCGGCATTCTCATTTTGTCCTTCTTGAAGGGGAAGAATCCTTTCAGGGTCTTGAAAAAGGCCTATTTTCCTTTGGTGAGAGCCTCCCGCAAGGGTATCTACCATTTGGGATCCTTTGGGTGGCCTCTGGGCTTTCATTCTTTGGCGAGCTATTATTCCATTATTTCCTTCGAACAAAATGTTTGAAAGAAATCTTTCCTTAGCTCTGCGTATTTGTATTGGGAGTGCTCCATCTTTGAAACGTGGCATGTTCCACTACTTTTAACAAGTGACACATGGCGGCTTCTACTGATCTCTAGAAACACTACAGAAACATTCAGGACTCATTTGGACTCACGCAGATGATGACACTTGGCACATTCCACTTATTCCTCTGACTTACTCGGGGTCCACCACAGTCCTTACTCAATAACTACAGATGTCAAAACTTGGCAGCTTCCATCGAGTTTTAGCAGGGACATGTGGTTACTACCACTCTATTTTAGCAATCACACAGACTATGACACTTGGAGCACTTTGCTTACTCTTTTAACAACTCATTCAGGGCCCACCACAGTTCTCACTTGATAATGAAACCAAAGGAAGATGCAATGGCCATTGACACCTGGTAGCCTACTCTGAGCTTTGCAGATGACATGTGGTGCATTCCACTGCTTTGAGAAAAAGATATTGAAACCTTTCGTAGCTGCCACTTGTCACCTTCTGTGAAACTCTAAATGGACATGTGGCATGTTCCACTCCTTTGAGAAGTAAATCATAATGTGTCTCGGCAGATGACACTTGGCAGCTTTTGCTCATATTTTTATTTCACGCGCTCCTTTGAACCATTTGATTGAACTGACTGATTGAACCAAGCTTGGAAATGTATAGTGCTAAAAACTTGCTCTTTCGAAAGAATTTACCTGTTAAAGCCATCGAACCCTTTGAACTCATTAATTTCAAGCATGTTGAGTCTATAGATTTCCTCCTGCAAAGTCTGTAGAAATTGAGAAGATTGAAAAATGAGGAATTTGAAAGCTTAGGACAAATTTCAAAAAGGGAAGAGACAATTTTGGTCTGTGTAGGGCCAAAATAGTCCATAGGTTGTCCTAAAAATGAGTGGCATTTTTGGAGGACAATAGCTGGCTCCAATTGGAGAACTTCCTTCAGTTGAAAACTTGAAACAATTAAGGGGAGTAGAAACTAAAATCTCCAGTGCCTTTGAAGTATGCCATTGGGCTATGGAGTCATGCTATCCAAAAATAAAGGTTCCAAAAAATGAAAAAGAACAACACAATAGAAACAAAGGCTATACAAATATACATATGTACAGGTGAACTTATCTGATACTTCAAAAATTGAAGTGATTCAGACACTGACCATTATGAGACAATGAAAATGGCATTCCATCCTGATAAACCAACATGAAACCATTTTGTCTCTAGAATCAGTGATGGGCGAATGGAACTCTCCACCAGGAATCACATTTTTTGTGCACTCCTTTTGGTTCTCTCTTTTTGCCCGATGGCAAGGTGTGGTCTTCAATCTAAAAATCATAACTCCTTGCTCTCTTGGTGAAGAGTTCCTTTTACTAATTTTGGAGTACAACAATATGGTCCACTACCATAGCTTGCTATTCTACTGGTTCAGTCCAACACATGTTTTGTTTGTCAGCATCAAACTCCTGACAAACCATCAGCGCAGCATCTCCTTTGGTGTGAAGGAGTTTGACATCTTGGTCTTGAGCAACCTTCAATCTAAGCAACAGAGATTCACATTCAGCTGTGTTGTTGGTGTTGCTGAAGTGCAACTTGCATGAAGGAAAAATATCTCCTTGAGGAGATATCAACATAGTCCCGACTCTAGCATTGGTAGAAGAATTGCTGCCATCAGATTCTAGGATCCAAACATCATCAGAAATTGATCTTCTATCAAATTTCTCTTTATTAGAAGTGGAATATGATTTTTTATTTGTACTTTGCCCTACCAATTCTTCTGATGTCTTGTTTGAATCAATTTTTGGATTGCCAGCTATAGGACTTTTATCTGCATAAACATGAACATCCTCTATGGACAAAAAATAATTACCCCTGCTTGAAGACTCAAATAGAATTTGAGCTTCAAGTGCTAACGTCTGAGTGATTGGGATGGGCATGTTCCTTGGAGGATCATGAGTTACCTTTCTAATCTCTTGTCCTGCAGAGATGACTGTATTCTTCACACACTCTAATAACCTGTCCAACTGCTCAGGGTTGGCTTGTAGGAATTCAAATTCAATCATTTGAATTTTGGTTTTTTTGACATGGTCAATTATGTTAAATGACTGAAATGGACTATGAAGAGAGGATGGGAGTTCATCCTTTTGGTTTTTAGGCGGGGAGGACTGATCTATGAATTTGAAGTAGAAGGTGTATGGATGTATGATATGCTTTCCTTTTTAGCAATCAGTGGGTCCTTTTGCTGGAAAGGCAGAGTGGTTCCATGTTTAACAATTGAAATTGCTGGTTGAGGTTGCTCCTTTATCTTTTCTTTATCAGCTTGCTGGGCTGACTGGTTCTTGGATTGGGTGAACACCACGTATGATCCCTTGACTGCTTCACCTTTACTTCTTGGTTCATCTGGTAATTCAGGGAATAATGTGGGAGTCACTAGTTGATTCTTCTTGATCCTCCATGAAGAGATCAACGCCATTTTCTTGCTCAAAATTAGGTTGGAAAGAGAAATCATGTTCTATTTTCAGATATCCAACTGCTGAGTTGGTTAGAGGCGCTTTAAGGGAAAATTTCCTTTGTGGGGGAGGAAAATGATTTGGTTGCCCTTGATTCCTGGCAGCATTGCCTTGATATGGTTGATTCTGAAATGTCCTCCTTGGCATATCCCAATTAGGAAGAGCAGACATACCTTGGGCCATTTGTCTTTTCAAGGCTAGCAGTTCATTTGCTAGCTTTTGCACCATTTGATCAGTGGTGCATATAAATGGATACTCAAAAGATGAAGAGGATTTTTATTTGTTAGGATGTCTCCTTATCTTTCTTGCCAAGATAAGGTCATCTTCTACCTCAGTAGCCAAGTCCTAAGCAATAGCAAGGTCTATGTGTTTAGCCCGTCTCAACAAAAAAATCACTTCAGGTAGCTGTGAGTTGATGAAGAAACACTTGAGATTCTCAGGTGTCAGCTGGGCAATCATGGGAATCCTTTTCCTTAGCTTGCCGATCTTGGCAATGAAGTCCCTCATACGTTCATAAGGTTCCTTCTTCATCTGTGTGAGTTGGGCTAGTAAGGCATGTGCATCATCTGCAGGCTTGAACCTAGCTTCAAATTTAGCTTTGAGAGTGTCCCAGTCAGTCACTGATTGAGCCTGCAGATGGTATAACCATTATGCATCAGTGCCTTGTAGTGTTTTCACAAACAGCCTGACTACCACGCCCTTAAATTCCACGCCTATCACACCATAGGCTATGCTAAAAACTACAATATGTTCATTAGGGTGAACTCTTTCATCACCAAAGAATTTGGGGAAGTTCTTTCTTGAGCTACATGGAAGTTCATGTAGGGTTGGAGTAAGATTTAGTGGGCCAAATGAGTTACCCTAGGGGCCTTGAACTACCATGATGGGATTATGAAAAAGAGGGATAACAAATCTGGGCGACGTGTTGATAGGCAAAGCTCTGCTAACAATAGAAAAAGTAGTTCTACCTTGGGCTCTTTGGCTTCTTGTATAGCGTGGAGTTGCTAGATTGTAGAATAAAAATGGGAAAGAATTGGCCCTGCTTTAGCTTAAAGTTTGAGGCTTCAAACTATGTGTTCTATCCCAGTGGCTCTGGTTTTATAGACCATATAATATAATGGAGATGGAAGAAGATGGTAATGCTATAATGATAATGGGTAAGACATGGAATGGAGTCGCTAGAGTCTATATTGGATAAGGGTAGGGACTGCTTCAATTTGAAACTTGAGGTTTTAGATTGCACGTAAATCTCTAACAGAGTTGCCACAAACTGTTGGGTGAGTATTTTGTCGACCAACTAACTGGTGAGCAAAATAGGTCTCTTCAACCAAAGTATAGGGAGATTGGTTGGCTAGGTGTGCAGGTTTACTACATCACTAGGGGACAAATATCTCCTCTCATCAAGGGGAGGTTCCCTATAAGTATGAAGGAGCTATATACTCTAAATATAAGCTGAAAATAACACTTAGGGGTAGGATAAACCATCCATCTCTCTTTTTTTAGAGATGATGCTCACATATCAAATAAGAAATCTTGGGTTATTGGTGAAGGTACTTCTCTTATTTCAGAAATAACATTTAGCCATGAGCCAGATCCCTTTTTGTATAGTAAAAATCTTGGTGAAATGATAGAAGGCACTTCTCTTCTTTCAGAAGTGCTTGTTCTTGCAAATCATAGGAATATTTAAGGTAGGATAAGTAACTGGTAACAAAGTGCAGAGTAAACAACAATCTAAGATGTAGCACAAAGTCTCCATATTGATTTCCCAAGAGTGAAATACGAAGAACAATGGGGGCACAAAGTCATCCCAAGGTCCTTTACACAAGAACAAAAAACAAACACACACTGAAGACAACACAAAGTCTGAAAGTAACTGGCTTCAGGACACCTTTCTAATTACTTTCACTAGTTATGCTTGCCAAATTAAATAAACAGGAACACATTCAATAGATAGAGATAAGAACAATCTCCTAAAATGATACAGGCTATAACAACACAAAGTCTGTAAACACTTGCTTTCTCATTCAGATAAAATGATATGAACAACAATCTGAGCCCAAAGTCTCAGTATTCACTTTTCAATTTAGGTAGAGTTTTGCTTCTATATTCAGAAGGTCTCCCTTCAAACAAACCAAGATATTACATTATATAGAGGCCAAGAAAGGCTTGGTACTTTGTCCCATGGAGCGGCCCATGCTGTGCATTAATTCCTTGAATGCATTTTTGGTTCTGTTAGGGAGGGCCATGCTGGAACAGGGTGGTTGCCTTAACTGTGGCATGTTGATTCATCTCTAATGTCTTATCCTTGTCTGTGTAGCTGCCTACTTTGTCTTTTCTCCAAGGGGGACAAACAGGTGGTGTCTTCAATGTTTAAGAGCTCAAATATCTATTTTTGTTCACTGTTCTAGCTACTAAAATAAATATTGTAGATATTTCCCTCTTTGTCTCTTCTTGCTGCGATTTGGGCCCTCAGGCTATCTTTTTCCCCTTTGCTACCTCTTTTAGCTCTATCATTAGTGGGTCTTCCCTTTTGGCTTTGGTCTTCAGGCCTTTGAATGCATTTAGGTCTGCCTTTAAGTCTGCAAGGATCAATGGCTATTTCATTGCCATGAATTTGACGTCTGTGGGCCCATCAATCTCCTCGGCAATTCCTTTGACATTCTCATTTTGTCCTTATTGAAGGGGAAGAATCCTTTTAGGGTCTTGAGAAATGCCTATTTTCATTTGGTGAGAGCCTCCCGCAAGGGTATCTACCTTTTGGGATCCTTCGGGTGGCCTCTGGGCTTTCATTCTTCAGTGGACTATTGTTCCATTATTTCCTTTAGACAAAATGTTCGAAGGAATTCCTTCAAATAATTTATCTGAAGGAAATATTTTCTTGGCTCTACGTCTTTGTATTGGGAGTGCTCCATCTTTGACACGTGGCACATTTCGTTACTTTTAACAATTGACACGTGGCAGCTTCCACTGCACTTTAGAAACACTATAGAAACATTCAGGACTCATTTAGACTCACATGGATGATGACACTTGGCACATTCCGCTTGTTCTTATGACATACCTGGGGTCTACCACAGTCCTTACTCAATAACTATAGATGTCAAAACTTTGCAGCTTCCATCGAGTTTTAGCAGGGACACATGGCTACTACCACTCTATTTTAGCAATCACATGGACTATGACACTTGGAGCACTCTACTTACTCTTTTAGCAACTTGTCTAGGGCCCACCACAGTTCTCACTTGATAATGAAACTGAAGGAAGATACAATGGCCGTTGACACTTGGCAGCCTCCACTGAGCTTTGCAGATGACATGTGGCGCATTCCTCTGCTTTGAGAAAAAGATATTGAAACCTTCTGCAACTGCCACTTGTCACCTTCCACAGAACTCTACAAGAGACACATGGCATGTTCCACTCCTTTGAGAAGCAAATCATAATGTGTCTTAGCAGATGACACTTGGCAGCTTCTACTCATCTTTTTCTTTCACACGCTCATTTAAACCATTTGATTGAACCGATTGATTGAACCAAGCCTGGAAATGTATAAGTGCTGGAAACTTGCTCTTTCAAAGGAATTTACCTGTTAAAGCCATCAAACCCTTTGAACCCATTAATTTCAAGCATCTTGAGTTTGTATATTTCCTCCTGTGAAGTCTGTAGAAATTGAGAAGCTTGAAAAATGAGGAATTTGAAAGCTTAGGACAAATTTTGAAAAGGGAAGAGACAATTTTAGTCTGTGCAGGGCCAAAATAGTCCATAGGTTGTCCCAAAAATGAGTGGCATTTTTTGGGGACAACACATCTTATGCAGGTTTTATTTCACCAGTTTGGCATCAGAGTTGATCACAAGGTGGTGTAGATCCAAGGTAGGGTCCAAACCTAGCATGTCAAAATAAGCCCATGCAAAGATACCTACAAATTCTCTCAATAGAGCTGTAAATACTTCACATTCCTCTTCAGTGAAGGACATGCCTAAGTTTATCGATTTTAGGTCCAATGGAGTCCCGATGTTTACCTCTATTGTATCTTTGATGAGAAGGGTCGAACCATCATCTAGGATAGTAGGTAAAAACTTGAACTGTTAGACTATATCAGGGTCCTCTATTAGGACGTTCTCTTCAACATCTCTTAGGCATGATGAATCTAAGTCTCCCAATGGAAGAGTTGGCCATGTGACAAAAACAATCATAAATTATTGAAAAAATTGATTAAACACTTGTTGTTGCTCAAAACTGAACTGGGATCCATAGGCAAGTTCATCATTGGTGGTCTCCTAGTCTAAATTCTAAGAAGAATGAACACCTCCATCTAATGGTTCCTAAAATAGGTTTTCACTACTAGATTGGCCTTTATGTTTACTTTTTCCCTGGTCAAAAATCACCTCAAAGAGGTTTTCACTTTGGGACCTCAATGTTTCATTTATTTGTTTTTAGCTAAGGGTGTTCACCTTCTCTCCAAAATAGGCCTCAATATTTAATTTAATTGAGAATCCTGATTTATGATCTCCCAATGGAACATTGTCTCTAAGGCCTAAAAATTCATGAAATGCCTTATCATTCTAAAACTCATCAATTGATAAATTATATTCTTATTGGTTGCAATCTATCAAATGGGGATAATATAACGGCAATGGGTTATGACGAATGACTGGGGTAAGGGAACAAATGGTATTATTAACGAATAGGTTAGTCTTAGCTAGGTCATTAAAGGTGAGGCTATGATTGGAATTTTATTCACTATCGACATCATCATCACTAGCCACCAGTGATGGAACTTGAATAAGATATGTGGGGTCACCTCTAGGCAATTGAAACCTAAGTCTATAAGGTCTTTTGTACTTAGTCATGAAAATTGGCTCAATGCTTCTTTATTGATTCAATCTGAGGCCTCTTCTTTCGTAATCTTGATGTTCCATGATCCTATTAGGAATAATATACTTTGTACTTTTATAACAATCATCTTGATTATCATTTTACAACCATGATTCATCCCCTTCTAGAGGGTCTGGTTCTGGGCTATATGTTGGTACAAACATGACATGTCCCTTATCTTTGTTCCTTTATTGCCAATGCATGTGTGGGGTATTTTTAGGCCATCCAAAGGTCTTTAGATTCTAAGGAAGATTGACAATATGGAAGGTATCATGGGTCACATATTCTCCTGGGCCATTATCTGAAATGGTGAAATGATTGGAAGCTTTAAGAGGTATCATGTGGGAAAGAGAATCCAAGGTATTAGGATCTATGTAATTATCCTGTGGAGGATCAATAAGTATGGCCTTTCCATTATCCTTCTTGGAACTTGGATTCATGTCATATTGGTAATTTTATATTTGAAACTCAACCTCAAGATATTTCCATTTTTCATATAGGTGTAAATCTCCTAGAATATTCACTTCCATCCCTGAGTGAGAAAACTTGATACATTGGTGCAGTGTTGATAGGACTACATGAATCTCATATAACCAATGCCTTCCTAGAAGTATATTATATGACAACTCAAGATCAAGCACATAGTAAAGTGTATGATGGGTCAAAGGCCTGATGATAACTGGTAAGCTAATGGTGCCTTGTGATTATCTTTCCTGATTATCATAGGCTTTGATAGTTATCATTTCTGGTTGGAGATCTGCCATTGTGTACCGAAGAAGCTTGATGAGATTTAGAGACACTATGTTGAGAGGCCTGATCCATTGTCTATAAGGACACATTTCACTTTATGTTTCTTTATATAAACTTCTATGTACAATAGATTATTATGGAGCGAGCCAAGGGAAGCCATATCACTTTGGTTGAATGTGACTTATTGGGTTGGAGATAGGTGTTGAACCAAAGCTTGAAATTTATTTGGGGATATGTCATTGGCAATAGTGGATTGGGTTAAAAACTCATTCAAAATATTCTTGTAGATTATTGACATTCGTAACAAATTTAAAATAAAAATTTGTGCTAGTGTCTTCTGTAATTGTTCCATAATATCAAACTTCTTGTCATAGTCATTAGTGAATGGTTTGTTTTGAGGATACACAATAGGCAAAGTGGAAAATGGTTGTGGGCCTGGGATAGTAATCTTTGATCTTCAAGTTGTGATTGCACAATTAGGATTAGATGCTGGACCATAATTACTAATAAATGTTGAGAATGGTGTGGGACTAGATAAGACAAGTCTCGATTGCTAGTGCACTTGTATGTGGTCACGTGGTAATGGTGAGTTATCAGTATAAGGTCCAAAAGTAAAAGTCTTGATTTACTAGTTCACCTATGTGTGGTCCCATGTCAATGAAGGATTATCCACGTAATTTGGTTGAGTAGTATTGTTTATAAATCGTCTAGATTGATTAGTAATCGATCTAAGATTAATGGAGATGGTATTAACACTACCCCTTGCAATATGACCTACAACCCTATTGTAGTCATGTACAAATGCATGATAGGTTTGTTGGTTGTCATAGTTTTAACCTTGGTTTTATCCATTATTTTGACGTAATGGTTTTTGCTATTGATTTTGCTGGTTCAACCTTTGATTTTGATACTATTGATTTTGTTGTTGTACCAGACGGTGTTGTTGTTGTTATTGATTGTTATGTTATTATTGTGTGTTATGCTAGGGAAAGGGGTTTTGATAAATCCAAAGAATTTTATTGGAGGTGAAAGCACCATTATCCAATGTTATCTCCCCATTCTCTAACATATTCTCAATCAAATGCTTGATTTGCACACATCTTCATAGATTATGCCCATTGACTCGATGATTTTTATAGAATTTATTTTCATGGTACTAATTAGGATAAGGAATGCCTTATGGATAATGCTTTGGTATATGCCAACTAATCAGATTAGGAGTAGTAAGTTTGTGAAATATAGACTCAATAAGCTCTCTTAGGTCATTAAAGACATGATGCGTAGGCACAGTTCTCCTTGGAGGAGGCGTTTATAATGGTAACGGTTGACGTATTTGTTGCATGGGTCTTAGTTGTTGTGCTTGCAACATTGGTTGGAAAGGTTGTTGGATAGGAGTAAGTTGAAAAGGTGGTGCAGATGACGTTTGCATAATTTGGACATGATATGACTCTGTTACTCCATTACCCACAACATTCCTATTATGATTGAATTACTTTGGTCTATCTTGGTTATTGCCCTGTACTGGTTATGATGCTTGCTCTTGGATTAGATGTTAGTTTTTTGCACTTCCTTGATTGGTACCTTAATTTTGATTAGTTGACATAAGCTTGATGATCCCTTTATTAATAAGGGTTCACTCAATCAACAAGCCTTTATCGATGATCTCCTTGAAAGTATGTGCACATTGTAGTTTTAGATGATAAGCTATCTCACTATGAAATTTTTTAGTAAACATAATGGATAATTTATTTATCTGGTAAACTATGGGTGAATCAACTTGCAAGGGATCTCCAACATTGTAGATAACTTACAAAACTCTCAACTGTATTTTGTTTTGCTTGTGTTAAGTCAACCAATGAAATCTCAAGTTTGAGATTATAGAAAAAGTGTTGCATAAACTTATCAGAAAGATCATCAAAATTTGTTACTAAAATTTTGGAAAAATTTAAGAACCACTCCAAAGCTTGTCCAACCAAGCTCCTTGGAAACAACAATAAAAGGTATATATCGCTATATTCCACTGGCTGACATGTAACAAAAAACTTGATTAAAAGGGCCTTACGGTCATCTTTCCCTTTTTTTTTGTCAAATTTTGGTGGTTCGTATCCTGAAACAAATGATATCTGTAAGTACTCCATGTTGAATAGATAAAAACACACATCATCTAACTTAAACTTTTTACTCTGTTTCTCAGCCTGAATGGTAACAATTGCATCCTTCATCTAATGTAATTCTTGGGATAAGAAATTGGAAGGAACATCGGTTTTGAGGGAGAATATTAGTTTGGGTAGATGGTTTGGAGTTCATAAATGGGACACTTTAACTAGGGTATGATGGAGATATCTGTTGGGGTACGTTGGTTTGGTTGGGAAATAGACCAAGAATATGCATGCATGGATTAGGATGTACTTGAAATTGCACATTTGGTTGTGCGATATTCTAGTTTAGGTTGGCTATGAAGGTTTGAATTGAAGGATTTTATGGTTAAGATGGAGGGATATAACTATACTATGCCTGCTATGGTTGAAAAGGGATATGCTATCGACTAATCGAACCTTGATTTTGAGTGGGAACTTATGGACCAAGACCTTGTCTCTGAACTTGTGGCACATTTTAAACCGATTGTTGTCTAGTAGGTACTTGAAAAACATGGGAGCCTCCTTATTGGGAAGTGAAAGTATGTTGAAGATTCAACATCTGTCACTAACCAATATTTACGTGTTGTTTGCTAGTCATCATTTGGTTTTGGATTGGTACACTAGTATGCAACTGAAGAGGTATGTTTATCACTATCTAACGAGGTGGAACATTAGTTGCCCCTTATTGAGGTGGAAATACATTCAGTCTCTATTGCATTGGTACACTATATTGTGCTTGCTATTGTAGAATACTACTCATCACTTGTTGAGGAGTAGGATTCATCACATTCTATTTTTGAAGCATGACATTGGGTGCTTTTTGACTACCTAATCCTATTGGTTGCATGGTTGATGAAGCAACTGGTTGAGGTTGGGATGTAGAAACTACTATTCCCTAATTTAGAGAACCACTTGCAGTGTTAACTAAAGGCACATTTTGTTGACTAGTTTTTTATGCGTTAGTACCACTTTGATTTGGATTAGACATTGATTGCACATTGTCCACTATATTTTGTTCATTATTTTTCATAAGAGTAAAAGACACTTCTTCAATAATGGGCATATGTAGCAAGTTGTCTACAGAAGTGTTTTTTATGAATGGGTTAAACTTTGATTATCTTGACCAATGAACTCCATCAAAACTCCTATTGAAGGCACTAAGTCAATAAGAGGTTTGCTCACCATGGTCATCTGATTGAAATTTCATCCTAGATTAAAGTAGGTTTGATATGCCGTATGCATTTGTTTAAAGTGGTCTTCCATGAGGTTTTTGCCTCTGTTAGGTATATTAGGGTCCTAATATGTTGTTTGGACTAGAGCCAAAGGATCACTAGAAGAAGCATGTTGATCGTAAATTAGCATTTTTACTAGGCTTGGAAAATTTTCATGGGGGAAGTCTATTAGAAACTTGGCCCCTAACTGTATGGCTCGAACCAAAAATTCATCTTTGTTCTCCAAAAAATGATGCTCAAATAAAAATGGATCATAAGTGGAAGGTATATTAGTAGAGCATGACTATTGAAGAACTAATTTATCAGTTGTGGGTATTGTAGCCAAGTATTATGCAATTTGTTCTTGGTCTTGTTCTGAATAAGGTGGTGTGTTAACTAAATAGTTAGCCAATAGATCTTGGATTTATGCTCTTAATTAAGTATTATAAGAGGGATACATATTTGTCTCATAAGCAATATTATCCATGTAGGGGTCTTGCACCATTTCTTCCTACACAACTACATTACTAATCCTTAGATTGTAATTGAGTCCACTACAAGTTTAGGAATACATGTTGAGATCTATAGTAAATGTTTTTGCAATAAAAGGTCAAAGATTTTTACAAAATCTAAAAAGACAATGTCTAAAATTTGATGTTCAAACTTGGTCTAGATTCGTCAAAAGGATCAAAAGGTTTATGTAAAGATTTGTGAGGAAATAAGCTAGCATTAAGTATCTAATGCTTCACATTTCACACAGAGATAAGCAAGTAAATAGATCAAAAATTGAAATGGAAAACTCTAAGGTTGAAGTGTTTTAGATTAGTTTAATCTAGGAAAAACAAAAGTTGCTAGGTCTTTTGGCCAAATGCAATGTCAAAAGATAGGCTTAAACAAGGCATGTGCTAGGACTCTTGGCCAAATGACGTCAAAAGCTAGACTTTGAAATAGATGAAAGTTTTAATCTAATGGATTTGAAACACTTCTAAAAAAAACTAGGTACTTGATTCTTGGACATGGACTCGATTAAATAGGTATAAGGTATAAAACAAAAGGCACTTTAGAGATAGTTTATTTTTCTCATAAATAATGGTATACAAGTTGGTTCTTTTGACAAATAAGTTAGATAAAAAATGAATGATGTAACTGTACTAGACAAAGGTTCACAAAGTTACACTCGAATTGGTTTGAAAATGTAGTAATAAATTTGAACTCTATGCAAGAGGGCCTATGAAACAATATCTAAAATGTTTTGGGTAGTGTAACAACACTAGACTACCCAAAAGATATGACAAAATGCTTGTTTCATAAACTCTCTAAGGCAAAGATAATTTCCCACAAATTTGATAGCATAACACTATATTTGTTGACTCAAATTATGCACACACACTTAAAGTTTAAGAAATATCCCTAAGGCAAGAAGTGTTGCACTCAAATGGTCTCAAAGAGTCATGAAATTAGAATAATACCACCAAATGTCAATTCTATAGAATAAAAGTGCAAGTGTTGAGCATGAAGGGACTTGAGTCTAACTATGATGATAAATGTGATTATGAGTCTCTAAAATAGCCTTCAATCCAAATAGGAATTTGAACCCAAGTTAAAACAAGGTTAGCGTGTAAATGGTGAACCTAGTTTAACACACCAACTTTTAGAACTCAAAAAGGTTCAAGTTTGAATGTGAATTATCAATGGACTTAAATAATTTTTATGTAAAAAGGTCTAGACTCATGTGGACAACATAACTACACCAAATTTGATGATATGACTCAAAATAAATTGTGATAAATTTGAACAAGGCAAAAAAATGAAGATTTATGCAAGCAACATAATGCCTCCTTGTTCAAAGAAGATTGGGGACCATGTGTTTGGTTTGGATCATTTGTTGACACTGAGTTTTTGACTCCAAATAAGACTTTAATTTAAGATGAAACCAACTAATTAAACGCCCTTAGATCCTAAAATGACAAAGTTGCTTGGTATTATTAGAATATGTTAATATACGTCATTTGAAAAGTTTTTAAGTGTTCATCCAAAAGTAAATGTGCATTATATAGTAGGGTTTTTGTTAGGTTGTGGAGCTAAAAGCTTCATTGATGCAAACATAAAGGAGGTTGCTGAGTT
Source organism: Torreya grandis (assembly GCA_037957365.1). Taxonomy (NCBI): domain Eukaryota; kingdom Viridiplantae; phylum Streptophyta; class Pinopsida; order Cupressales; family Taxaceae; genus Torreya; species Torreya grandis. Next base: position 1,062,947 of record JARHVA010004216.1, read on the forward strand.
ACAGAGAAATCGATGTCAGGAGCACAACTGACGTCGATCATCTTCGGTGTTCACAGTAACCGACGTCGGTTATTGGTCGACTGACATTAGTTAGATAGGCACCGACGTCAGCAGCCTGTGTGTGCATGCATTTGCATGTGCTTCCAGAACTGGTCTTATTTTAGACAGATAGTTTGTTTGCATGTAAAAGACTAATTTTAGTCTTGAGTCTGCATTTCTAATTATTTTAATTAGAAGTCTAATTATTGTTTGCATGGGATCTATATAATAGACCCATGGGGTTGTATTGTAATCAAGGACAAGGAAGAGATCCTTCTGATTGTAAGATCTAGGTTTGAAGGTATGTAAAACCAGGTTGATCTGTGGTATAGCAAGATCAGGAGAGATCTACATGGTAAGTAAGATCGTTTGATTTACAGGTTGTTGCAAGATCAAGGGAGATCTACTTGGAGTACTTTGAGTACTTGTTTGACTAGCAGTATTGTTACTGACTGGTGGAGGGTACAACTCTATGTTTGAGTTGTGGTTGTAATTGGTTGTGAGAGAAATAACTCTTGAGGGAGAGTTACTGGTACACCCAAGAGGTGTGAGAAGAGTGTAATCTCTTTATTGTATTCCTTCTAGATGAGTTGAATACAAGATTGTATTGTCTCTCAAATTCTGTGTTGTTTCTAATTTCTAGTTACTTGTTACATCTGGTCAAATTCTGTGTTTAGCTGCTTATACAAGGTAATCAATTGTGCTCCTAATCTTGACAAAGTGGTGTCAGAGCTTTGTTAGTCTAGGTCCTGTCAAAGTGGTATCAAAGCGGGGTTGCAGGTTCATAGAGCCTGGTTCAGAGCAGGTTTGTGTTTGATTACAGGTCACTCTCAGGGGTTTTTGATTGAGTGGGAGTAAAGCAATGGCAGAAGAAAGTAAGCTAAGAATGGAGAAATTTAATGGCAAGATTTATCAATTATGGAGGATGCAGATAGAAGATTATCTCTATTAAAAAGATCTATACTTACCGTTGGGTGGGGTTGCAAGCAAGCCCACGGATATGAAAGATGAAGAATGGAAGGTTCTTGATCAGAAGGCTCTGGGATCTATAAGGTTGAGCTTGGCATCGTCTGTGATTTCCAACTTATCACAGGCTAAGACAATGGTAGAGTTAATGGAATCTTTGGCAAATTTATATGAAAAACCCTCAGCTTCGAATAAGGTATTTCTTATGAAGCAATTATTTAATTTGTAAATGTTGGATGGTGGATCGGTACATAGTCATCTTAGTTATTTCCATGGATTAGTAAATCAGTTAGTTTCAGTCAATATTGCTTTTGATGATGAAATTAAGGCTCTCTTAATCTTATGCTCATTACCTGAAAGTTGGGATAGTTTGGTAATGGTAGTTAGTAATACTGCGTCTGCTTCAAATATCTTGAAAGTTGATGATATTGTTAGTGTAATTTTGAATGAAGAAATTCACAAAAAAAGTACAGGTGAATCATTAGGTAATGCTTTAAGTGTTGAAAGCAGGGGAAGGCAAAGAGAGAAGATCAAGCAAGTGAAATCAAGGTCAAAGATAGGCAGGAGATCTAAATCCAGGTATGGCAGAATGATTTGTTGGAATTGTGGAAAGGCAGGGCACATAAAGAAAAATTGTAGGTTGGTTGAAGATCAACATGAAGGAAATGAAGAAGCAGATGTTGCAGATATTGTTGCACAAGATGCTCTTGTATGTTCCTTGGATAAAGTGGAATCTTGGGTTTTAGATTTTGGTGCCTCTTTCCATGCAACCCCAAATAGAGATTTTTTTCATGAATATGTCCAAGGAGACTTTGGAGAGATTTATTTAGGGGATGGTAAGCCTTGTCAAATGGTTGGCAAAGGGAAAGTGCAGCTGAAATTGCAGACAGGCAACACATGGGTGTTGAAGGAGGTCATGCATGTCCCAGTCTTGAAGCGAACTTGATTTTTGTTGAAAAGTTGGGTGATGAGGGATGCATAGTAACTCTCACAGTGGATTCTTGGAAGGTTTTAAAGGGTGTACTTATTTTAGCAAGAGGTAAGAAAGTAGGTACACTTTATCTATCTACTTGTATTACTGATTATCCTTCTGGTTTATCTACTTTAGATGTAGATGTAAAGATGTGGCTCTGTAGGCTTGGTCACATGAATAAAAAGGGGATGCATGTTCTTGAGTCAAAAGGTAAGAGTTCAGATTTGGGAAGCATAGATCGAGATTTCTGTAAGCAATAGAAGAACGTGAGGTTTCTTGAAACTCATGCTACAAGAAAGGATCGGATCTATTGCACAAAGAGGAAATCTGATGTTTTTGACAAGAACAAGAAAGCCTTGGTTTTCAAGGAGGAGATGACAGATAGAGATCAACTCAAGGGGCTGAACAATTATGAGCAGGGTAGTTTGGACAAGGTTATGATCCAAGGTAAGCTCACGGGTAAAAAGTCATCACTCACAGGAAAACACAGTTACTGACGTCAGTCAGGTGGAACCGACGTCGAATAAGTAGGTACCAACGTCAGTCATATGTAGACTAGACTCGGTGGTGTCAGGCAGGTGGTGACCAATGTCAGTCAGAGAATCGACATCGGCAACCAGGTAGACACTAACATTGGTAAGGGAACTGGCATCGATGATCAGGTGGGATCGACATCGGTTAGGTGCAGACCAGGGTTAACCAGAAAATAGATTTTGGGCAAATAATAAGATGTCAAGGAGTCTCAAATGCCCATGAGGAGGACTGAAAGGGTAAGCCTCAAATTCATTATTCCCCTTCTTTAGACTACTTGTTGCTCACTGATGGTCAAGAACCAAGAAGTTTTAAAGAAGTAGAGTAGGTAGAATCCAGGAAACAGTGGGAGCATGGCATGAATGAGGAAGTTGATTCCTTGGATGAGAACCAAATGAGAGATTTGGTAGAGTTTCCATCCAAAAAGAAAGCACTAAAAGACGAATGGATTCCCAGGTTAAAGAAGAGAGAGAATGGACACGTGAGATGGAAGGTCAGGGTATATGGTCTTGAGCAGGCTGCAAGACAATGGAGGTTTGACAGGTGTATGACAAAACATGAATTTAGTCAATGTCAATGTAACCATTGTGTTTCCTTTACCAGGTTGGATAATATTAGCTACATTATCCTATTACTGTATGTTGTGTGTATGCTTGTTGCAGGGTCACACATGCAGGGAGTTGCTGAGCTAAAGGTAATGTTAGTTCAGAGGTATGTCATAAAGAATTTGGGAGCAACAAAATTCTTTGGCATGTGTATTCCTAGAGATAGGGAAGATCACAAGTTGATGTTGTCTCAGGATGATTGTGTGAATAAGGTAGTGGTGAGGTTCGTTATGCAGGATGCAAAATCGGTTAGCACACCTATGGATGGATAGTTCACAGAACAGTGTCCCGATTCACATGATGAGGTTAAGTACATGTGTACTATACCTGATGTTTCCCAAGCAGTGGGATCTATGAGCAAGTTTGTGGCCAATCTGAGAAAGAAGCACTAGAAAGCAGTTTAATGGATTCTCAGGTATCTGAGAGGGACCAATAGTAGGTATACATGCGATGCAGGGTCAAGCACTTCTCTACATGGGTATGTAGATTCAGTTGTGGTAGGGGACTTGGATGATAGGCATATCACCATAGGATGTGTGGTGGTTGGTCTTCAAAATTGAACTTGAAGAGGGATACAAGCTAGGAAACAAAATTAGATGATGTACAGGTACAGATGCAGCTGTTTATCTCCAAGTGGGAGATTGTTAGGTTGTGGAGCTAAAATCTTCACTAATGCAAACATGGAGGAGGTTGCTAAGTTATAGAGAAACTGACGTCGGCAACACAACCGACATCGATCATCTTCAGTGTTCGCAGTAACTGACGTTGGTTATTGGTCTACCAACATCAGTCAAATAGGCACCGACGTCAATAGCCTATGTGTGCATGCATTTGCATGCGCTTCCAGAACTAGTCTTATTTTAGACAAATAGTTTGTTTGCATATAAAAGACTAATTTTAGTCTTGAGTCTGTGTTTCTAATTATTGTAATTAGAAGTATAATTATTGTTTGCATGGGATCTATATAATAGACCCATGGGGCTGTATTGTAATCAAGGACAAGGAAGAGATTCTTCCGATTGTAAGATCTAGGTTTGCAGGTGTGCAAAACCAGGTTGATCTATGGTATAGCAAGATCAGGGGAGATCTACATGGTAAGTAAGATCATTTGATTTGCAGGTTGTTGCAAGATCAAGGGAGACCTACTTGGAGTACTTTGAGTACTTATTTGACTGGCAATATTGTTACTGACTGGTGGAGGGTACAACTCTGTGTTTGAGTTATTGTTGTAATTGGTTGTGAGAGAAAGAACTCTTGAGGGAGAGTTACTGGTATGCCCAAAAGGTGTTGGAAGAGTGTAATCTCTTTATTGTATTTCCTTCTGGATGAGTTGAATACAAGATTATATTGTCTCTCAAATTCTGTGTTGTTTTTGATTTCTAGTTACTTGTTACTTCTGGTTAAATTCCATGTTTAGTTGCTTATACAAGGTAATCAATTGTGCTCCTAATCCTAACAAAGTGATATCAGAGCTATTTGTTGTTCTAGATCTTGATAGATTTTACACACCCCCTTCTCTCAAATCATAGTACTATGACATGGACCTTGAGGCACACATTGCACCAACAATACTTCCATGACAAGTAGATGACTTTCACGTCAAACAATGCAAAATAAAAGCACAAATTCGGTAATCACAATATTAGCTAATTATAAAAAGGTTTAGTCTTTTTTACAACCACTACATCTTGCTGTTTGCTTAGTATAGTGCGATGTCCAAATCTAGATACATCCCATGTGCAACTCAGAAGAATTAAGTGAATTCAATGCTGAGAGATGAAATCTCAGGTCAAAGCTTCCCTAAAGAACTCATAAGAGGTAATGACATCCCCCTTGCAAGCTAAGTTTACTTAAAATAAAAGAAAGAATAAAATAGAAAGACTTTAGGGTCATTGTCAAGGTCACCCAATACTTTTATGAGTTTTTGGGGGTGCTTTAAACGACATTCTTTCTAAGCCTTGAACTGGGCTTTTTGTAATAGGAATGGTGCTTTTGATTCTAAGGGTTCCCTAAAGGGGACAAAAGGAAGAGCATACACACAACACCCCTATCTTTTCTAAACAAATTAGATCAAGCAACTATTGAATACCAAATTTTTTTAGAAAGATGAGTTCATTTTTAAGCACCAAATCCAAAAGATTGGGTGGTGTTCATTTGACCCCTTGGTCTTAAGATTGTGAACTTTGAAAGCCTAACTTATGAAAAAATTCACTTAATCACTTAAATGTTTCATTAAGCACTGAAAACAAGATTTCTAATTCATTTTAAAATCATGCCAAATATGTCTTAATAGCATGTTTTAACAAGTTCCAAGTCCGCTGGTTACCTGTCTACCCTTAAAGCATCACCCTAAAAGCAAATATGTTAGATTAGAAATATTTTAAATAGATTTTTAATTTTTTTTGAAAAATATATGAAACTTGAAGCTAAAATAATGTCAAATTCTAAATATTTATTTAAAAAAATCATCCAAAATATAGTCTGTATGACCCTAAACTAAGCATTTTAAAGTGGCCTATTAGATCTCAAGTTTATGTTTTTAAGGAAAACACAGTGATCGAGTCGGTTCTACTAACTGATGATGGTTACACTTACTAATAGATGATGGTTATACTAACTGACAATGGTTATACCAATAGTTACCGATGATGGCTATGCCAATCGATTACGGTTTTACTAATTGATGATGGTTACTATGTAAACCCATGACAAAGAAAAACAACAAAAAAGTTAAAAAATCAAATTGAAAGAGTTTTAATGATCAAAATGAAGATTTTAAATTCACATAATGATATTCTTCATGTGTGGGATGCATCTGATCCCACCTAGTGTGCCATTATGTAATTTATGAATTTGACTCGAGAGAGGATGGTTAGTATCATGCTAGTTTCAAAATGAAAATAAAATGAAAGAAACACACTAACTAGCACATCTCTAAACCTAGACACTAGGGAGAGCGTAGTTAAAAAATATGAATAAAACACACAAATAAAATATAAAATAAACTCTCTTTTACCTTCCTTGGATGCTCCAAAATTCTTGTTGTAGTGGCTTGCTCGATTTGTATTCATGATGTCTTCATCAAAGTAGGCTTGGCTATCTCCTCTTCTCCTTGGCATCTTGTAGCTTTGGTTTGGCTTGGCTTGGAATCAATTTGTCATAGTAACACTAATTGAAATATATTTTAGAAACATTTGTGCATTATAAATTTGCATTATCAAGACTTTTTGAAGATATTTTATCATAACAACTTTGCACCAAAATAACTTAGAAATGATGTTCATGGCCTCTCTATTTATAGATTTTAAAAAATGGCCAGAATCAAGCTAAATCGTCCATCATAAGATTGAGATGTGTGGATAAGGATTAATTAAATTATGAAATTAAAATAGATAAATATTCTCATCAATATTTGATATAGAGGAGAAATCAAGAGGCATGGAGGGCTTTGATGAGGCATGGGAGGCATGAATCCTAATATTTGTGACATTTATGGCCTAGGGATGTCTTCTCAAGAAATGAGGTCACCTGATGATGCAAATATTCAATATTCATTTCAAAAACTAAGTATTAAACAAATTTTCATGGAATTCTTAATTAATCTCTAATTTGGTTTAATTATCTCTTCAACATGATTAAGCACTTTGAGCACATATTACTCAAATTGATCAGAATGCCTTGTTATTGGTCTAAAATTTGACTGGATTAGAATTGGAAGTCAATGTCATATGCGTTAGAACCATATTACTATTTATGATATTACCAATATAAAATAACAAAGTCATGTGTCTTGTATAATAAATTTAATATGAAAGAGCAATGCAGAGCACTTAGGTGTAAAATTAGCATTTTGACTTGAAATGATTTGATCAGAGTTAGTTGGCCCATAAATTGCATTACCCCATTTAATGATACTCTGGCCAAAATTGGCACTTAAATATATCAATTTCAAATCATTTAATGCATTTTAGTGTTTTTAGGCCAAATTATATATTTTAGGTGAAAATTGGTCAAAAGCTTGGTTGGAGGTTATCGGTGGCTAGATTTAGGTGTCTACAAAGTTAAGACATATTGTACAAAAGAGGGTTATCCAAAAGCATATAATTGCATTTGATTATTTAGTATAGTAAGTGAATCCCTTTCTATTATTTGTATTGAGATCACTCACAAAACACTAAAAATACATTGAGGCATTATTATGAGTTTGCAAGATGTGTAGATGCAACTCTCACTGGGATCGAACCTCTTAAATTTACACACATTCTCTTTTATTATGACATTATGGTGGATTATGACAAATTAAAATAAAATAAAATTTAGAGGATAGAGAATAACAATTCAACTAAGCGAATAAAGGAACATAATCATCATTATTTGTCTAAGCATATTGGAAAGTTGCAAAGCCACATAGCCAAAATTTACATATGCATATAAATAAATGACATTTGGTAAAAAAATACCACAGGCAACCATATGATTCAAGTTAGAGATGTTTATGGGTCCCATAAATTTGGTCATCTTCTAGATTATAGTTATATTCTATAATTTCAATCCAATCAGCCTCAAAACCCTATTTCTAGGGTTATAAGTAAAATACAAAACCTAGATGTTCTATTTAAATCACTTATCTCTCTTTATTTATTTTCATTATCATTGCTATTTCTCATTCCATAATTCAACACATTAGGGTTTTAATTACTATACTATCTTAGATTCCCTTGTGTGCACATTGTTTTACACATTACACAGTGGAATTTATCTTGTGTCACTATTTGTTAAGATAAATATCTACCCACAAACCCAACCTACAAACTTGGACCACATGAAGGAATCCATGTGTACATGCTTTGAAATAAGCAACCTCAAGAATGCCTTGCCTAGGTATTAGGGAGATTAAAACCTAGATGAGATCTTCAAGACATGTGAATAGATTTGGAATCAAGTAATAGGTTGTCTACCAATGGAACTTTAGGTACATGCTCTCTAAAAAATTCTCTTTACATGGGATTGCACATGGTACATTATTAGTGAGACCCAAATGGATAATGTCGATGGGAAGCAATGAAAGAGGAATTTATTTAGACCTCTATGATCTATTCTATGGAGAAAAAGGTCATAGATCCACTTCATACTATGAGAACAACCATCTTTGAAATCGACACATTGATGGAAGATCAAGTGCTAGCAATGTTTTAAGAAAAGGGTTGTGCACTTCCTTGACTATTACAAGAGGCAAATATAGATAATTGTTCTAGTAGAAAAGAAAACACACAAGTTCTGGGACATGGTTCCAACATGTTGAAGGCCATCTATAAAGTAGATGAAGAACAAAAATATGATAAGGGCTAAGACTGCCTATATATTGAGACATCATTTGGGGATAGAGGCATATTGGATGCACAAAGTGATGATAATAAGTATTATAATGAACCACTACATAATAAAGAAGTAAACATTGGGACAAAAGGGAATTTCAAGATCACAAATATTGAATACTATTGGTCCGATGCAGAATTGGGCCATAACATAGAGCTCTCAAAATAGTTTCAGGACTTATTTCTAAGTGGATATAATGAAATGGAGGGAGTAAATGAGTTCTTATATTTATGAGTGCATTTAATGAAATGGAGTAAATGAGTTCTTATATTAATGAGTGGGTATAATTAGTGGAGGGAGTAAATGATTCCTTGCAAAACATGTGTATCAAATTTTGCGAAGGCAATGACTAGTAAAAAAGAGACTCCACTACATGAATTTCAACTTGTGTACAAAGGTAAAGGAAAAAATTGACAATATGTTTGTAATAGGAGTAATCTACCTAGTAGAGGAGTCTAACTAGATTAGTCCATTGGTAATCAAGATAAAAATGGGAAATTAGGATCTACATGGATTTTTGTGCACTAAATGAAGCTTGTTTAACAGATTTATTTCCTACACCTTTCATGTAAGAGATTTTAGAAGGGGTAGCTGGATGTGAGATCTACACCTTCACTGATGGGTTTTAAGGCTACCGCCAAGTCAAGATTGTAGAGGGTATGGAAAATACCACCTTTGATTAAGATTGGGGGTATTTTGTGTACAATGTTATGCCTTTTGCCTTAAAGGGCATGCCATCAAAATTTTCACCAATTGTGATATAAGTGTTAAAATAATTCATTCACCAATTTTTGAAATTATACTTGGGTGACTAGACATTGTATGGGTTTGTGATAAACTATCACCAAAATTTAGGGCTAATGTTTGAAAGATGTAGGCAAATATAGATTTCATTAAATTTGAAAAAGTATGTGTTTTCTACATCTTTTGGAACACTACTCAAGTAAGTGATACATGAAGAGCGTATGCTAGTGGACCCTAAAAAGATATCTGTAATTTTTTAGTTGGAAGGCCCAAGAATATAGAGGTATGTTCACACATTCATGGTCCATATATGGCATTATCCAAAGTTCATTAGGAACTATGCACAAATTTTAGGGTTGATGGAATAGATCCTAAGGAAAGATGGCCCATTCGTATGGTCCAAAAGAAAATAAGAGGAAATTATATTGTTAAAGGATAAGATTTATATTGTATTAATCATACAGTTCCTCAATTAGAATACCTCATTCCATGTCTTCATTTACACATCTTTAATTACAGTAGTTGGCATTCTTTCCCAACTAAGGGAAGGTATGATTGATCACCCCTTTATTTTTCAACCCAAAAATTTTCATTAGTAAAAAAAATTATATAGCAGAGTGTGAAGATTTATCCATGGCATACATGATTCATAATTTATATCAATATTTTTTGGCTACATCATTTGTATTTTACATTGAGCATGAAGCATTAAAATACTTGACAAACAAGCTTATTTTACAAGGACAAATTTGGAGATAAATATTCTTGTTTATAGAGTTTAAATTCATCATGGTGGTAAAGCTTGTGAATCATCGATGGGGAGTTATACAAACTAGGGTAAGTTAAATCCATAAGGGTATATGTTTTATTACAAGAATGTGCATAAGCCCTACATGAATTCAATTAGGGGATAATTAGAGGTGATTGTGCTAGTAAAGATATTATGTGTAAGATCCCATTCTATGGACTATGGTGATCAACCATATAAAAAGATGCTACGGAATTCTCACTAAAGTGTGATATTTATTAAATAATTATAAAAACTAATAGGAAAGATGAGATTCCATTACTTTTGGTGGTTGTGCAAGAACCATTTGAAAGTTATGAATTTGACTTCATAGGACCAATATTTGACAAGGTGGGTAGAAGCAAATCCTAGTAAAGATTGCATGGAAAAAAGATCTAAACAGTTTTGATGAGATAACATAATAATCCAATTTGAATTCCACTTCAATTTTACCGTTAATAGGGGTAGTCACATCTTGACAAAAAATGTGAGTGTATTACTAAGCAAGTTCTATATTATGCACCACCAAACCACACCTTATCACCCATATGCCAATGATATGGTAGATATTTAACAATATATTTGGCACTACACTCAATCAATATTTGTGATGTAAGATGAAATGATTGGGATGATATAGTATCAATAGTGTTATGGTTCTATTGAACAAACTAAAAAATGTTAACTAGATAAATAAATTTCTAATCATGGAGTTTATCATGTCATATTTTCTTATAGGTAACACAATATGTTTGGATAACATAATCATTGGATACAAGACTCATATAATTGATGAAACTATAAGATAAAATGATATTGTCCCATTGAAGCCAAGGGATAGAAAATAATGAAACTAAGGTTTGACATGATAAGTAGATTAAAGACAAGTTTTTTCGCAAAGAAGCACATGGTTTACTCCATGACCCATTGTAGTTTTTTCTAAAATATATATATTTTTTTAATATATGACCCATACTATTGCAAACACCCATGGAAGCTACACATTTGGTGGATGGGATCATATTTATTTTTGATAGCCTAGAAACCTAGTGAATCCAAGTTGTGCATTTTGGATGTTGGCATTTCAATGGAATCATGTTTAATCCCTACTATGAATAATATTTTCAATATTACCATGAATTAGGCCATTAGAAATAAAAAAATTTAAATTTTAATGGAATCATGTTTAAGCCCTACTATCAATAGTGTTTTCAATATTACCACCAATTAGGCCATTGGCCATGGAAAAATGTAACACCAAAAATATTTATTTTAAGTCATTTTATTTTAGTAATTGTTTGTTTTTGTTATGCATACTAAGTGGGTTTTGGTCCCAAGTATAGTTGTGTGTATAATCAATTTGTACATATGTTGCAGTAACATTAATAATCAAGTTTGAGTATACATAAAATACAAGATGGAAAAGTAACACTATTAAAAATAAAATTATGCACAAGGACATTACACATAAAAATAAGGAGAGAATAAGGTTTTGAACAAAGTGAAATGATTGAAAATAGATTATTTATGAAGCAAACAAATATATAAAGGAAAACCATGAAATGAAACACACAGGAGGGCCATGCACATAGTAAGAGTGTGAAAGGTATTATGAAAATAAAGGAACACTTAAAAAAAACATGTCAAGGAGAAGAGAGTTAGGAATAATAGATGCATGATAGAAGATGATGAAATACATGGATACATAAGAATTATGTGACAAGGTTATGTAGAATTAAATGTGTGTGCATGGTCTATAAACATAAGAAATGGGAATGGAGTAGGTTACACCACAAAGGAAGCAACAAATGAGATGATGTCATTTTTACAACATTACATGTTATGCAAGATGAAAATAAAGTGGCAAAGGGATAGGTGAAAGCATTAAAATATGAAGGGATTATAAATAACCATTGAAAGTATCATTTTTCACTTCAAATATTATGAATAACAAAGAGCCAAGAAATGTGAATGAAGAGAAATTACAACAAAGAGCTAGGAAATCCAAGGATTTCAATTGTATATTTTGAGAGAGAATGAACACCATGCAAAGGCATCAAATGAGATTTAGATCCAATGGAATAATAATAAATTAAAATGATTTACTGGTCCTCATTGATAGGGTTTACAGGTGAGGGTTGAATGATGCAAATAAACCACCATTGCAACATATTCCATTAGGGTTCATAGGATGAAGTGGTATCAAGGGTTTGAAAAAGTAGAATTATAGGTGAGGAAGGAAGGAACCAAGGAGATACCACTATGATCAAAGAGGAAGTTACGGAGACCAATTAGGGTATCTAATAGGCATCCAAGAGGATGAAACAAATTTTACAATTTGAACCACCTATAATGAGAAACCTAGAGATCATGTCAAGTTTTGAGATTATGTTTTGGTTATTGCATCATTGAAGATTTTAACCACTTGCATAAAAAGTGGGTAGACATGTTGGATGTTGATTAATATGTAAATAAGAAGACTAAGGGTTTGCATAATATATTTCTCAAGGATGACACAATCAAGAGGAAAGTGGAGGACAATTATTTAATTTAACTATGGGAGTTGCCATTCTTTGGAAAACTTAACTAATTGGAAAAGTTTTTGATATCACATGTCCACAAAGGAAGGATGCATTTCATAAGCCACATGATGCTTATCTTAGTTATGTGCATTAGTGAGGTGTTTGATTTAAATAATAAAGGCTAGAATTTTTGCCTTGTAATGATGAGCAAACAAATGGATGAAGTAATAAAAGATTTGAAATTAAAAAGAGGTGGTCGGATTTGTATGATATAAAAATTAGAGGATTAGATCACATGCATTTCCATCTGCATGATCAATGCAAAGTTGATAGTGGTGGTCTGATGGACTTAAACTTATAAGTAAATAGTGTACATAACACATGAAATAGGGAGGGTAAATATCAAGTATGACTTTGCATAATATTTTTTAGATGAGATCAACCGAATAATGAATGATGTACATTTGATGGTATAATGTTCAGAAGGGGGATTTTTTTTATACTGCTTGTGCTACACAAGATAATAAGTACCAAGGGGATGACACATGCACCATTCATTTATCCCATTTGGAAGTATTACCTAATGTAGAGTTATGAGGAGCATACATGCAAGCACTAGGTTACTCCATTTTACAAAAACAAGATGGGTAGGTGTTATGACACCTTGGTGGATGTGATAGGATATGAGTGGGAATGATTTTCCCATGGAAAATGAGTGGGTTGGTGAATTTTTTGAAATTATCTATCACATCCTCATGAAGGTAAAAAATAAGGATCACAATATGATTGAGTGGTTAAAACTACCTTATGGAGTTACTATGCGAGTGGGCATTAAATTGTATTAGATATCTTTTCCACACACAAAGGATAAAGCAATGGAAATTGATGAGGCTAACTTACTTTTGTGTTTTTAGCTAAATTATCCAAAAAAGGATATATCCTTCGAAGATATAAAATTAAAAATAACACCTACATTAGTAGATATGGTTAAAGGGCTCGGATGTAAAATTATGCACTCAAATTGGAAAAGAGAAAACCTCATGAAGTACTGAAGGAACAAGTCATCAAGGAAAGGGTGCACAATAATGAATACTAGGAAAAGAAGAATAAACAAATGGAAATAAGAAGAAAATGGAAGTTTCCATTGATGAAAAATAATCAAAGTATTTTTGAGAAGCACTCCAAACTGTTAGGGGTGGAGGGAAATCCAAGAACAAACACACCTATTCTAATTCCACCTGTTAGGATCTTGCTCCTCAGAAAGAGCACAGTATGATTACCAAATATAAGCAATTGAATATGCGGAAATAACCAAAAACACAAGTAACTAGAATTCACCAATAGCACAGAATATGAGAGACAATACACTATCTTGTATTAACACTTTACAGAAAAGAATACAACAAAGAGCTGCCACACTCTTTCACCTTACAGAGGTTCGCCACACCTCAAGTGTACAATAATTATTCTCACACACACTCTCCTACACAAAAAATGGTCCCAACAACCAACTCACACACAGAATTGGTGTTCACCTCACCAACCAGTCAGTAATAACCCTACCGGTACACCAAGCACTCTATAGCACTTCAAGCTGATCTCTCATGAACCTGCAACCTGCAATTCAAAGACCAAACTTATATGTAGATCCCCAATGAGCTTGCAACAACCTGCAACTCACAGATGTTACAACTAGAAGGAACTCTTCCTTTCTATCTCATGCATAAACAATACATGCCAATGGGTCTATAAATAGATCCCTAACTTAAACAATAACTTAGACTCTTAATTTAGACAATTATCCTCGCAGCCCAAGACTCTGGCTGGTCTCAACATGCAAACTCTTCGTTCACTTAACTAACTGTCTGTGAAACGAGCAGTTCTGGAACACACAGGTGACCGATGTCGGTCCCTGCTTGTCTGGTTCTACCGACGTCGGTTGACTTCTTGCCATTGCCGGTGGCCTTCTGCACTGGTCTCGACCGACGTCGGTCCTGCTGCCAACGCCGGTGCTCCTGGATCTTAGCAACCTTCTGTTCCACTGTTTGCAAAGGGTTGAAGCTTTTAGCTCCACAACCTAACAATCTCCCACTTGGAGATAAACAACTGCAACCTGTACCTGTACCTGTACTCCATCTAGTTTGTTCCCTTGGCTTTGTATCCCTCCTCAAGATCACTCTTGAAGACCAACCACCACAAATTCCGTGGTGCAAAACCTGTCAACCAAATTACCTGCCACATCCACATCTACAACCATGTATAAAAAAAAAAAAAAGAACTTGACCCTGCATAGCATGTGCACCTGCTGCTGGTCCCACTGAACTGCCCTTCAGTATTACTATCCCAGATTGACTCCAAACTTGTGACAACTCCCACTGCTTGGGAAAACTCAAGTTTAGTACATACCATGCACTCAACCTCATTATGTGAATCAAGACACCTGTTCTATGAACTGTCCAACCATCGGCGTGCTAACCGATTTCACACAATCATCCTGAAACAAAGTCAACAAGACCTCCATGTCTCTAGAACACACTCATGCCAAAGAATCTTGCTGCTCCCAGATTCTCCATGACACACACCTGAACTAGCTTTACCTTTAGTTCAGCAATACCTGTATATGTAACCCTGCAACAAACACATCATACAGAAATAGGATAATGTAGCTAATATTATCCAACCTGGTAAAGAGAAACACAATGATCAAACCTCCATTGCCCTGTAGCTAATACAAGATCATATACCCTGATCTTCCATCTCACGTATCCATTTTTGCTCTTCTTCATCCTTAACATCCATTCATCTCTCAGTGCTTACTTCTAGCTGGCAACTCTACCCAAAACACCTGTTTGGTTCTCCTCCAAGGAATCACATCCTCATCCATGCCAAGCTCCCACTGTTTCTTGGATCTATCTGTTCTGCTTCTTTAACAACTTCTTGGTTCTATACCATAAGTGAGCAATAAGTAGTGTAAAAAAGGGAAATGACGAATTTAAGAACCTACTTACACCTTCAGTCCTCCATATGGGTGCTTGAGACTCCATGACAACTAGCTGTCCACCCAAAATTCATCTCAGTAACTGATGCTGGTCACATCTCAGTCTACAGCCAATCGATGTCTATTCCCTACAACTGCCACCTTGCTGACATCGGTTTCCCCTGGCCGATGCCGGTCTCTGTCTGCCCTGAGTCACCAATGTCGAGCTGCACATAGCCGATGTCGGTCCCTGTCTAGACACCGACACCAATTTTCCTGCCGATGTTGGTCTCTGTGTTTTTCTAGTGAGACCTAACTTTTTCCCGCGAGCTCCTTTTGGATCAAACCCTTGTCCAAATCACCCTTGCTCTGCTCAGAATTCCTCTACACCTTGTGCTGAACTCTGTCCGTCACCTTCTCCTTGAAAACCAAGGCTTTCCTGTTCTTGTCACTAACATCAGATTCCTCAAGAAATGTCACCTTCTTATTCTGCATACAAAAACCACGATCCATGCCTTCCAAATCCGAAAGCATACTCTTTGACTCAAGAACAAGCATCTCCTTCTTATCTATGTGACCAAGCCTATTAAGCCACATCTCTGAATCTACAGCTGAAGTAGATAACCCAAAAAGAGAATCAGTAAAACAAGTAGATAGATAAAGCGTACCTACTTTCTTACCTCTAGCTACAACAAGTGTACCCTTGGTAACCTTCCAAGAGTCCAATGTGAGAGTTACTGTGCAACCTTCTTCACCCAAACTTCTAACAGAAATCAAATTCTGCTTCAGAACTGGGACGTGCATGACCTCTTTTAACACCCATGTGTCACCTGTCTGCAATTTCAGCTTCACTTTTCCTTTGCCAACAATCTGACAAGGCTTACCATCCCCTACACAAATTTCTCCAAAGTCTCCCTGAACATACTCATGAAAAAATTTCCTATGTGGGGATGCATGAAAAGAGGCACCAGAATCTAAAACCCAAGATTCTACTTTATCCAAAGAACATACCAGAGCATCATGTGCAACGTAATCCGTAACATCTGCTTCTTCTCCATGTCCTTCATGCTAATCATCACCCGATCTGCAATCTCTCTTTAAGTGCCCTTGCTTTCCACATTTCCAGCAGGTTATTCTGCCATACCTGGACTTGGATCTCCTGCCTGTCTTCGACCTTGATCTCCCAGGCTCTATCTTCTCTCTTGGTCTTCCTCTTCCTTCAACACTCAAAGCATCTACAGATGATTCATCTGTGCTTTTCCTGTGTATCTCTTCATTCAAGATCACACTCACAACATCATCCACTTTTAAGACTTTTGAAGGAGACACAGTATTAGAAACTGCCATTACCAAACCTTCCCAACTTTCAGGTAATGAACACAAGATTAAGAGAGCTCTAATTTCATCATCAAATACAATATTGACTGAACTTAACTGATTTACCAAACCATGGAAATCACTAAGATGGCTATGAACAGATCCACCTTCCAACATTTGCAAATTAAATAAACGCTTCATAAGAAATACCTTATTAGAAGCCGAGGGTTTTTCATACAAATTTGCCAAAGATTTCATCAACTCCACCGTTGTCTTACACTATGATAAGCTAGAAATCACAAATGATTCAAGACTCAATCTAATAGATCCCAGAGCCTTCCGATCAAGAACCTCCCATTCTTCATCTTTCATATCCGAGGGTTTGCTAGCAACCCCACCCAACGGTAAGTACAAATCTTTCTGATACAGATAGTCCTCAATCTGCATCCTCCATAATTGGTAGTTCTTGCCATTAAACTTTTCCATTCGTAGCTAACTATTTTCTACCATTGCTCAACTCCCACTCAAACAGAGACCCTATGAGTAACCTGTAATCAAAACACACTACCCAGATCTAAACCAATCTGTTAGTATCCCAACCAAAAGCTCTGATACCACTTGTTAGGGGTGGAGGGAAATCCAAGAACAAACACACCTGTTCTAATTCCACCTGTTAGGATCTTGCTCCTCAAAAAGAGCACAGTATGATTACCAAATATAAGCAATTGAATATGCGGAAATAACTAGAAACACAAGTAACTAGAATTCACCAATAGCACAGAATATGAGAGACAATACACTATCTTGTATTAACACTTTACAAAAAAGAATACAACAAAGAGCCGCCACACTCTTTCACCTTACAGAGGTTCACCACACCTCAAGTGTATAGTAATTCTTCTCACACACACTCTCCTACACAAAAAATGGTCCCAACAACCAACTCACACACAAAATTGGTGTTCACCTCACCAACCAGTCAGTAATAACCCTGCCGGTACACCAAGCACTCTATAGCACTTCAAGCTGATCTCTCATGAACCTGCAACCTGCAATTCAAAGACCAAACTTATATGTAGATCCCCAATGAGCTTGCAACAACCTGTAACTCACAGATCTTACAACTAGAAGGAACTCTTCCTTTCTATCTCATGCATAAACAATACATGCCAATGGGTCTATAAATAGATCCCTAACTTAAACAATAACTTAGACTCTTAATTTAGAAAATTATCCTCGCAGCCCAAGACTCTGGCTGGTCTCAACATGCAAACTCTTCGTTCACTTAACTAACTGTCCGTGAAACAAGCAGTTCTGGAACACACAGGTGATCGACGTCAGTCCCTGCTTGTCTGGTTCTGTCGACGTCGGCCGACTTCCTGCCGTCGCCGGTGGCCTTCTGCACTGGTCTCGACCGACGTCGGTCCTGCTGCCGACGCCGGTGCTCCTGGATCTCAGCAACCTTCTATTCCACTATTTTCAAAGGGTTGAAGCTTTTAGCTCCACAACCTAACACAAACAAGAAAGAATAAGTGAGTGGTGCATGACCAGGAAGAGCCCCTAAGATAATAAGAGAGTGTTACGAAAGGCTGAAGTTCCAAGTGGAGAAGGATGTAATGCATAAAATATGGCCCATGAGAAAGAATGGGAAGATGCTACAAAAAAGGTGAGCAATAGTAATATAATGGCACATGTAAATAGACTTATGGGGACATTCAAGTCAACCTAAAGGTAAAAAAGGAAACATTGAGGGTGAAACAATAAAATGAAACTTTAGGGGCATATCAAGAGAAAGACACTACTAGGGACCATGCACACAAATTATAAGTAGAAAATAATATATGGCAAGAGCCTATCATGTGAAAAAAATGAACCAAAAATGGATACATATTTATTGAAACCACCGCCAATACAAACACCACTATGAACATAAATTGATGGATTAAAGGGGGATAAATTATAAGGAAGTAACCTGAATTTAATTGAGTCCTTGACCAATACTAGTGTAAGGAAAGAGTCTCTCGTGCTCAAAGAGAAGAGTGAGGAGATGCATGAAGATGAAATTAAAATAAAATAAAATAAGGCTTCAGACAAGGAGTTTGGCCAAAAAAGTGGTGCTCAAAGGGATAAATTTCATTGAGAAATATACAAGGAGTTTGGCCAAAAAAGTGGTGCATAAAGGGATAAATTTCATTAAGCAATGTACTTGTTGAATTAGTCTTTGAGGAGTCTGAAGAACTTGAATATGAGACACTCATGTAGGGAGTACAGAGGATGAACTATCATTAAATTTAGGGAATATGAAGAGCCATGTAAGTGGGAAGCCCTCAACGAGGAAAAATATTTGATAACCTTAAGGAGACATATTTCATGGTGTAGATATATATGGATTATATTGCACCTCAGTCTTATAAACTTGGTGAACTCAGAACTTGGTTGCTCCTCTCAGTTTTGAACCTTTTACAACTTTCAAAAGTCTCACTCTACTTTATCTTGCACCCCTTGGCCTATCTCTTAGTCTAACCAGTCTTATGTTGATGACCCAAACCTTCTATCTTATCTAGAATGCTTAAA
The DNA here is from genome assembly GCA_037957365.1 of Torreya grandis. Lineage (NCBI taxonomy): Eukaryota > Viridiplantae > Streptophyta > Pinopsida > Cupressales > Taxaceae > Torreya > Torreya grandis. Next base: position 1,082,358 of record JARHVA010004216.1, read on the forward strand.
ACTTGCTTATCTTCCACCTTTACAAGTTCTGAATCTGTACCTACTTTCCTTTATGATGGAGGAGAATCAAGGAATGACATAGATTATATATGAATCGTGAATGTTTTTTAGATTTAGAATGTGGTAGATGTCTTATAGGGTCCTTATAAATGACTTAGAGCTATTAAGAGTCTTAAGATGTGTGTTATTTCCTCCTATAATTTTTTCTCACAAAAACCTAGAATTTGAAAATTTGAATTTGGGAGATTAGGCATTGTGTAGTATTTTGGTGTTGTGTTCATTTCAATGTTAATGAATTTTGGTAATAGGAGAAGGATGTAATGCATAAAAAATGGCCCATGAGAAAGAATTGGAGGATGATATAAAAGAAAGTGAGCAACAATAATATAATGACACATGTAAATAGATTTATGGGGACACTCAAGTCAACCTAAAGGTAGAAATGGAAACTTTGAGGGTGAAACAATAAAATGAAACTTTAGGGGCATATCAAGAGAAAGACACTACTAGGGACCATGCACACAACTTGGAAGTAGAAAATAATATATGGAAAGAGTCTATCATGTGAAAAAAATGAACCATGAATGGATACATATGTATTGAAACCACCACCAATAAAAACACCACTACTAATATAGATTTATGGATCGAAGGGGGAGAAATTATAAGGAAGTAACTTGAATGAAATTGAGGCCTTGACCAATAATATTGTAAGTAAAGAGTCTTTCACACTCAAAGAGAAGAGTGAGGAGATGTATGAAGATGAAATTAAATTAAAATAAAATAAGGCTTCATACAAGGAGTTTGGCCAAAAAATTGGTGCATAAAGGGATTAATTTCATTGAGCAATGTACTTGTTGACCTAGTATATGAGGAGTTTGAAGAACCTGGATATGAGGCATTCATGTAGGGATTATAAAGGAGGAACTATCATTGAATTTAGGGAACATGAAGAGCCATCTGAGTGGGAATCCCTCAAGGATGAAAAATATTCGATAACCTTAAGGAGACATATTTCATGGTGTAGATGATATTTATGGATTATATTACACCTCAGTCTTGTACACTTGGTAGACTTAGACCTTGGTTGTTCCTCTTATTTTTGAACATTTTCCCACTTTAAAAAGTCTCACATATACTCTATCTTGTGCCCCTTGGCCTATCTCTTAGTCCAACTAGTCTTATGTTGATGACCTAGACCTTCTATCTTTCCCAGAATGCTTAAGACTTGCTTATCTTCCACCTCTACAAGTTTTGATTCCATATCTACTTTCCTATTCTGATGGAGTATCATCAAGGAATAACATAGATTATATATGAATCATGAATATTTTTGGATTTAGAATGTGGTAGAGGTCTTGTAGGGTCCTTATAAATGACTTGGATCTATTAAGAGTCTTGAGATGTGTGTTATTTCCTCCTATAGAGTTTTCCTACCAAAACCTAGGATTTAAAAATTTGAATTTGGGAGATTAGGCATTGTGTAGTGTTTTGGTATTGTGTGCATTTCAATGTTAATGAATTTTGGTAATGGGTATTTTATGGTTATAAGAGAGTGTGTAAATTTTTCCAATGTGCATAACAGAATTATGAGCCAAGAATAACAAATTGGTAATTGTCCTCTAACATGGAGACGGTCTTGGAGAAGTTGTATTGCTTGTTTTGCATGATATATTAGAAAATAAAATGCATGTAGGCAATAGGTGTGGTGGGAGAAAAATTAATAAAGAGAGATATCCTCTAGGATCATAGGTAGTCTTCAAGAAGCAAAGATAAATGTCAAGAATTGGAGGAACACTCTACCAATGAGGCATGTTTTTATGTATGATTGCTTTGAATCAATAAAGATACAAATGCTTTTAAGACACCTCTAAAAATGTTATATGTTTAAGTTTTTTGTATTTTTTTTATTCAATTTTGATAATCTCCTAGAAGCTTTCCAGTTTCAAGATAACAGGTGTAAGTTTTGGGACAACTTTGTCCTTGACACAGTCGAAAGGGAACAAGAAGGTTTAGGAAATAAGAAGGTTTGGAAAAAAAGTATAATAAATGGAGGGTATGATTATGGAAGGGATATTATGTTTGAGGAAAGTAATATATGGGGAATGTAAATCTTCAGAAGGTGAGACTTCATTATAACCTCCATTCTTTAAGATGCAGTCACAATTAAAAGATAATTTTGAGTTTATTCAATACTAAAATAGGACTAAGCTAGGGTTTCAAAAATTAAAGTGAATCATACATGGTGTCTCTAAGATAATAAAACCCTTATTATATCGATTAAAGTCATTGGAAAGTGTAGAAACCTACTTTTAAGGGTTAACATCTAATTGACTATTTACATAGTCCATATTCTATGTACATGCAAATAAGAAGGTACAAATGTGAAGGGTTTTGGAGTGATATCTAAATTGTCTAGGATCAACATGTTAAAAAGGAGGATATATAGTAATAAAAAGTTTATAATAAGTCATTTATAACATGAAAACCTTAAAATTGAAAGATCTTCTACAAAATTCCATTGTTACTTGATACAATCATTTTGTAAATCTAGAATTCTATCTTTGTTGCTTGTTGAAGCTTTGTATGAGTGATCATGAACTATTTGTAGTTGAAGAGGTTGTAATATGTTGGCACAAAATTTATCTAGGTCTTAAAACTATTTGAAAACCTTTTACAAACTTTTAAGTCTAACTGGTCACCTCTCAACCACCTATATGCCTGAGACAACCTAAACTAGGGTTTTGAAAGTAAAAGTGAAATAACTTTTAATTCATCTAGTGGAATATTTTGAAATTTTGTATTCTATTATGTTTTGGCATGGTTAACAAGATTCAAAGGGATTTGGTTTGGTATGTGACCTTATATATGGTTTTTTGAGCTATATCAGTTAACTAGACCTAAAGAAGCCTAAATAAGTTGAATTGTCTAAGAAGGTGATTGACCTGAGGGTTAAGATTTGAGAGTTGTGTCTTGTAGTGGTGGTGAAGTTAAAATAAGGTAATGGGTATCTAATTTTTTTTTGTTTGATTATAAATTATTTCTACTATGCTAACCAAGGAGATTTATGAATTTTTGGGGCTACAAGGAATGACTAACAAGATTTTAAGCCAAAGGTGCCTATGAGGGGTTTGAGAGTGAACAAAGCATCAAGGTGAATGGAAAAATGTTTGAATATAGGGGAAGAGTCCAATAAAATAAAATTAATGAAGGTATGGTGATTTAAGTAAGAAATGGTCCTTTAGATCATGTTGGTGATAGACCAAGGATACATAAGAGATCAAGGTTGACACTAAATTGAATTGGTTCAAGATTATTTTGACAAAGTAAGACTATTTATGATGTATGCACATAATAACTAGATTGTAAGAGGAATTTTGGGTTTAGAACTTCACATAGTTGACTAACTCATGATGACTGAATGAATGTTATAATGAATATGCTATAGGAAGATGGTAGAGTAATAAGTGAAGAAAAGGTGTTAAGAGTTGGGTGATTAATCTTTAAGAAGGACCTTATAGATACAAATTTAGATATGATTCTGCATCATGTTCCCTAGACATTATCATCCCAGATAGACACTTGTGTTGATGTAGGTGTCCTGCTCTGATACAAGTGTTGAGTGCCCTAAAGTCATCTAATTTTCAAATGAAATGTATCCTAATGGTCAGCCTAAGTGCTTTAATGTGAATTACTTATCCAAAGGGATTGATATAAATATAATATCAACCCTCATTCATTCCTCACCTAGCATACACCTGGCACAGATGAAGAAAACCTATCAAATACATTCAATCAAGCACTCAATAAAGTAAAGCTTTCCCATTTTATATTATTATCATATCGGTCATAGGAACACCACATAGACATATCTAAAGTACTAAAAGAGCAACCCAAGAGCAATATTTTCTAAGTTACAAGCTTGGTCATTATTGTAATTACTTTTCACATATTACATAATTCCCACATAAACCAACATGTATGGGAAAACTACATTAGTTTGAGGCCCTCCTTAGAGTATTGGATATGTAGGCAATGCTCATTGATAGAGGGGTCTTTAGGGTCAACTCGACACTATGTGTCTACTAACCTATTTTCCCCTAAAGTCACTATGAAGATGAAGAACTAGGGTTTTGAAATTTTATGAGGAATGATAATCTATGACCCATATCTAAATGCATTAGAACAAAGGTGAAGATAAACCCAAAAGCATTTAGGTGGTTGCATCATTTTATAGTAGGATTTTTATACAAGCCACCTGCATGATGTTTAGATAGTAGCATCAATGCAACCATCCCAGGCTGACACTAGTGTTTGAGGCTTTAGTGTCACTCAAATCAAAATTTGGTGAATATTCTAGAATCATCTTCCAATATACTTCCTACATGTTCTAGATCTATAACTATGTCAGTATTAAAACCATCTAATTACATTACTTATTTGTCATTTCCATATCTAGAATAGTTGTAATTACTATTTTTAGCCTATCTCAATTTAATGAATTCAAAATATGTTATATCTAAGTTTAACATCTAATTGACTTTCTATAGAGATGATTTATTATATTTGTACCTTAAGCTATCTCTATCCCTTTAACCCTAGATAACCCTATCTAGACCAAATTTAGGGTTAAACATTTGGTGAATCCATCCTCTATTATTGAGCCAAAATCCTAGTTTTCATATAAGGTTTTCTCCTTCAAAATATTTCATTTCAAATTTCTATATTTTAGTTTTTAGATCTAAAATTATACCCTAAGGTTTTTATATGGTCAAATTTATAAAGAATCAAATTTTCTCTTGTAATCATGTTTTCTATGGATATCTCTATTAGTTATTTAATGTTCTAATACCTTATAGTGGTTTTTACTTGTTATATCTCATGCCTAATTAAATTAATTAAGGATATAAGGGGTTTGAAATCTAATCACTTCAAAACAACCAAATCAAAGAATGATCATAATAGATATAAAATTCAAGCCTCTCTTTACCTATCTTATGAAAATAGTATTGAGCCTCTTCCTCCTAACCCTAAGGATGGTGATAACTATTATCCCTTTAACTAGGTCCAAGCTATCACTCATTCAATGGGTAGGGTATATGGTGTATGTATGCATTTTAAACTGAGGTACATAGGGTTTGTGCTTGTGAAGCATTAAAAGATTAAATCAACAATATGAGCAAGTTAATAGAAGAGTTACAAAAGCAAAATCAATACGTTAGTTCAAAGATTACATTATTGGAATATCAGATTACATACCTACTAAATCCAACACATGGTAGTGTTAATAATGTGTTTATATCCTCATCTACCAATGTTGTGCCAAACAAGTTTTCATATCTAGATGAAAAGCTAAAATAAAATACTTCCAAAATAAATGATTCCAAAAGTGATAAAAGACTACCAAGATTCCAAGTGAAATACTAAGAGAAATGAATCAAGATAAAGTGATCAAATTACCTCCTTTACATCCTATATGCAAATCTAAATACTACTGTGCATATCATAGAATGCATGGGCATCATAACAATCATTATTTTACATTGAAGAACCAAATACAAAGTCACAAACTAGTAGTGATCCTATCATTGATACATATATCAAGAAACCCACTCACATTATGAGTAATTCTCCTTTATCACAAGTACCAAAATAGATAATATGGGTACAAAATAAAAATTCAGATAAAAAGTAGTTGCCAATATCAAACATAGAGCAATAAAATAAATAAAAATAAAAATTAAGTCAACAAAAGTATACGCATTTATCTCTCAATAATGATACTTAGTTTTCCAAAATTTTTGGTTTTCGGATGAAATATTTACAAAAATTTGGTTAGCATGGTCAAGGACTAGAAAAAAATTCCTAAGGCATCACTTATCCTATTTCCACATATGATCCAAATGACCATAAAGGCTTGGGCTATATTGACAATACCAATGCAAATAATTCAAATATAGATTTTGCCAATACAAAAGAGCAAGAACCTATGAATGAAAATGTGGTACACAAGGAACAATTCCACAAAGAATAAGAAATGCATCAAAAGGATGATTTAAAACAAAAGCAATTACAAATGCAATAATTAGAGCACAAAAATATTATAAACACAATGCTACAAAAAGAGAAATAATAAAAGTTTCCAACTCAAACTCAAGAAAAACAAACAAGCATTTTCAAAAGAGGGTTTCTAACAAAAGAGGTCAAAAAGTAAGAGACACTTGACAAATGTAATATTCCAAATATGAAGATAAAGGGAACTACAAGCCTTTATTCAAATTAGGTTAGATTCATTGCTCATATTTATGGTAAACAATATTTAGATGAATAATTCAAAAAACTATGTTCTGATCCCCTCATTAAATTTACCCATAATCTATTCATATCTATAGTACTTGGTACCTATCGATTGAATCTATATTTGAAAAATGAGAAACTAAATGTGGATAAATTTAAACCAAAGATACTAAGTACAAAATTCCCAAAAGAGCATGATACACTTTCTGATTCTACTATGCACACAAATGACACACATGATATGGGGCCTCCATAAAGGCATCTCCTTGATGAGATCCTTGGATTTTAGTGGCAATTTTTTTGGTCCATATCATCTTTCCAAAAAAACTAAAAAAGTCAAAAAACATTCAAAAATACAAAAATGCTTTTGATACCTACATAATCTATTATATCATTAGCATCTATGTGTTAGTTCCATGTTAATGGATGGCATATCAGTTACTCTTACATACACATGTGTGTCACACTTTTATGTAAGTGTGATAAAAACATACATAGATACATGATCTATTCTTATTTTGGATTTTCAGCCTTCCTTTTACTCATGTCATGAACACATTGGGGGCATCTGCTTCTTTGGTCACAATACTCATAGGTTATATGATTTGATGATCACTTTTCATTATCATGTTTGAGATTATATGTAATTACCCATGCCTTTATCCTTGATTATATCTTTCAAAGGCTACTTGATATGTTATTCACTTGACATTTTTTTTGCTATTACATTTGATCTATGGGATACTATGATATGTTTATGTTGGTTACTTAGGATTTCCTTTATGCACTTCTTTGAGTGTCTTGACTTACTATTATCTTATTTATTTGAGAATTTGAATATGCTCCTTTGTTTTTGGCTCCAATGTCTATGTGTGATTTCTTTGCCATTTTAATATGCCATTATTTATTGTATGGACATTTGAATATGTAATTTTTAATCCTATGGACATTTGACTAAGTCATGTACCTTTAATTGTGTGGCATTTGAATATTCCCTTTATTTACAATCTCCTTAGACCATTACCTATTGACTTGATTTTGAGTGCTCTTATGTGTGCACTTATTTACTTGTTAAACTTATATTGTTACTATCTAAATGATGCCATGATCTTTATCATGAATCTTAGGAATTTATGCAATCACATTGTTTGATGTGCTTCAATTCTACATTTAATTAGACATGTCCTTCTATATGCTACATGGTTCCATTCACAAATTATATAGTTGTCTTATCCTTTTGAGGTGAGGTAACTACCCATTTTTATTCTTCCCTCATCTCAAAATGGGGGCATATTAGTGGGGGAATGTGATAAAGGCATGTTATCCACATTTGAAATTTTTTTTAGGTTTAATGGGGGAATGATTTTAAAGCATGTTCTCCACACTTATTCAGTATTTAACACATCTAGATTAAGTGGGGGAATGTCATATAGGAATGGATTACACACATTCATAGTTTTCAAATTTAATGGGGGCATACTTTGGAAGCATGTTATCCATATTTATTCAATATTCAACATCTCGAAATTAAAATGGGGGTATGTTTTAGAAACACATTCTCCATACTTGGCATAATTTTCAGATTCAGTGGGGGTATGCTTTGGAAGCACGTTCTCCACACATATTCAGTATTAAACATATCCAAATGATAGAGGGGGCATGTTTTGAAAACATGTTATCCACATTATAACTTAGATTAGTTTTTATATTTCTCCATATATAGTGGGGGCATGTTTTGGAGGTATGTTCTCCACACTTTCACAATTTTTGAATTGGCCAAAACACATAATTATATGATTTAGATTCATAATTGTGGTAGAATTTTATAAATTGGTATCATTGCTATACATAGTCTCATCATGAGACATATCTAAGGTGCATATGCTATACAATGTGCACCTAATATTGAAAAATATAAATCAATTTCAGATTTCAAAACACTATCAAGACCTGTCATCACCCACTATAATATACTTTTATGGCCTATATTGAGCCAAGTTACTACAGTAGTTGGTTTTATTTTAGTATGATTGAGATGATTAAATCACTCAATCTTTCCAAGTTTTTAGGTTGGACTTGATTATATCATCCAACCTTACCAATTTGATAGTATGAGTTGACTTTGTTTATTCATGCTCACCAAGTTATAAGTATGATTGGGTTGCATGGTTGAGTTAATCTCCACTATCAGGTGGAAAATCACATTTTATCTAGGGTTGGAGGCATGTGCCTTAAAATATCTCTCTATCCCCTTAGATATGTATATACTTTTCAAATTTATATATATTTATCCTAATATCAATTTTAGAGCCTTACAATGATAAATATTTCAAATCAACTTACCAATAGGTAAGGCACTTACATTGATACACAGGTGTACTCCTAAACCTTGATCTTTAAATTTAATTTTTTTTAATAGTTTCAAATTTAGATTATATGCATTGATTATGTACTATAACATGCTCTTCATTTTATTTTAGTCACCATAAAATCACTCAAATTATATCTAAGCAAGGGTAAAGTGTGTTATACACACTCAGGTACACATTCCTTTCATTTAAATTAACAATTCCATTACTAGATTAAAGGGGGAGGGTAATGTTGATGATATTTATATATTATATAACATGTTATCTTTACACACTTGGTAAACTCAGACCCTGGCTATTCCTTTTAGTTCTAAACCTTTTCCCTCTTTCAGAAAGTCTCACATCTACTTTATATTATTCCCCTTAGGCTATCTCTTGGCCTGACTAGTTTTATGTTGATAACCCAGAACTTTTATCTTCTCATAATGCTTAAAACCTAATTATCTTCCATCTCTGTAAGTTTTGATTTTGTACCTAATTTCTTGTTCCTTGGACACTACCATCTAGACAAACACCTATGTCGACACATGTGTCTTACTCCAATGTAAGTGTTTAGTGCCCTAAATTCATCTAATTTATAAATGAAATGTATCCTAATGGTTGGTATAATTGATTTAATATGAGTTAATTATCTAAAAATATTGATATAAATTCAAGATCAACTCTCATTCATTCCTCACCTAGCATACACCTAGCATAGACCAAGGTAACCTATCAAAAACATTCAATCAAGCACTCAATAAAGTAAAGCTTTCCTATTTTTTATTATTCTCATATCAATCATAAGAACAACACATACATAGATCTAAAGTATTGATGGATCTATCTAAGAGCCCAATTTTCCAAGTTAAAAACTAGGTTACTATTGTACTTGCTTTCAACATATTACATGATTCACACGTGACGTAACACATAGGGGAGAACTACATTAGTCTAAGGCCATCTTCAAAGTATTGAATATGTAATCAATGATCATTGATAGATGGGTATTTGGCATCAACCCAATATTATGTGCCCACTAACCCATTTTTTCCCCAAGATCACTATGAAGATGAAGAATTAGGGTTTTATAATTTTATGAGGAGCAATAGTCTATGACCTAGATTTAAATGCACTAGAGTTAAGGCAAAGATAAACCCAAAAGCATCCAAGTGGCCACTTCCTTTTCTAGTAAGTATTCTATATATGACACCTACATTAGATTCAGACACTAGTGTCAACATAACCATCCCAGGCTAATGCTAGTGTTTGAGGCTCCAAAGGCACTCAAATTAGAATTTGGTGATCATCTTCCAGTTTACTTCCCTCCTATTCTAGATCTAGAACTATGTCAACATTAGAACCAACTAAATACATTACTTCTTTATCATTTCCATATCTAACATAGCTATACTTACTATTTTAAACCTATCTTAGTTTAATAAATTCAACATATGTTATATATGAGTTTAGAATCTAATTGGCCTATTATAGAGATAATTTATCACCCTTGTACCTTAAGGTATCTCTATCCCCTTTAACCCTAGATACCCCAATCTAGACTAAATTTAGGTTTAAACACATGGATATTAGAATACAATAGTGGATCTCCCACTTTGAAAGAACCCTTTAAATGCATTGACCTTGAAGAACTATCAATAGATGAAGTAATGTAAAGCACAATGGCTATTGACACTTAGCCTTTGACTAATCAACAATCTAGGTTGGCCTGATCCAAATGGATATGGAAGTGTCATAGAAGAACATAATAAATAACATAAATGGAAAGCATTTTAAGCACCAACTTGAGACAAAGTATAAAAAATTAGAGTTAGTATATCCTTGAATTACCTTTCTTGAGGTAAAAATTCCAAATTTTTTTCCATCAGTTGAAAAGGATAAATTGATGCTTCTCTTAGAGACCTACACTTTTGAGATGGAAACCACTAATGTGCCAACTTGTCTATTAATCAATTGTCAAAAAAATAAAATAAAATAATAGGTCCGTTGAGAATTAAACTTTGAATAATAAGTTGGGGGAGGAAGAGGCCATGAAGTAGAAACTAGTAGAGGAAGAGGCCATGAATCAAAAACTAGTAGAGGAGGAGGCCTAGAAGATGAAGTTGGGGGAGAGAAAGGAGTTGGAAAGGAATAATTAATCCTTGGACATATTGATTAATATGTTACAAGATAAGGCTAGGTTCATATATTTTATGTTTAAAAGATTAGTGTATACATAACATATTATCAACATAGGGATGCAATAACATGAAAAAAACACCAAGAACTTGAGGCCAAGGTATATGTAGTTAAGGACAAGGTTGAGTTCCAAAGGATATTCAATGAGGTTGAAAACCACAATGAAGAGATAGAAAAGCAACACATGTTACTATATTTTTTTTCAAATAAATCCAACTCCAAACTTGTTATGTACCCAGGAATATGATATTATGATATATTTGAGTTGATGGAGATCCTGACATGTGGCTCACATCCCCCTTAATTAGTTATATTGGTCTAATATTTTGGATCAAATAGGTAACCTTTGGAATTAAATATATTGGGTAATGAGTTGGCCTACATTGGGATTAGGTGTTTTCCAATTCATTATTATTAATAGAGGTTTATATAAAGGATATGAATACAATTGTGAATGATATCAAATGGAGAATATTCTATCTGGTAGAAGCAAATTTGAGGTTGTTCACTTGAAGTGGCATTTCATATTAGGAGATCTTGTGGAGTTAATCCTTCCTTAATGGACATTGTATGGTATTGCCCTACCCTGAGGGTAATTATCTATCTATGAATATATTACATATTTAGGCATCTTGACCGATGAATATCTCTTGTGTTGTGTTGATCTTCATTATATTCTACATATTGTTTGATTTATTCTATTATTATATGTGAATATATTATCAAGTGGTATAATAGCTATGATTTGGGAAAATTTAAATTTGTTTTAGGCATATTTTGTAATATTGCATTTTTTTTCAAAAATAAAGTGTGAATCATGCATAGGGTTGTTCTCCTCACATAAAGGTTTGATTGAGGTGATGTTTGTGTGGTTGAAAATATAATTTTGAGAGATTAATGAGAAGTTGTCACACTAAGGATTCTGAGAAATGTCAAATGAGATATGGTCATGCAATGTTGAGCTTGCGAATCAATTTTTTTAAAAATTTATCTTTAGCGTGAAATTAGGGGAAAAACAATCAACTTTAGAGGATTCATTCATGCTTCAATTGTTTTTGATTGAGATGAATATTATATCATTGGAATGAAAATTTTGAGATATTTTATAAAAGTGGTCACATTAAGGATTCTTGGCAATATCAAGTGAGATATGGTAGATATGGTCATGCAAAGTTAACCCTATGAACTTAATTTTAGGTGATATATTTCAATGTAAAATCAACAACAAATAAGATAAATTTAGAGGATTTATTATTTATTTAAGATTTTATAATTGGGATGAATATTACATAATAAAAAAATCTATTTTATAAGTATTTCTAAAAATTGGTCACACTAAAGATTCTAAACAATATTAAGGAAGTTGTGTCCTTCGAAACTAGGGCTTTATATTTGTAGATCTGCTAATTTTTCAATGTGAAATTATAGAAAAATATTCATATTTTTCATTTTAGGTAAGAAAATAAAGTGTCATTTTTTAATTACATGATTATTTCTAATTTTATTATTTATACCATGTGATATAATATGTTTGGTGCCATGATTCTTATCATGCACGCTACTACTTGTGATATACTATGTTTATTTCCTACATTTCCATGGTAGATACTAATGCATCTATTGGTGAAAAATACTAATATTATATGTGTGCCTAATTTATATATATATCTCACTTAGGGGATTATTACTACATTAGGGAATATTACTTTTCCCTCTATGTTGTTACATTAAGACATATCATTTGTCCCTCTCTTTATCAAGCTTATTGCATGTACACTACCATTAGGAGAATCATAACCACATCACTTATTTCCACTACATGCATCCTAGCCACATTATTTATTTACATTTGGGGAATCATACCCATACACTCTCCATGAACCTCATTGATCATATCTTAATTTCTATTTAAGCATTTTAATTAAAGAAATACTTAAACTAATTTGAATTAAACTATTGAAATAAAAATGTTAATATGTACTAATATGATATTAGAATACAATAAAATACATTAAATTAAATAATTTATAAAAATTAGGAACTTGCTAAAAATAATAAATTTGACTAGGTTAGAAAGTATCCCTTAAAATATAAACAAATTTGACTGTGCAAACTTTTATAAAGTGTAAATTGTATGAAATGACCTACAAACATAGTATTGTTAGAAAACAATAATTCATAGTCTACTTGGACAAGTCAACAGGGGGTGGATAAGGGCACACTATGGTTCTATCTAGATACTACAACCATGTATTGGTTAATTGTATTCTTGATTTATTTATTTAGGCATGTGTGATAGTTTTTGAAAGTCAAATGTTGAGTTCTGTGTGCCATTGTGTCATATAGAAGTTCTGAAATTATCAAACCCTAGTCTTTCACATGCACTAGATGATAATTAGGCAATAATAGGGAGTAAAAGTGGGTATTATACCGATGTAGTTTTCCCTCTTAGAATGATTGTGTGATATGTGATTATGTAACTATAATGACTTTAACTAGATGATTAATTGTGATGCTTGACAATAGATGCCCTTGATCTGCAATAAATAATATTTAGACTTGGCTATTGGCTATTATAATGTTGTAGAGTTAATATATGATGAATATCACTCTTTTACTTAGCGTGTAATTATTTTGATAGAGAGATTTAGTGGGGTTATAATTAGTAGCCTTGATGTATTTTTATAAGAGGATATTTACAATTATTTTGCTAACCAACTTGACAAGATGCACATAAGAGCCATTATGTAACATATTAATTAGAAAAAGGGATTATTTGAGCATGAGAGATAAGGATACACTAGGGGATATGGCCATTATGCATAGCTATTCGGATAGTTTAGACTTGTTCCATAACATTAGAGACTAGGGGGAGAGGTATGCCATGAGCTTGTGGGTTGAATAGGGATGAATGCAACTCAAATAGTAAGATGTTTGTATGATATTTTTAGTGCTTAAAAGATAATTAAGGATATATTATATATTACGAGTTAGATAAATGATAAATAGACCATGTAATGGTAAGGATGATAAGAAAAAACATTTCAAGCATTAAAGATTAATTTTAAATGTCTACATTTCCCCCACTTTATTTTACCGATGCACAATGTGAAATTACTAGAGTAAACTAGACGCGAACTTGAGTTTGTATACACACTTTGTATTTGGATTTGAAGGTTTATTTTGGAAGATGAATTAATGTAAAATCCTAGCAACAATTCCATTGATAGTAATATTTATCATATTAAAAATTGAAAATTTTTAAATTTGTTATTTGTAATTTGAAAATATAACAAGGAGAGAGAAATTGACTCTGTAACTTTGGAGATGGACAAAGTGTGCATTCCCCCTTGTTTGGACATTTTTAGAAGTGATTAAACTATGGCTATTTGAGATTGATAAAGTCCCAATTTGAAAAACCATTGAATGGTCTTGAGTTGGAAAGACTATATTCTGCAACTCTCATTTGACTGTATAGAGTACTCTATAAAATATTTGAAGGGGTGGAAGCATAAATTTTGGCCCACTACATATTTTAAAAGTGCAACCATAGACATTGAGTGTCACTAAACTCTAATATGGTCCACTTTCCATTGAGATAAATCAAACTGCTATATACAAATCGAGATTCTATCTGCAACTTTAAAACTTTGAAACTTGAGAATTTCTAAATGCTATAATAGAAACATGAACATGAATGAATATCATGCCCCATATATGTTTGTTGTATTGAAATTCTATTTAAAACTATAATTTAAACTTTGCACTTTGAAACTTTTAAATTTTTCCACTTTTGAAACTTTTGCAACTGTTGAAACTATAATGACGAGTGCACATACTTTTTACATGCCCCCATAATCTTTTTTTTTGAATCTTATTACCATTTGAAAAATATGTATTTCCATAAATCCAATTTTTTTTTTTCATGAAGCTTGAATGTTGTAATGAATTCCATTGTGATTCCCCCATTTTGAGATGAGATATGTAGCATGCAAGTCACTTATCTAAAAAAAAAAACATATGTGAAAAATATAATTATTTGAATATTTCAATTTGATTGCAGTCATAGTATTTGAATATAATATTGAATTTTCATATGAATCATGTGTTATAAAGATCTATCATTGAAGCATATAAACAATGTATGCATGATATACATCATAAAACTAGAGAAAACATAGAATATATAAGTGATGCATGGCATGAATCATGAAACCATAGTAAAATATATAGAGTGCATGATATGAATCATGGTACCATAATAGGAAGAAAAAAAATTGAAGTAATGTAATATATTTTTTCATGTAATTGGCATAATATGTCACACATAAGGCCTAAGATGCCACATACAAGGGACATAGAAATGTTGCATAATACACAAGGACAAAGGCCACACACAAATAGCATAATGATGTCATACAATCAAGAATTTTAACATACAAGGCCAAGGGCCACACACATGATAAACAAGCAAGTATAATCTAACATGTAGTAAAATAATAATGTAAATATAAGCACATAATAAATGAGAGTAATATAGTTCCATCATATGTATGAATTTAAATGTTGGCAAGTAGCATATTTCATGTAATACATGTGAAAAATATGAGTGATTAGAAGGACATTTGTATGATATGTATTTCAACATGGTGGAATTGTTTTGGATATAAACAATATCTTAAAATGTTCATGTAGAATTTATAAATGTTCCTAACTTAACAAGGCTATTGGGTAATGAGGGAGGCCTAACATCAAAGAATCATGTGAAAGTATCTCTTGTATCACACTCAAGTACCTTGTAAGAAACATTGTGTATTAAAATATGGAATATGATATCTATTTAACATAGAATTATAAAAAAATGAAAATAAGTAAGCTAAAGACATTTGAAAATGCTTTAGGTTCTGATTTTGAATTTTTGAAAATATTTTGATTTTTTTGGGAATATATGCATTTTTTTGAATTTTTTCCAATATTTGAATGCTAAAAGGGATTTGAAAAATAAGTGATAACAATAAAAGTTTTTAAAATATAAGTGGGATAGATTTGAACAATCCTCAATAAAGTGTAGAAGCATAACATGATAAGGTAGGAGGCAGACAATGTGCCCCCAATATATATTTAACTTTGAGTAATAACAATGTATTGCAAATATGTAAAACATATAAGAATGTACATGCTACTCGATTGGGGAAGACACTAAATGTGATCATGTAAAAATTAACAATATGAGATCATCTAAATTACAAAAGACATAGGATATGTAATGATAAACAAGTGGAGTGCCATAGAGATAGGTGTCTCAGACTATTTGAATCAGTTTTCAAATGAAGAGGGTAAGTACCCAAAGTGAAAAATAAAGCAAAGGGGCTAGAAGAATGGTTGGATACGGTATAGAAGAATTAAAAAAGAATATATGTAGTTGTTAATATTGTTTTAAGATAATTTTCAACTAGATGGAAAAAGGAAAGACAAATAATCATTGGGTGTTTTAGTACTTGCGTATGTAATAATTAGTTCATTATGGGATTTAGAATCACTATTATAAAGATCATACCAATATTCTACATTAACAGGATCATAATCATCATAGGAAAAATTTAACTTCTTAGGTTGTGCTTGAGATCATGAGATGCTATTTTTATTATCTTTTGTATTTGTGTATGAGAGATTCATTGCACCATAGACTGGAGTGGATTTTTGAATATGTGTATCATTTTTAGTTTTTGCATATTATCTTGAATTAGATAATGATAATGTATGATTGGTTGAACACTAGGAAAAGAGTTAATTGGTGATTTGAATTTATATTTTTTCTCTATGCATGAAGTATATGTGGTAATGCTTAATTCATTAGATACTATATTTTTATCATTAGACTGTGTAGGAATATTTTGCTTTTGACATTTAATCACAATTTTTTTGAAAAAGGATATTTCTTGCTTATCTTTAATTTTTTATTATGATTTTTATTTAGATAATTGTTATTTTTACAATCTTTCTTGTTCATCTAGGTATTTTTATAATCTTGATTTTTCATCTTGTTTTTTTTGTATATTTGCTTGCTATAATTTTGATTTTTGGATCTTCGTTTGTTTTTTAATTGTCTTTTTGTATCCATATTATCTCTTTATGTTCTTTTATCACTTTATTTTTATGAGATTCAATATAAGTGAGTTTCTTAATAGGTCTATCTATTATAAGATCACCACTATCAATGATACTTTGTATTTTTTCTATAAATCCCAACAACTATCTGTATGATGCCCATGAAATCTATGATATACAAAATAGTATTTTGATATTTTTATAGGAGGCATAGAAGGTAATATAATTAAATTATTTTGAATCATTTAACATAGAAGCTTAGTTGGAATCTTAATATCCATTTGTATATTTTTTGAAATATGAAGTGTAGATGTATGTTGTTTATAAAACACATGAAAGCTAGATGAAGATGTAGATAGATACATGATTAACATTAGCATATTCCATATATTTATAATTTTTTTGCTATTTTAAAGAGATATGATCTTTGAAATTATATATTGTTTTTTTAAAAACTCTTCTATTAAATTTTGGATATTGATGATTTGATCTTGAAGGGCTTCATAAGCATAGAACTTATGGATATTTGATTGAGTATGCACATCATCAAGAAAAGGTGGAAGGAATCTTAATTTATATTAAGAGATTCATTGATTATAAATGAGTTAATTAATTCTTGTTTATTGATAACATTGAGATAATTGGCACTAGAAAGAGAAGCATTAGCATCATGTGGCGACTCTATGCTAATAATATGACATTGTGTTATAATAGTGGCATTATGTAAAGAAAAGCTTGAGGATAGAGTAGGATAAAAATCACAATATGTGGTAGAAGGAATAACATTGGTTTAAATTGAAACTAAACAAGGATCTAAGGAAGTTTTCAAAAGGGATGCTATGGGAGAATTCGCAGAGAAACCTAAGGGTGTGACAATAGGTAGATTTAAAGTAGAAATAAGAGAGTGACCCAAAGAGGAGGCTAGAGGCATGATCAAATATAATTTAAAAGGAAGTGGTAAAGATACCTATAAAGAGGAGTTTGGATGTGTAACCAAAGAAGAGTCTACAGGAGATTCTAAAATGGAATCAATAGATGTGACCAAAGAGGACTATATGAGATTCCAAAGGGGAATCAATATTTGTGATGAAAGAGGAATCTTATGGAGATTAAAAAGGGGAATATATAAGTGTGATAAAAGAGGAATCTATAAGAGATTAAAAGGGGAATCAACAAGTGTGAAACAAGAAGAACCTATAGGATATTCCAAAGGAGAATATATAAGTGTGATAAAAGATGAAACTATAGGAGATTCCAAAAGGGAATCAATAGGTATATGTGGTTGAGTGGACACTTGTGACTAAGGGTCAAAAAATTCAGATACATCATCATAAACATTACTAAATTCATATTCCCTAAGTGTTTGTTTAATATGAGTTGTCTATTTAGGATAGTAAATCAAAATGCATAGCATGAGAAGAGAATAATAGATCTACATGATGTACACCATTTACTTATTGAATTTGACTATCCATGATATATGATATAAATGAAATGTTTATTATAAACAAGAAATTTATTATGTAAAAATAAGTGAATGATTATGAATATAATACAATATTAAGTAAGAATGCTAAGGACTATGGATGTAATACACACATAATTGAAGGTATGAAGGTGATCTAGGAAGGGTTTGCTTGATTTGTAAGCTCTTAAAATTACTTGATCATTCATTGATTAGTGTCAGACCAATGTTTCAACACACTAAATATGGAGATAAAACCATGATTTTATCCCTCTAATCCTATTTTTGAGGGTACAGCGAAAGTAACCTCCCTAGGCATTATGATCCTCTTAGATGCACCAAAAAATAGATAAATAAAAGAGGCTTCTTATTAGTATAAATAAGGGACCCTAGGAATTTATGATATACTGTGAGGTACATGGAAATTAAACTCTATTTTTAGTGTTTTAATATGGTTATGAGTATTGGGGTAAACCCCTCATGCCATAGTTTTTGTAAATAGATACCACATAGCAATTCATGACAATCACTAAGTAGTTTAAAAATTATTGGAACACAGTTTGTAAACAAATCAAAATCAAGTCAAAACTAAAGTAAAAAATAAGAAAAAATATATATTTAGTTTAAAAAAGCAACTAAGTTTCAACTGATTTCACAAGAAAAAGTTTTTGTGCTAGAATCATCCAAGGTGATAAGATAATTTATTTAGTGTCAAATTTAATCCAAGGTTGAATAAATTGAATCTTTTTGTGTTGGATATTATCCAAAGTTAAAGGTTGTTTTCTTTTAGTTTTATCAATTTAAAAAAACTTGAAAGAATTCCTATCCAAATAATCAAGGAAAAATAACAAGCAATGTTTTGAAAAAAAGGGGTTCACCAGAATGTTTAACCCTTTTAATTTAAGAAGTATTTAAGCTATTGAAATAGAAATGATAATATTTACTAGTTTGATATTATAAAATAGTAAAATATAGAAAAATACATAATTTATAGAATTTAATAACTTTCTAAAAATAGCAAAATTTGACTAGGGTTAGAGAGTGTCCCTTAAAATAGAAATAGATCTAATCGTGCAAACTGTTAAGAAGTGTGAGCTGTATGAAAACTTAAAAACACAATACTGCTAGAAAACATTAATTCATAATATACTTGGACAAGTTTTTGGGAGGCATATAGGGTGTACTATGGCCATGCTTGGCTACTACAACTATGTCTTGATTGAGTGTATTCCTAATTTGTTGATTTGGGATTGTTTGATAGTTTTTGAAGGTTGAATGTTTAGTTATGTGTGCCATTGTGTCATGTAAAAGACTTAAAAAATAAAACCCTAGACTTGCACATGTACTAGATGATAATTAAATAAACAAATGGAGTAAAAATAAGTTAGTAAAGACATCTGAGCTAGCCTTAGAAACCTTGTATGACTGAGCATTACCTACATAGACCAAATGGGATTTAGGCGAATATAGTTCTCTCTTTTAGAGTGACTGTGTGATCCATGATTATGTAATTAGAATGCATCTACCTAGATGATTGATTGATATGCTTAATAATAGATTCCATTGAATTGTAAACTTGACCATTGACTATTATAAAGTTGTAGAGTTGAGATAGGAAGAAATAGTGCTATTTTGATTAACGTGCAGTGATTTTTTAGAGATATTTAGTGGGGTTATAGTGATTATCCTTGATGTGATTTTATAGGAGAATATTTATATTTATTTTTCTAACTAACATGAAAATATACTTATAATATCACTAATGTAATGTATCAATTCAAAAAAGTGACATTTAGAGCACAAAGACAAGGCCACAATATGAGACAAGGTTGCATTGCATCCCTATCTATATAATGCAAATCTATCCCAAAAGACTAGAGACTGGAGAATCATGTCTGACAGGACCTTGTGGGATAAATAAGGATGAATGTAATTAAAATAGGAATATTTACATGATATTTGTAGTACTTAAAAGATAATGAAGGTGATATCATAGATTGTGAGTTACCAAAATGATAGATAAACCAAAAAAGGGTAAGGATGCCAATAATAAATATTGTCAAACATTAACAATTAATTTTATGTGTCTAAAATTTTATGGAGTATATTACACTTATGTGTGTATTGATTCTACATTTATAAGGATGTCTCATTATCCTCCATACACCTAGTCACATGGCAGTCACTATATTGGATACTATATTGCTATATATTGACCACATTTAGGCATGCAATTTATACCTCTTCACCAGGATTTATTGGGACATCATTAGTACATCCATATTACTATTTAATCTTCAAATTTATCACATATTCCTATTTTTATTTACATGATGAAATCTTCTTATGGTTACATTAGCGCATATCACTTGCCCTTATTTCTTATTATCTCATTTGCACATGGGTCATTTGTAGTTACTTCATCCCCACATGGATCACAAATTCCTATTGAGTTTTACATGATGATGTTTTTCTATTGTACATACAAATGGTACAAATATAATTTCAATAATTAGAATAACTATACTTATTTTTATATGTTACACATTGTACGTTTAATAATTTTATTTTGAGATGAGTGATTTGTAGGACCATCTCTCACCTCAAAATAGGGGCATCTATTTAACTATTCTATCAAGATATTCCAAATCTAAATTCCACATATTTTCTTGCCACCAAGCAATGACACCAAATATGTTCATGTCATCATATAGTGAGATTATATTTATTTGATTATTTGATCATAAAGTAGATCTATTCCTACCCCATCGTAGTGAGATAATTGAGACCTTATAATATTTGCTTCTTTGATCAAGAAGTAGAGTTTTTCACCTGAGCCCTTGAGTTGTATTTTTAATTTTTAACATCAAAGTTACAATAGTGGTAGTATGGTTCACATACCCACAGGGGTATTATTTTATATGTTTGATTTTTAGTTTTTATTTCATTTTATTATAGTCACACTGATTTATTAAGACATTGATACACTTGTATGAATTTTTGTTTGCTTTTAGGTATACCCAGTTTTTAACATTTATATTGTGAGTGAGCCAATAAGAATCCAAAACATTCATCCTTCCATCCCTATTAGGTAATGTTCAGGTATGTGATTAAGTTTTTATTTTACTTTGATACAAATACATGTATTCACATGTTTTATATTTTAAGTATTTGCCAATGAAATTAAGATAAAACTAATGCATTAGATAGATATAATATTAAAAAAAATAAACTATATTTTTTTGATTTGCATTTGTGGTTAAAAATAGTAAACATGTTAAAGGAAAATACTAAATTGATAATTGAACATAGAAAAAGGAAAAAGATTATTGAATTATCACACCTTAATGAATTCTATAATTATGAATGTGGATCTAGAATATGCAGGTATATATATACGTATAATCTAAATTTGAGCTTATGACTATACATGGAAAAATGTTATTCATACCATGTGAATGATCGTTAGTCCCATGTTTTGACCAATAATTATTTCATGTTGCATTGTACTTGTCCTGTGCTTACTTTTAAATTTTGAATTTTTATGTGTCTGAGTGCCACTGGACTCTATGGCTTTTTGTACCTATTATTATATGATTTTTTGGGAAGAAACACATAAATTATGTCTTCTTCCTTATTATTTACCTAGTTTTCCATCAACTTAGAAAACAATAAAGTTATGGGTTAGACAACCACTGTGTGAGTTAAAAATACATATCCCACACTCCAAAATGAGGCCTTGACATAATTTTTTGCAATGTGAATATAATATTTAGTTATGGTTTTGATCCTCCTCTTCCTAAATGTAAATATGTAGATAGATGTAAAACATCTAAAACCTTTCAGTATAAAATGGCGATGCATAAATGACGACTTCATCACAAGTGCATCAATAGCTATGGAAAGGGTTAGAAATAACTTGAATTATGGATCAAAATAGCACATGATTTATTACTCTCTCTTTTTTCTCTATATGCATATAAATAAACTTGGTATTATACACTTGGCAACATCAAATTTGACACACTTGGATTTTGTATACACATTTGAATCTTGTGCACACATTTCACTATCAATCAACCTATCTATTTTTTTAGATAACCCAATTTACCAATACACATATTTTATATCACCCTAGTCTATGCAAAAAATAATAATAATCCTAAATAGACTATCACCATATCCTGAATTACTAAATTTCATGTTCATGACTGTGTCAATAATAGTTAGATAGTTGTAATTTTTCACAAGTGTTTACCTTTATTGGTAGTGTAAAGAACACAATAATTAATTTTAAAATTAGGATATTTTCATTAGGTTGGCACAAACACATTTTATGGGTCGATCAGAGTGAAAAATATTATAGTCATTTATAAATACAAATCAAGCCTACAGTGTTACTCACTTGGTCATTAGGTCACCACTTGACAGTAAAATTGAGAAATTAATGAACATTCTCTTGAGATACTATCATAAAAACATACACATATGAAAACCCCTCAAAGGGACAGCCCTAGAGCCAAGTCTAAACATAGACAGGAGTTAATGTTGTATGTTATCAAGTGTTGAAACCTAAACATTACATTACATTCTAGCATGATCATGATGGTGTACACACACCTAGGTGGGAGAGCTACATGCATTTTGAGCTATCTTTAGAGTATTAAAATCAAGGAATGCCTAATAACTTAGTGGGGATTGCTTAGGTTTATCTAACCCATATTTCTAACCCATTTTTCAAAGATCACATTGTGTAGAAAATGCAATTAGTGTTATACAAGAAATATAAACAAAACATGGACCAACATATAGGACCAATGATGAGTACACATAAAATTTTAGGAAAAATAGTTTGAGGTGGCACATACCTACACTATCAATAGGGATAAAACTAGTCACTATAGGGGTTTGAGCTTTATCGATCATGTTTGCATAAGGTTTGAGGTTTTTTCCCTTGTTCTAAGTGGTTACAAATTATTTTCAGGGATTGTGATGAATACAATAACCAACAAAAAATAGAAAACAAAAATAAGCTAAGTAAATCTCTCTTCCATAGACTTGTCAATCATATATATTTTATGTGAAAATTCAACCTACCTCTTTCACATTTAGACTTGTATGATTATTTCCATATTTTATAAAATCTAAATATGTATAGTTTTATATTATTTAAATAACATTAATAAAAAAAAATTAAAACATTATGGTGAACCTAATCATTGACTTGAGCATGATAAAACCTAGGCATTTTTTACTTTGGGTTTCATATTTTATTCTTATGGTTCAAGATTTATCCTTTGTTAGGGTCTGATTTTTAGATTTGATTTTTAATTTACCCTTATTCACATAAGAAAAACCCATTAATAACTATAATAGATGATGATAGCTTATATTTTGTGATTCAAGATATGATTTTCATGATTTTATGTTTCTTTCCTAAAATATATTATATGTTTCTAGTTCATGTAATGCATTGGGTTAAATTTATATGTAATAAAAATAAGGATGATATTAATAATTTTTAATTCTTAGCTCTCCTTAGTAACACGTATTACATGAATGTTGAGTCTAAAATACTTCTAGTTACTACTATATGGGAAAGGGCATGTATGAATCCTTTCATTTCTCATCCACCTAGACCTCAAGTTAGTGATAACCACCATCCCTCCCCCCTTATTCACCCTAGGATTATATAATATATTGAGGTCCTTGCTATCATAACATAAAGAGGTAGGGTGCATAGTCTTTTAGAATTTTGTATTAATGTTCCATTTGAAATATCTCGGATTTTTGATTTTAAAGGTAAATCTTCCCAATCAATGAAAATTAATGTGCCTATTTTGGACATCTATGATCACACTTAAACCTTGAATGAATCTATTCAAAATGGCACCATTCCTACACATCATATTATTATTGTGATGCATTCCATAGATAAATTTAAAAAATGAAACAAAATTGTATCTCTAAAGGTTATATAACTTGAAGATAAGTTTATACATTTCCAAAATCTTGAGCATGCTACTATAAATTGCATCATTATCTATCCAATCAAAATCTACGAGTCTCATAATATTTTATTTATGAAATGGGTTAAGAAAAAAAATTATCTATGACTAATGAATCATGAAATGAAAATAAGATTAATACATTTCCAATTGAAACTCTTAGAAACATGCTTCATAAAAAAATGGTCTTATTACCTCCTATTATTCCTGTGAAAATATCCATATACTATTGTTCTTATCATAGAGGTCATGAAGATCTCACAGATAAGTGTTTGGATTTAAAACACAAAATATAAGATATTATTGAAATTTGTGACCTTATATTGGATACATATATTAAATCACCACCAAACTCAATCACACCTTCCAAAATTGAACAACCCACTAAAATTATGGTTCCATCTCCCAAGATCAAATTGATAGAAAAAATAACTACCAAAATAAGGTTTGTAGAATAAAGAGGTGCTTAAGAAATAAGTTCATAAATAATATGGTCCTATAAGACTAATGTTAAAAATATGGTTTCCAAGATGGAAACCACAAACCCTTCTTCACTCCTATATCCTTTTATCATTATACATAATATAGATCATAAACAATGCACCAATGTCATGGTTGATAACTTTTGGCTCATGGAACTTATTCCTAAAGTGAACATTTTACTTTGGCTCATCATTTATAATAGAATCCTCACAATGGATAATCTTAAAAAATGTGGACTTGTGGTTGTCAATAGATTCCCCTTGTGCAAAAAGGAGGATAAATTAGTTTATCATTTAGTTATGGAGTACCTTTTTATTTTTAAGGTTTGGAGTGTAATTCTTAGTACCTTTCAGATGTCTTGGTTTCACTTTCCCTCACTCTTATAGTTTTGGCATTATTGGATAGCTCCAATCAAAAGTGATGCATTAAAGAAGTCATGGAACTGAGCCCTACCCCACACCCTATGGGGAATTTGGAAGGAACATAATGATAGAATTTTTAAGAACTTTAAGAGATCCAATCTGAGAGTAGCCCTTAAAATTAGAAATTTGTTAGTAGAAAATCTTGGGGCCTATAAGAAATTTATTAAATTCATATGTGGGGGAAAGAATCATTAATTTAACATAAGTAAAAATTAAATCTTTCAATCACCCCAGGGGAGGATCCAAGTAGTGAGAAGAGGAAAGCTACTAAATGGTAGGATCCTTCTCTAGGATGGGTAAAATTAAATTTTGATGGAGCCTCTAAATGAAAACTTGAGAGGGCTGGTGGAGGAATCATTCTAAGAACTCATATGGGTGAAGTTATTGTATCTTATTCAAGTATTATGGGAATACAAAAATTCACGAGGAAGAAGCTAGAGATGCACTATGGGGACTTCAACTAGCGAGAGTTAGGGGTGAATCATTTAGAACTGGAAGGAGATTATTTCAATGTTATACATTGCCTTCTAAAGAAAAATTTAGAAAGTTGGAGTGTTAGTAACATAATATTAGAGGCCTTGGAGATCATCAAATCTTTGGATGAGATTAATATCCAACACATATATAGAGAAGGGAATCAACTTGTGGATTAGTTTGCCAATATGGGAGTGGATACTAACAACTTCAAAAAATGGAAAACTAAAAAGAAAATGTTGGATGTTATCACCCAAATAATTAATCAAGAGGAATTTCATTCCTTTATTAATTAAATAACTCTATAAATGGTGTTATTTTAAGGAGTTTTACCTATTAATGACAATAATAAGATTATTTGGTTTATCATCTAGATTTGCATTAATGTCTTTTTATTGAAAGAGTGGAATTATAGGCTTGATAAAAGAGTATTATTTAGACTCTTGTCTCTTAAGAATAAAATTTTGATTATAATATTAAATCACAATCATGAATCCTCTTTATCCATTAAGATGAGGAGGTGGTTTAATGATGGATTGGTCATCCATAGTGAAACTCAAGTGGAGATTTGCATGGGAGATTTCATCATAATTAAGTGACTTGAGAGGCTGATTAATCATTTTCAATAGCACGAGTAATACATAATTTGGAATAAGGTGACCCTATATTTCAAATTTATCTCTACACAAATTCATTTTGATTATAATTGAGGAACAAATAAAATGGGAGGTGATCTATGTCAAATAAAACCATTCTCGATAGATATATTGGACATAGATTTTGGAGCTATGGGAAATCCTTTAGTATGGAGTATTTAGGAACTTAATTATGAAAATTGAGGGTTATCAAAAACTCATATTTATATTAAATTTGTAGAGGGTTGGAATGTTAGAATTTTAGGATTCACAGGATTTAATTTGAGGTAACATAGGAACTCATCGGCCATGTTGCTGGCATGAAGATATATGGTAGGAAGTTTTATAAAACTAATAGATAAAATAAGGGATAAATTAAGAAATTATTATCTAAAGGGGAGGAATTAATCCCATTCCAACATCATTAACTATAGGATTCCATACATTGGCCCTACAATGCTGTGGCCAAATAGATTATGAAATTCATCACTTTATATGGAAGGTACAACTCTATCTTAACCTTTTATTTTGTTTTTATCAATCTATTCAGATATCAACATATGGTTATCATTACCTATTACATTATAATTTATATGGAAATATTTATTTTATAATCAAGGAAATGGGAAGGGATATTTCCTCTACACCAAGTGATAATTATGCTTCTGTGGAAGTATGTCAAATCTGAGAAGATGAGTCTGACTTATATACCCTATGATAAAAGAGTTTAGGGTTTAAAATAACCTTCCAATTAGATTC
The DNA here is from genome assembly GCA_037957365.1 of Torreya grandis. NCBI lineage: Eukaryota > Viridiplantae > Streptophyta > Pinopsida > Cupressales > Taxaceae > Torreya > Torreya grandis. The sequence goes on from JARHVA010004216.1 coordinate 1,109,556, forward strand.
AAATATCTTATAGGAACAATCTAGCTTATAATAATGATGGTGAAGGGCCTAACAACTATGTCATGGGAAAACTAGCTAGTATTGAAGACATTAATACTAGGTCTGATAACTATGGGATAAAAGAGGCAATTGAGGGACTTAATCTTCTAAATAATTAGGAAGATATCAAAACCAAAAGAGATAATGATCATAGAAAGATTAATTTTTTTTTGAGGAAGCAAGGATTGAGAAAGAGTATTTCAAGGAACATACCAACCTCAAAGAGATTTGGGAAGAAATAGATCTTCACATAGCTTTCCTTAGATGGTTCTAAAAGGACCAATGATTAATTAAAGAGACCATAAAAAAAGGTTTGGGCACTAAAGAAGTGGCCTGAAACAAATAATAATTTTAGGAGTTGGTAAGATTGTATACTCCAAATCTTACTTGAGTGTATAAAGTACTCTATAAAATATTTGAAGGGGTGAAAGCACAAATTTTGGCCCACTACATATTTAAAAAGTGAAACCATAGAAATTTAGCATCACTAAACTCTAATGTGGTCCACTTTCCATTGAGATGAATCACACTACTACATACGAATCTAGATTCTATCTGTAACTTTGAAACTTTGAAATTTGAGAATTTTTAAATGCTATAATATAAATGTGAACATAAATTAATATCATGCCCCCTATATGTATGTTGTATTGAAATTATATTTTAAACTATAATTGAAACATTGCACTTTGAAACTTTTGAATTTTTCCACTTTTGAAACTTTTTCAATTGTTGAAACTATTTGAAACTATAATGATGAGTGCACATGCATGTTACATGCCCCCATAATCTAATTTTTTGAAGCTTATTACCATTTGAAAAATATCTATTGCCATAAATCTAATTTTTTTTTTCATGAATATTGAATGTTGTAATGAATCCCATTTTGACGCCCACATTTTTAGAAGAGATATGTAGCTTGTAAGTCACTTATCTAAAAAAAACACATGTGAAAAATATAAAACTTTGAATATTTCAATTTGATTACATTCATAGTATTTGAATATAACATTGAAACATATAAATAATGTATGTATGATATACATCATGACACTAGAGTAAACATAGAATATATAAGTGATGCATGACATGAGTCATGGCACCATAGTAGAATATATAGAGCACATGATATGAATCATGGCACCATAATAGGAAGCAAAAAAAAATGAAGTAATGTAATATACTTTTTCATGTAATTGGAATAATATATCATGCATAAGGCCTAAGATGGCACATACAAGGGACATGGAAATGTTTCATAACACACAAGGACAAAGGCCACACATAAATAACATAATTGTGCCATACAATCAAGAATTTTAACATACAAGGCCAAGGGCCACATACATGATAAACAAGTAAGTCTAATCTAACATGTAATAAAATAATAATGTAAATCAAAGCACGTAATAAATGAGAGTAATATATTTCCATCATATGTACGAATATGAATGTTGGCAAGTAGCATATTTCATGTAATAAATGTGAAAAATATGAATGATTAGCAAGATATTTGTATGATATGTATTTTAACATGGTGGAAATGATTTGGATAGCAAAAATATGTTAAAATGTTCATGTATAACATATAGGTGCCCCCAACTTAACAATACCATTGGGTAATGAGGGAGGCCTAACATCAAAGAATCATGTGAAAGTATATCTTGTATCACACTCAAGTGCTTTGTAAGAACTTTGTGTATTGAAATATGGAATATGCTATCTATATAACATAGAATAAAAAACAAATAAAAACAAGTAATCTAATGACATTTGAACATGCTTTAGGTTATGATTTTGAATTTTTGAAAATATTTTGATTTTTTTGGGACTATATGCATTTTTTTGATTTTTTTTCCAATATTTGAATGCTAAAAGGGATTTGAAAACTAAGTGATACGAATATTAAAAAAAAAAAATATAAGTGGTATAGATTTAAACAATCCTTAATAAATTTAGAAGCATAACATGATAAGGTAGAAGGCAGACAATGTGCCCCCAATGTTTATTTAACTTTGGGTAATAACAATTTAGTGCAAATATGTAAAATATATAGGAATGTACATGCTACTCAAATGGGGAAGATACTAAATGTGCTCATGTAAAAAGTAATAATATGAGATCATGTAAATTCCAAAGGACATAGGATATGTAATAATAAGCAAGTGGAGTACCATAGAGATAGGTGTCTCAAACTATTTGAACTAGTTTTCAAATTAAGAGGGTAAGTACCCAAAGTGAAAAATAAAGCAAATGGGCTAGAAGAATGGTTGGATAAGGTATAAAAGAATTAGCAAATAATCTATGTAGTTGTTAATATTGTAATAAGAGATTTGCTAACTAGATGGAAAAAGGAAAGGTAAATACTCATTGGGTGTTTTAGTGCTTGCACATGTAATAATTAGTTCATTATGGGATTTAGAATCACTATTATCAATATCATACCAATATTCTACATTAACAGGATAATAATAATCATTGTAATCATTATCATATCATAAAGTTAACATCTTAGGTTGTGCTTGATATTAGGAGTTGCTATTTTGATTATCTTTTGTATTTGTGTATGAGAGATTCATTACACTATAGAATGGAGTTGATTTTTGAATATGTGTATCATTTTTAGGAGATTTCATCTTATCTTGAATTAGAGAATGATCATGTATTATTGGTTGAACATTAGGAAGAGAGTTAATTGGTGCTTTTACTTTATATTTTTGCTCTATGCATGAAGTAGATGAAAGGCTTGATTCATTAGAAACTATATTTGTATCATTAGAATGTGTAGGAATATTTTGATTTGGAGATTTAATCATGATTTTTTTTGAAAAATGAGATTTATTGCTTATCTTTAATTTGTTATTATGATTTTTATTTAGATAATTATTATTTTTGAAATCTTGCTTGTTTGTATAGTTTTTTTTATAATCTTGATTTTTCATCTTATTTTTTTTGTAAATTTGCTTGCTCTAAAAATGATTTTTGGATCTTTGTTTATTTTTAAATTGTCTTTTTATATCCATATTATCTCTTTATGTTCTTTTTTCACTTTATTTTTAGGAGATTCAATATAAGTGGGTTGCTTAATAGGTTTATCTCTTATAGGATCACCACTATCAATGATACTTTGTATTTTTTCTGGAAAGCCCAACAACTATCTGTATGATGTCCATGAAATATATGATATACATAATATTATTTTGATATTTTTATATAAGGCATAGAAGGTAATGTAGTCAAATTATTTTTAATCATTTAAATTAGAAGCTCAGTTGGAATCTTATTATCCATTTGTATATTTTTTTAAATATGAAGTGTAGATGTATGTTGCTTATGAAACACATGAAAGCTAGATGAAGATGTAGATACATGATTAAAATTAGCATATTGCATATATTTATATTTTTTTTCTATTTTAAAGAGATATGATCTTTAAATTTTTTTTTTTACAACTCTTCTATTAAATTTTGCATATTGATGATTTGATCTTAAAGGGCTTCATAAGCATAAAACTTATGGATATTTGATTGAGTATGCACACCATCAAGAAAAGATGGAGGGATAGGATCTTAATTTAGATTAAGAGATTCATTTATTATAAATGAGTTAATTACTTCTTGTTTATTGATAATATTTAAAGAATTAACACTATCAAGATAAGCATTGGCATCATGTGGTTACTCTATGCTAATATTATGTTGTAATAATGGCATCATGTAAAGAAAGCACGAGGATAGAGTAGGATAAAAATAGAAATATGTGGTAAAAGGAATAACATTGGTTTCAAATGACACTAAAGGAGGATCTAAGGAAGCTTTCAAAAGGGATGCTATGGGAGAATTCATAGAGGAATCTAAGGGTGTGACAATAGGTAGATTCAAAGTAGAAACAAGGGAATGACCTAAAGAGGAGGCTAGAGGCATGATAAAATATAATTTGAAAGGAATAGGTAAAAATACCTCTAAAGAGGAGTTTGGATGTGTAACCAAAGAATAATCTATAGGAGATTCTAAAATGGAATCGATAGATGTGACCAAAGAGGACTATATGAGATTCTAAAGGGGAATAAATATTTATGATAAAAGAGGAATCTATAGGAGATTACAAAGGGTAATATATAAGTGTGATAAAAGAGGAATCTTTAGGAGATTCAAATGGGAATCGATAGGTCTGAAACAAGAGGAACCTATAGGATATTCCAAAGGGGAATATATAAGTGTGACAAAAGATGAAACTATAGGAGATTATAAAATGGAATCAATAGGTATATGTGGTTGAGTGGAAACTTATGCCTAAGGTTCAAAAAAGTTAGATACATCATTATAAACATTACTAAAATTGTCTTCATTATGTGTTTGTTTAATACGAGTTGTCTATTTAGGATAGTAAATCAAAATGCATAGCATGAGAAGAGAATAATAGATCTAGAAGATGTACACCATTTACTTATTGAATTTGACTATCCATGATATATGATACAAATGAAATGTGTACTGTAAAAGAGAACTTTAGTATGTAAAAATAAGTGAATTATTATGAATATAATACAATATGAAGCAAGAATGCTAACGACTATGGATAAAATACAAACACAATTAAAGGTATGAGGGTGATCTAGGCAAGGGTTTGAATGATTTGTAGGCTCTCAAAAATACTTGATCATTCATTGATTAGTGTCAGCCCAATGTTTCAGAGCTCTAACTATGGAGGTAAAACCATTATTGTATCCCTCTAATCCTAGTTTCAAAGGTACAATGAAAGTAATTTCCCTAGGAATTACACTCCTTTCAGATACACCAAAAAATAGATGGATAAAAGAGGTTTTTTATTGGTATAAATAAGGGACCCTAGGCATTTATGATACACTGTTAGGTACATGGAAATGAAACTCTATTTTTAGTGTTGTAATATGGTTATGAGTATTGGGGTAAATCACTCACGCCATAGTTTTTGTAAATAGATATTGCATAGCCCTTCATGACAATCACTAAATAGTTTGAAAATTACCAGAGCATACTTTATAAAATAATTAAAATCAAGTCAAAAATAAAGTGAAAAATAAGAAATAAAATATATTTATTTTAAAAAAGCAAGTTTTAACTGAGGTCAAAAGAAAGAACTTTTATGCTGGAATCATCCAAGGTGACAAGATAATTTATTTAGTGTCAAATTTAATCCAAGGTCAAAAAAATTAAATATTTTTGTGTTGGATATTATATAAAGTCAAAGGTTATTTTCTTTTAGTGTTAGTAATTTACAAAAACTTGAAAGAAATCCTATTCCAATAATCAAGGAAAAACAAGTAATGTTTTGAAAAAAGGGATTCACCAGAATGTTTAATGCTTTTAATTTAAGAAGTATTTAAACTATTGAAATATAAATGACAATATTTACTAATTTGATATTATAATATAGTAAAATACATAATTTATATAATTTAATAAAATTTTAAAAATAGTAAATTTGACTAGGGTTAGAGAGTGTCCCTTAGAATAGAAATAGATCTAACTATGCAAACTATCAAGAGTGTGAACTATATGAAAACATGAAAATATGATACTGATATAAAACATTAATTCATAATCTACTAGGAAAAGTCTATTAGAAGGCATATAGGGGTGCACTATGGCCATGTCTGGTTACTACATCTATGTCCTGATTGAGTGTATTACTGATTTGTTGATCTAGGATTGTGTGATAGTTTTTAAAGGTTGAATGTTGAGTTATGTGTGTCATACAAAAGACTTGAAAATATCAAACCCTAGTATTGTACATGTACTAGATGATAATTAGATAGAAAATGGAGTAAAATTATATTAGTAAATACATTTGAGCTAGCTTTAGAAACTCCTTATGATTGAGCATTGCCTACATAGCCCAAATGGGCTTTAGGACAATATAGTTCTCTCTCTTAAAGTGATTGTGTGATCCATGATTATACAATCATAATGAATCTACCTAGATGATTGATTGATATGCTTAACAATAGATACTATTGAATTTTAATAAATAATATTCAAACTTGACTATTGACTATTAGAATGCTATAGAGTTGAGATAGGAAGAAATAGTGCTATTTTGATTAACGTGCAGTGATTTTTAGAGATATTTAGTGGGGTTATAGTAAGTAGCCTTGATGTGATTTTATAGGAGAATATTTAGATTTATTTCTCTAACTAACATGATAATATGCCTATAATATCATTGGTGTAATGTCTCAATTTGAAAAAGTGACAATTAGAGCACAAAGATAAGGCCACAATATTTAATAAGGTTGCATTACATCCGTATCTAGATAATGCAGGCCTATCCCAAAATACTAGAGACTAGAGGAACATGTCTAAAAGGATATTATGGGTTGAATAAGGATGAATGTAATTAAAATAGGAATGTTCATATGATATTTGTAGTAATTAAAAGATAATGAAAGAAATATTATAGATTACGAGTTAGCAAAATGGTAGATAATTCAAATTAGGGTAAGGATGCCAATAATAAACATTATCAAACATTAATGATTAATTTTATGTGTATACAATTGTATGGAGTATATTACACTTATGTGCCTATTGATTATACATTTATAAGGATGTCTCATTGTCCTCTATACACCTAGTCACACGACAATCACTATATTGGATAGTATATTGCTATATATTGACCACATTGAGGCATATCATTTATCCCTCTTCACTAGGATTTATTGGGACATATCATTAGTGCCTCCATCTTACTATTTAATCTTCAAATTGATCACATATTCCTTTTGATATTTACATGATGAAATCTTATTATAGTTACATCGGGGCATATCGCTTGCCCTTCTTTCCTATTATCTCATTTACAATGGGTCACTTGTAGTTACTTCATCCCCACATGGATCACATATTCATATTGAGTTTTACATGATGATGTTTTTATATTGTTACATACATTTGGTACAAATATAATTGCAATGATTAGAACAACTATACTTATTTTTATATGTTACACATTGTACGTTTAATAATTTTATTTTGAGATAAGTGATATGCAGGATCATCTCTCACCTCAAAATAGGGGCATTTATTTAACTATTATATCAAGATATTCTAGATATAAATTCCACATATTTTCTTGCCACCAAGTAATGACACCAAATATGTTCATGTCTATGTCCATTGAAACCATATATGTTTATGTCATCATATAGTGAGATTAGATTTATTTGATTATTCAATTATAAAGTAGATATTTCCTACCCCATCATACTAAAATTAGAAAGACCATATAATATTTTCTTCTTTGATCAAGAAGTAGAGTTTTTCACCTAAGCCCTTGAGTTGTAGTTTTATGTTTTAACATCAAATTTCCAAGAGTGGTAGTATGGTTCATATACCACCAGGGGTATTCTTCCTTGTGTTCAATTTTTAGTTTCTATTTCATTTTATTATAGTCAAACTAATTTATTAAGACATTGATACATGCATGAATTTTTGTTTGCTTTCAGGTATACCCAGTTGTTAACATTTAGATTGTGAGTGAGCCAACTAGAGTCCAAAATATTCATCCTTCCATCCCTATTAGGTAATGTTCAGGTATGCAATTAAGTTTTTGTTTTAATTTGATACAAATACATGTATTCACATGTTTTATATTTTAAGTGTTTTCTAATGAAATTAAGATAAAAATAATGCATTAGAGAAATATAATATTAAAAAACATAAACTAGATTTTTTGGATTTGCATTAGTTGCTAAAAAGAGTAAACATGTAAAAGGAAAATACTAAATTGATAATTAAATATGGAAAAAGGAAAATATTATTGAATGATCACACCCTAATGAATTCTATTATTATGAATGTGGATCTAGATTATGCAGGTCCATATAAAATTGTAATTTCAATTTGAGCTTATGACTGTACATGGACAAGTGCCATTTATACCATGGGCAAGATCATTAGTCCCATGTTTTGACCAATAATTATGTCATGTTGAATCATAATTGTCTTGTGCTTAATTTTAAAATTTGAATTCTTATGTGTTTAAGTGCCAATGGACTCTATGCTATTTGTACCTGTGCTTCTATGATTTCTTGGGAAGAAACACATAAATGATGTCTTCTTCCTTCTTCTTTACCTAGATTGCCATCAACTTAGAACAAAATAAAGTTATGGGTTAGAAAACCACTGTGAGAGTTGAAAGTACATATCCCATACTCCAAAATGAGGCCTTGACATAATTTTGTGCAATGTGAATATAATCTTTAGTAATGGTTTTGATCCTCCTCTTCCTAAATGTGAATATGTAGATAGCTATAATACATCTAAGACCTTTCAATATAAAATGGTGATGCATAAATGATGACTTCATCATAATTACATCAATATATGGAAAGGGTTGGTACTAACTTGAATTATGGATCAAAATAACACATGATTTATTCATCTCTTTTTGCTCTATATGTAGATAAATAAACTTGGTATTATACACTTGGCAACATCAACTTTCACACAATTTGACACACTTGGTTTTTGTGTACACATTTGAATCTTGTGCACACATTTCACTATCCATCAACCTATCTATTGTTTTGGATAACCCAATTTACCAATACACATATTATAAATTGCCCTAGTCTATTTAAAAAATCCTAAATATACTATCACCATATCCTAAATTACTGATTTTCATGCTCAAGACTGTATCAATAATAGTTAGATAGTTGTAATTTTATATAGGTGTTACCTTTATTTATAGTGTTCAATAACACAATATATAATTTTAAAATTGGAAATTTTCATTAGGTTGGCACAAACACATTTTATGGGTTGGTTAGAGTGAAAAATAATATAGTCATGTATAAATACAAATCAAGCATACAATCTTACTCACTTGGTCATTAGGTCACCACTTGATAGTCAAATTGAGAAATCAGTTAACATTCTCTTGAGATATTATCACAAAAACATACACATATGAAAGCCCCTCAAAGGAACAACCCTAGATCCAAGTCTAAATATAGACACAGGTAAATGTTGTATGTTGTCAGGTGTTGAAACCTAAATATCAAATTGCATTCGAGCATGATCATGATGGTGTGCACACACCTAAGTGGGAGAGATACATGAATTTTGAGATATCTTTGGAGTATTAGAATCAGGTAATGCCTAATAACTTAGTGGGGACTGGTTAGGGCTATCTAACCTAGGTTTCTAACCCATTTTTCAAAAATCATGTTGTTTAGAAAATGCAATTAGGGTTCTAAAGGATATATAAACAAAACATGAACCAAGATATAGGACCAATGGTGAGTTCACATAAAAGAGACATAAAATTTTAGGTAAACTAGTTTGAGGTGGTACATACCTACACTATACATAGGGATAAAACTTGTCACTACAGGGGTCTAAACTTTATCGATAGTGTTTGCATAATGTTTGAGATTTTTTACCTTAATATAAGTAGTTAAAAATTATTTTTAGGGACTGTGATGAATACAATGAAAACAAAAAATAGAAAACAAAAATCAACTAAGTACATCTCTCTTCCATATATTTGTCAATCATATATATTTTAAGTGCAAATTCAACCCACCTCTTTCACATTCAAATTTGTATGATTATTTCCCTATTTTATAGAATCTAAATATTCATAGTTTATCTTATTTAAATAACATTAATAAAAAATCTAAAACATTGTGGTGAACCCAATCATTGACTTGAACATGACAAAACCTAGGTCTTTTTAATCTTTGGGTTTCATATTTTATTCTTATGGTTCAAGATTTATCCTTTATTAGGGTCTGATTTTTAGATTTGATTTTTGATTTAAACTTTTAACATAAAAAAAACCCATGCATAACTATAATAGATGATGATAGTTTATATTTTGTGATTCAAGCTATGATTGCCATGATTGTATGCTTGTTTCCTAAAATATATTATATGTTTCTAGTTCATGAAATGCATTGGGTTTTATTTATTTGTAATAATAATAAGGTTGATATTAATAATGCTAAATTCTTATCTCTCCTTAGTAACACATATTACATGAACGTTAAGTCTAAAATACTTCTAGTTATTACTATATGGGAAAGGGCATGTATGAATCCTTTCATTCCTCATCCACCTAGACCTCAAGTTAGTGATAATCACCATCCCTCCCCCCTTATTCACTTTAGGATTATATTATATATTGAGGTCCTTGCTATCACAACACAAAGAGGTAGGATGCATACTTTTTTAGAATTTTCTATCAATGTTTAATTTGAAATGTCTGGGGTTTGTGATTATAAAGCTAATTTTTTTGATTCAATGAAAATTAGTGTGCATACTATATTATGGACATCCATGATCACACTTAAACCTTGAATGAATCTATTCAAAATGACACCATTCCTACACATCATATTCTTATTATGATTCATTCGATAGATAAATTTCAAAAATGAGTCATAGCTCTAAAGGTCACATAACTTGAAGATAATTTTATACATCCCCAAAACCTTGAGCATGCTACTATAAATTGCATCATTATCTCTCCATTCAAAATCTATGAGTGTCACAATATTTTATCTATGGCATGGGTTAAGAAAAAAATCATCTATCACTAATGAATCGTGAAATTAAAATAAGGTTAACACATTTCCAAGTGAAAATCTTAGAGACATGCTTCATAAAAATTTGGTCATATTACCTGCTATACATCTTGTGAAAAGATCTAAATACTATTGTTGTTATCATAGAGGTCATGAAGATCTCACAGATAAGTTTTTGGATTTAAAACACAAAATATAAGATATTATTAATAGTGGTGACCTTATATTGGATACATATATTAAAACACCATCATATTTAGGCACACCTTCCAAAATTAAGCAACCCACTAAAACTATGGTTCCATCTCCCAAGATCAAATTACCAAAAAAATAACTACCTAAATAAGGTTTGTAGAATAAAGAGGTGCTTAATAAGAAAGTTCATAAATAATATGGTCCTATAAGACCAATGCCATATCTAAGGAGATGAGTCTGAATTATATACCCTGCGAGAAAAAAGTTTAGGATTTAAAAGAACCTTCCAAGTAGATTCAAAGATCTCATAGGAACAAGCCAATTCAAAAGAAGGATGGCAAAGGGCCTGATAAATCTGCCATGTAAAAAGTGTCTAGTATTGAAGACATTAATACTAAGACTGATAAATATGGGATAGAAGAGGCAATTGAGGGTCTTAACCTTCTAAAGAATCAGGAAGATCTCAACACCAAAAGAGATAATGAGCATGGAAAGATTAAAAGGAAAATTAACAAATCAACGATTGAGAAAGAGTATTTCAAGGAGTATACGAACCTCAAAGAGCTTTGGGAAGATATAAATCTTCACATAGATTTCCCTAGATGGTTCTAAAAGGACCAATGCTTAATTAAAGAGACCATCAAAAAAGGTTTGGGCACCAAATAAGCAGCCTAAAAAAAATAAGAATTTAGGAGTTGGTAAACCAAGTCAGAGGCTTATAAGAGAGGTTCAATAGTTTAGAAGAGGAAAACCTATCTCTTAAACATAATCTCAAATCCCTGGTAGCTCATAATAAGGCCATAACTAGTAATTGTCTTGCTAGTATGAGAGTTCTTGTGTAACTTATTAAAAAAAAATCTGAAGGTAAATGATAAAGTAAGAAAACCAAAAGAGGAAAAAAAATATCTAAAGGTAGAGATCAAGTGCTCTTTAGAATGGAAAAAAATATTAAATAAATGTTGGATAATTTGAATTCAACCCTTAGAGGGTAAGCTCTATTATTTCCTAGTTTCTTTTGATATTAATCTATTGTTTGTCTTTGTTGTCTTTGATATGATGTTGTTGTGAGCTAGTTACGTCCCAACTTTTGGTTTTTTTTTTGTTTTGTTGTGCAATCCTTTTTAGATCTATCTAGCTCTTCTATCCAGGATTACATCTTTTATATATAATGGTAAATTACCTTTCAAAAAAATCCACTTTACCCTTAATAAAAAAATCTATTGTAAAATTAGTGTATGTAGCACAGACACTTCTCAAATCTCTTGGATATGACATTGAATACTTAGATAAGACTATTTTTCCCAAACCAATCATAATATCCATTGGATGGCTCATTACTTTCACTCTCAAATTTAATTTTGTTATATTCCACATTGAACCTACTTTGACTCAATACAATGTTATATTACGAAGATCATGGATAAGATTAATGGATTAACACTTAATGAGAATCATGATCAAATCACATTTGATCTTCAAGGAAAGACTATGTCCATGTTAAGAGATGGAACATCTCCAAATCAAGAAGCACAAGTGGAAACCATTTCTTTAATTAGTGGTCAATTATTCTCAAGAAATGACAAAAAATGTGGTGCATAATACTGATGATGATGAATATATTGAAGATAAAATAAAATAAACTAAATCAATTCCAAAATATGGTGCAGTTGGTCATACATACCCTAATATAGATAGATAAGACAATATAAATTAGAATAACTTTTCTAAATTATAGGATGAATATGAAAATACACTTTCTGATTAAGACTATATGATACATGACCTACATATGACTATCCATTTGATAGGATCATTGGTTAGCTCTAACATAACCTATTGTACATAACTTTTTTTTTTTAATTCATAACCCTTTTTTAGTTGATTTATTATTTACTCTACTCATTTATATTGCTATAAATGTGTATGTATGATTTTTCCTTGAATATTCTTCTATCCCTTGGCCTTTCTTTGGTTACGATGTTTTCAATTACCCTTGAAATTTTATTTTTTATCCTAATCCAAACATTCATGATAATTATACTATGAAGACACATCCTTTATAACAGTCTGATCCCAGGGCACTTTCCTTATGGCATAATACTTATCCACCCTTCCATAGTGAATATATATGGTTATTTTTGTCATGGCATATATTGAGCTTACATGATCACACATATTGTATGCCTACATATATTTATGACATTTGTAAACACACATATTTTTTACCATTAGAAGCATGCATCTTTCTATATCCACTTTCTCTTTTGAGATATGATTTTTCAATTCACATATAAAATAAAGACATATTTCTTACCCTTATTTTCTCGATACTATTCTATTATTGCATTTGATACACATATGTGTTGATATATGTTAAGGATTGTTCAGATCACATTTAGTATTATATTTTTGAACCCTTGCATCTTGGATTTGCTTGATTAGTTAGATGTGTGATTAAAATGAAAAAATTATAAAAAATCAATTAATCAAAAAATACAAAAACCAGGACCTATGCATGCCATGATTTTTTAGTATACACGATTGATTGATGTTATTTATTATATACATGGTGAATTACATATCCATATTCTATGCATCTACTTTTCATGATATACATGAGTGAGATGCATGATATACGAGTTACATATGATAAATGGACATAATAATATGTGAGATTATTTATACCTAGGAGCATGCCTACAATGGGGTCATATTTGCATACTTATCAAGTTGTATATTTATGTATTGATCCATTGATCATAGTATAATGTACATAAATTGCCATTGCTTATACTTTATAGAGTGATATTTATTATGAATATTATGCTTTACTATTGTGGATGATGATATTGATTGATTATATATACTAATATTGATTTCTCTATGTGTGATTGATGCTAATGACAATTAATTTATATGATCCCTGATGTGTGATATATTATGTGTTCTATGAGTGAATTTATTGTGTCTTGTCACATCATGCATCAATTGTGTCATAGGATCCTCTAGTCCATGTTATGGCCATGTTTTGTTCATTTCAAGTTAGAGTCAAGTCGCATAGTGAGTGCTTATGTGATTTATAATCCTGATATGATGTGCATGTATGTGGATACATATATGAATATTAGTGAGCTTGGTACTACAATTTATATCACACATGGTTTTATTGTGTGCGATTGCAGGATTTATATCATATATCTACTACTTTGATTATTATTATGTGCCTAATTAATATATCTACTTGACACTACACTTGTATTCCCATTGCCTTGGATTACATGTTCATACTACCTTGAATGATCAAATATTTATATAATGAAATATATTATCATATTTGTATACATACTTTACATGATTAAATTTATCTATATAACACATAAAATGCATAACTCTTTGATGCAGGAACATCACTTCTAGGAGGTTTTTATTTTAAATTTTGGTTTATTTTCCTAAATTTTGGATTGATGATGGTTTTGACAGACTTGAGATGACTCAACCATCCATATATTTCAAATTGGTAGGTTAGATTTGCTTATAGCTAGTTAAAATTTCAAATTACTAGTTTTCCCACCAAAACTTATTTTTATTTTTTTTGAATTATTCGCTTGTAGTTAGCCTAGAAGGGGAAAATGAATAACATTGTAAAGTTTGTAAACATGTTTTAAACACATATAATGACCATTTTAATCCATTTCAAATGTCCAAGGTCTCAATTGTACATCATAATTACTTAGTACACTTTCATGTTTTCTTAACTTACCTTTTGTGACCATTGGAAAGTCCCTCTAGGCAGTTACAATAATAATGCATATATAAAAGTCATAATTTTTGATTGGGGTGAGGTTTTTAAATTTTTTTGAAGGCACAAAATTTGTGGAATAAATAAAGAAACTCCTAGTTTAGCACAAGAGCATGTACAAACCCTATTTTCCTATCTTCAAGCAATGTTTCCGAATGTGTAACTTTGATCCTTGCATGGATTCACAAAGACAATGAGTTCATGGCTTATTAATAGAATTGGAAAGTTAATTTTTTGTTTATTAAAAGTTTTTATACCTTTTCCTTACATTTTTATCTTTCTATTTGGTACCAAATACAATTTAGACATGTAGTATTCAATCTTTTTTACACAGTCAGGTGAGTTCCTTGTTAGAAAAGTGGAACAAAAGGAGTAAAGAGTTATTTGTTTTATGAAGTTGAGATAAAGGTGGATGAACCTTCAAAATGTAGGAAAATACCCTATAGAAGTAACCAAAATTTTATCTTCCCTCTTGGGTCTTTGTAGGGGAAGGAAACCCTATAATTATGGTTTTGATAGTTTAAGGAGTTTCAACTAGCCAAACGAGTTGAATTTTTGTAATATTGTTTGGTTAGATGTTTTTTAAGAGATTCAAGTGGTTACAAACATGTACAGTTGATATTGTATGGCTTTTTGAGCCTTATGTTGTATCTAGACATAAGGAGGCCTAATTAAGGAGTCTTAATGATAAAAAGAGGGTATAGAGGAGTTTGACCTAGAAATTTTTTAATAAGGTGTATCTAGATAGAGGGTATATATAAATAATCTTATGTTTTATTGATCAATAATATTTTTTTTGTATAATTCAAAAAATAGGAAAAAATTCTACTAGTAAGGCCTTAAGGTCTAGGAAAGTGGGTCTAAGAAGCAGAGTTCAAAATTTATCATAAGTTGCTCTGCATTATTTTGATACCAAAGATAATATGAGACACTTGGAAGCAAGTGGGAGAGAAGAGATTATTTGAAAGAGAGATAAACTAGTAGTTGTTTGACAAATTATCTGAGAAAGAGTCAAGATGCCACTAAGAAGGAATATAACAGGTGAGAGAGAAAAAAACTATACAGATGGGGGATGCCATCTTGTAGGAGTTGAGGAACCTCAAGGTAAATTTTGATTCTAGATTCAAAACAATGGAGGTTAACTAGAGAAGGGGAGTAGTCATAGGTGATTTGAGTGACCAAAAGGAAAATGAACCATAGGCACCAAAATTAGAAGATGAAGTAGAGAGAGAGAGATTGAGGAACAAAAGTTTGAGAGACTACTAAATGTGGTGAAAGGGCAAGGATCTAAGTCCAAATTAGATATTCCAATATATGTATCTAGTCTCAATGGAGAAAAACTCCTTGATTGGATAGGGGATTTATACAACTACTTTGATGTTGAGGATGTCCTAGAAGAGTAACATGTGAAGTTGCTAGAACCAAGTTGAAGGGCCATGCATCCATATGGTGGGATTACATCCAAGATGAGAGAAGGGATAAATGAAATAAAAATATCAAATCTTGGGATAGGATGTTTGCAAAGATGAGTAAATTCTTTCCTAGTGACTACATCACTAATTTTTATAAAAAGATCCAAAACTTGAAACAAAAAGAGATGGGGTAAGAGAGTACACTAGAGAGTTATAAAAACTAAGAATTAGATCAAGTCATATGGAAGATGACAATGACAAGGTGGTAAGGTATCTCAATGGCTTGAGATACAACTTACAGGATGAATTGAGTCTTGCTAGTCTAAAAACACTTGAAGAATTCTACCAGGTGGCATTAAAGGTTGAAGACAAACTCAATATGAAGAAAAAACAATAAAATAGAGGTTTAGATAGAATTTTTATAGGTAGAGAACAAGTGGGTAGAGTATACTCATAAATAATTAACCAAGGAGATTCTAGTACCTCACAAGAGTAACCCTCTAGTTTAAGAGGTGGATTTAGAGGTAGAAGGCCATATTACAGGGGTGGATATGCATCAAGGGGTAGAGGATTAGGTGGATTTATAAGAATATGTTTCAAATGCCATAAGTTTGATGGACATATATCATGGGAGTGCCCAAAGGGTCAACCATTAGGGAGTCCAAAAACTAATGGAAGGAATCATATTTCACAATGAGTTAAGGAGGAGAGAGTTTTCTCTCCATCACTTGTGAAAGATATTGAAGTTGGAGAATCATTAATAATGAGGAGGGTGTTGATAAATACACCCAAGAGAAGGATTCACCATAAAGGAAGACTCTTTTTAGGAGTTCTTGAAAATGGCAAGGTAAATTTTGTAAAATGGTCATAAATTTAGGAAGTACAAATAATCTAGTTTTGTTGAAATGGTTAGTAAACTTGGGTTGAAGAAGTTAACTCACCCCACACCATTCAAGGTCTCATGGTTAAACAATGGTCAATAAATCTTGGTGAGTAAAGTTGGGTGGAATCCTAAATTGAAAGGTACAAGGATAAGGTACTTTGTGATGTTATCCCCATGGATGTTTGCATTGTACTTCTTGGGAGGCCTTGACATTATGGTAGGAAAACCACTCATGATGGAAGAAGGAATGTGTACACCTTGGTCAAAGATGGAGTTAGTCATACCTTTCTGACCATGAAGGATGAGGAGAATGATCAATAAGTTGTTTCACAAGTGATGTTGGTAAGTGGTAAAGAATTTATAAATGCCATGAAAGAAGATGAATTAGGCTTTGCATTGTTAGTCAAGCCTACGACTATTATGAAAACCACAAAGATCAATGAGATGCCCCAAGAAATCCAAGATATGTTAGAGGAGTATGCATAAATAGTTGTTGATGAGCTGCCCAACACATTTCCACCTATGAGGAACATCACTCATCATATAGAATTTATACCTAGAGAAATCTTACCTAACAAGGAAACCTATAAGATTACCCCTCAAGAAAATTCAGAGATCAAAAGACAAGTGCAAGATTTTCTTGACAAAGGACTGATCAAATAAAATCTTAGTCCTTGTGTAGTACCTATAGTGTTGGTGCCAAAGAAGGAAGGTGAGTGGAGAATATGTATTGATTCTAGGGCCATTAACATGATCATAAATAGATATAGATTTCCACTTCCTAGGATGGAAGATTTGATGGATTGCTTGAGTGGAACAAGATATTTTTCTAAAATTGATCTCAAGAGTGGGTACTATCATATTAGGATCAGACAAGGATATGAGTGGAAAACTACTTTCAAAATAAATGAAGGCTTGTATGGATGGATGGTTATGCCATTTGGTTTGATTAATGCACCAAGTGAATTCATGAGACTAATGAATGAAGTCCTCAAGTCTTTCATAGGAAATTTTATAGTGATGTATTTGGATGACATACTTATTTACAACCATAGAAATAAGGAGCATCTTCAACATTTAGATCTAGTCATGAGGAGGATCCAAGAAGAAATATTGTTGATCAACCTCAAGAAGTGTGAATTCATGAAGTTAGAGCTATTATACCTTAGCTTTTTCATCTCTCAAAGCATGCTAAATATGGATAAGAACAAGGTGAAGAAATCATGGAGTGACCAACACCTAGGACAATAGGAGACATAATAAGTTTTCATGGTCTTTCAAGATTTTATATAAAGTTCATTAGGAATTGTAGTGGAATATGTGCTCCTATCATAGACACCATTAAGGGAGATAAGAAGAAGTTTGTATGGAATGAGAAAGTAGAGAAAAGCTTCCAATAATTGAAGCAAAGGATAAAGAATAAGCTAATACTAACATTTCAAGACTTCAATAAGGTGTTTCAAATAGAATGTGATGCAAGTGGATTGGAAATAGGGGTTTTACTAAGCCAATAAGGTAGACTTATAGCCTATTTCAGTGAGAAGTTGAATGATGCCAAGAATAAGTATTCATATTATGACTTAGAGTTTTATTAAATGGTACAAGCATTGAAGAAGTGGAGGAATTATCTCATGGCAAAGGAGTTCATTATCTATATGGATAACCATGCACTTCAATTCATCTCTAATCAGCCTAAACTAAACCAAAGACACATGAAATGGATGGAGTACATGTAGAATTTCACCTTTACCATCAAACATAAATAAGGACAAAGTGCCAAGGTTGCAGATGCATTAAGTAAGAGAGTCTTATTGGTACATGAGATACAATTAGAGAGTGCTGGAATTGAATCACTCAAGGACATATATGAAGATGATGAATACTTCAAAGATGCATACAATGCTTACAAGCACCCATGTACACTCAACAAAGAACCATGGTTAGATTTTGCGTTATAAGATGGAATAATTTTCAAAAGGGGTGTAGTTATGTGTGCCAAGAAGTTCAATAAGGGAGAATCTGATCAAGGAGAAGCATAGTGGAAGTATGGTAGGCCACTTTAGGCTTTATAAGATGTTGGAGTTGCTCACTAGGCACTACTATTCGACTAAAATGCAAGAAGTGAGGAGATATGTTAAAAGATGAAAGATTTTTTAGTTGGAAAAAATGTAAAAGCACTAATGCAAGTTTGTATCAACCCTACCAGTCCCAAATAGGCCTTGGGAGTCCATAAGCATGAAATTTGTGATGGGATTGCATAAGATACATAGGGGTTTTGACTCTATCTATGTAGTTATGGATAGATTTTATAAAATGGCACATTTCAGTCCATGTAAAACTACTAATGATGTTACCCATGTGGAATTTTTTTTTTCAAAGAGGTAGTAAGGCTTCAGGGACTACCTATGAACATTGTATTTGATAGAGACACCAAGTTCCTTGGTAATTTTTGGAGAACATTATGGAGAAAGCTCGGTAAAAAATTGAGTTTCAATTTGGCTTACCACCCTCAGATAAATGGTCAAACTAGAGTGGTTAATATAAGAATAGGGAACCTATTAAGGTGCCTATCTAAGGATAATCCTAAGCAGTGGGATCTTGTGTTGCCTTAGAGTTTACCTATAATGACTCTACCAATATGAGTATTGGTATGAGTCTTTTTCAAGTAATTTATGGTATATAGCCAAAGTGTTTGGGTTCAAAAACATTAGTTATATAGATGAGAAGTGATAAAGGTGAAGAGTTTGTAGTGGCAATGAAGGAGGTACATGAATAGATAAAGAAGCATCTATAGGCTAGTGTGAAAAAGTATAAGAAACATGCAAATATGAGTAGAAAAGAAGTGATTTTTTAGATTGGAGACTTGGTTTTGGCTTATATAAAGAAGGAGAGGTATCTAAGAGGAGATTATAATAAGTTGAAGATGAAAAAAATTGGTCCTGGTAGGGTACTCAAGAAGTTTGTAAATAATGCCTATGAGTTAGAATTGCCTAGTGGGGTAGGAATCTCACCAATATTCAATGTTGTAGACCTATACCATTAAAAATAAGGAGTAGAAAGAGAAAACACAATATAGGACATAAATATAGTAGGCTCAAATTAGACAACACAATTTCCTAAGGCCAAGTCAAAAGAGTTAGAGTGCATATTAGACAAGCAAGTGATCAAATAGGCTAGATACAAGAAGTACTTCAAGTACCTAGTCTAATGGAAACACCAACTAGTATAGTATGTAATGTGAATGACTAAAAATGATATCAAAATGCATGGGAGTACTCTGGAAACACTCATGGACAATAGCCCTTGAGTTTTTTTCTCTTTCTCTAGGAGTATGATACAAGAACATCACTTCTAGGAGGTTTTTGTTTACAATTTTGGTTTATTTTCCTAAATTTTGGCTTGATGATGGTTTGGATGGCCTTAATATTCCTCAAAAATCCTTATATTTCAAATTGGTAGGTTATATTTGATTCTATCTAGTTAATATTTCAAATTTCAAATTTTCCTGCCAAAACTTAATTTTTAAAAATTTGAATTGTTAGATTGTAGTTAGCCTAGAAGGGGTGAATGAATAAATTTTAAAGTTTTTAAACATGTTGTAAACATATATAAAGACCCCTTTAATCCATGCCAAGGGTCTAAGGTCTCAATTGTATAAAATAATGACTTAGTACACTTTCATGTTTTCTTAACTTGCATTTTGTGACCATTAGAAGGTCCCTATAGGAAGTTACAACAATTATACACATATAAAAGTTGTAATTTTTAATTGGGGGGAGGTTTTTTAATGTTTTAGAAGGAAAAAAATTCTCTTAATAAATAATGAAACTCTTGGTTTAGCACAATAACATGTACAAAACCTATTTTCCTATCTTCAAGCAATGTTTTTGACCGTGTAACTCTGCTCCTTACATGAATAAATAAAGACAGTGAGTTATTGACTTCTTCATAGCATTGGTAAGTTCATTTTTTTTCTTTAAAGTGTTTATACCTTTTCCTTGCTTTGTTATCTTGCTATTTGGTACCAAATATAATGCAGACATGTAGTAGTCAATCTTCTTTGCAGTAAAGGAGTAAAGAGTTGTTTGGGTGATTTGAGGAGTTGTGTGAAGTTGAGACAGATATGGATGAACCTTCACAATTTAGGAAAATACCCTACATAATTCACTAACAAATTATCTTCCCTCTCAGGTTTGTGTAAGGGAAAGATACCCTAGAATTAGGGTTTTGATAGTTTAAGGAGTTTAACTAGCTAAATGAGTTGAAATTTTATAATCTTGATGGGTTAGAGGTGTTTTAAGAGAATCAAGTGTTTTCATATTGTAAAAATCATATTTTATGGTTTTTGGAGGCAGGTATTATATCTAGACATAAAGAGGCCTAATTAAGGAGTCTTAATGATATAGAAAGGGTCTAGAGAAGGAGTTTGACCTAGAAAACTTGTAAAAAGGTGTATTTAAATAGAGGGTATCTAGAAAGAATCTTAGATTCTATTGATCAATCATATTTTTCCATATAAGTCAAAAAATAAGAAAAAAGGCTACTAACAAGGCTTTAAGGTCTAGAACAGTGGGTATAAAAGGTAGAGTTCAAACTTTATCATAATTTACTTTGCATCACTCTTTATTTTAGTTGAGATAGAGGTGGAGGAGCCTTCATAGTGTAGGAAAAGACCCTACATAAGTCACCAATAAATTATCTTCTCTGTCAGGTCTGTGTAGGGGAAAGAAACCCTGAAAATGGGGTTTTGATAGTTTAAAGAGTTTTAACTAGCCAAATGAGTTGAAATTTTGTAACCTTCTTGGGTTAGAGGTGATTTAACAGAATCAAGTGGTTCTAGACTGTATGATTCATATTGTATGGTTTTTAGAGGCCTGTGTTGTATATAGACACAAAGAGGCCTAATTAAGGAGTCTTAACGATATAAAGAGGGTCTAGATAAGGAGTTTGACCTAGAAAACTTGTAGAAAGGTGTATCTAGATAGTGGGTATCTAGAAATAAACTTAGATTCCCTTGATCAATCATATTTTTGCCATACAAGTCAAAAATAATAAAAAGGCTGCTAGCAAGGCCTTAAGGTCTTGGAAAGTGGGTATAAAAGGAAGAGTTAAAACTTTATCATAAGTTTCTCTGCATCAATCTTTATTTTGAAATGAGTGATTTATAGAGTCCATGCCTCATATCAATATGGGGCATATAATGGGCTTATTTAAGAGATTCATGCAATCAAAAACAAATACTTTATAATTTAGGTTAGTTTATGGCATTAAAATGAGATAGTTTGAGAATATTTAGGCACATGTAAGACATTTTTGGGGAATTATACATGATTTTAAAGAATAATTGAAACATTCTATGACATTATGAGACATATTATATATAAGTCGAATTGATTAGATTTATCACATTGAGCATAACTATTATATTTATTAGATTGTTTTTTTTTTCAAATTGAGTAGATTGGTAGACATTATATGACATTATGGTAGATAGATATTTTAATTTTATATCACTTTAAATTAAAAATGGATTATATTTGGAACATGACTATTTCTCATGCAAACACTTTTTTATTTTATAGATTGAGGATTGGTGGGGAATGATGGTACTATGTAGTCAATTTGGATTTAGAATCCATTTGCATTATTTGTCTCAAAATTTTAATTTACATATGAACCTATTTTAGGGTTCCACCTTTGCATGTAAACTTGTTTTGAGGTTCCACCTTTACATATGAACCTATTTTAGGGTTGAAATTTTACATATAAACCTATTTCAAGGTTCTACAAAAGAGCTACAAAGATATTTAGAGTAGTAAAATTGAGTTTTTTTTGGTGTTCAAATTCTATCACTTATAATTCTCTAATGGTGGTTGAGGAATTGACACTCAACACATTATTTTAGTGGTTGCATCTCATTGTGGCATTAATCACGTCATGGTATTCTCCAAAAAAGTTTAATAAATGTCATCTTGGTTTGTATACCTTCAATTTTTTATTCGAGCAAGTGGGACATTTTGGGCATACCTATCAACATCAAGTATAGTTTATCACATTACCACATTTATTATTTTATCCTTTTAATCTAGAATTTTCAATACTAAACTAAAATGGAGCATTTGTAAACACCTAAATTTGGTATTAGACACTTAGAAACATCAAACTTGGCACACTTTGACATGCTTGGAATTTGTGAATATATTTGGATCTTGTGCATGCTTTCCCTATCTATCTACCCATCTATTAGCTTGGTTATCCCAATTTACCAATAGACATTCATGATCAACCTAGTATATGTAAAATATTTTAGAATCCTAAATAGACTATCTCCATATCCTAGATCACTAATTTTCACTCTTAAGGTAGTAATGATAATAGTTATATAATTATAATTTGCTGCATGTGTCTACCTCTATTGGTAGTGTCAAAGGACACTCAAAAAGTAATTTTAAAATTGGGACATCTCCATTAGGTCAGTCTAGACATGTTTCATGGGTCAGTTAAAATGGAAAATATTATAGAGTCATCTATTAATACAAATTAGGCCTATGTTCTTACTCACATGGTCGTTTGGTCACAACTTGACAAATAAATTAGGAAATAAGTTAGCCTCTTTTGAGATATTATCACACAAAAATACATGCTTGAAAACCTTTCAAATAAGCAACCCTAGAGCCAAGTTTGAATACAAACACAAGTCAAAATTACATGTTGTCAAGTGTCAAAATCCAAACATTACATTGAATTATAGCATGATAATGATGATGCATATTGACCTACTTAGAAGAACTATGTGTGGCTTGGGTCCTATTCATAGTATTATAATGTAGGCAACACTCAGTCACTTAACAAGGAGTGGTTAGGGATATCTAATCAAATTTTATGACCTATTTTTCAAATTTTATCATGTGTCAAAAATAAAACTAAGGTTTTAAAATGAGAAGTAAAACATGGATCAACAAAAAATATAGAGGGAGAGTACATAGACAGGATCCATTTAAAGGTATAGGTATAATGGTCTAAAGAGACACACTTGCATAATTAACATGGATAATATTCGTCACTGTAGGTGTTTGAGCTTCACCGATAGTGTCTGTGTAAGTTTTGAGCCCCTATTTCCTAATTTGAGTAGTTACATAGTATATATAATATTTTTAGAGACTATAAATAATACATTGAGCAATAGAAATTAAAAATCAACTAAATGAATCTCTCCTCCATAGTTTTGTCAATTATAAATATAGTAAGTGCAATACAAATCTACATATTTCAGATTCAAAATGGTATGATTATTTCCCTATTTTACATGAATTTGTATATTCTTAGTTTTATTTTATTTATCACATTAATCACAAAAAATTAAAATACTATCAAATGGATTGGGATGACATGGTATAAATATTATGTTCTAAGACATAATTCTCATTTAGACCAACTTAGGAAATAATAAGAAGTGAGAATCAAGTTACATGGAGTCTAAAAAAAGGTAAATGGGCCCCAAAAATGATGAAATGTAGGATTAGAGGGTATATGGATCTTTCCCAAGGCATGATAAACATGACTAATGATCCCATCCCAAACAAAATTAAAACATGCGATTCAAGTGACATCATAATAGTGTATGTAAATATGATTAGGGTTTAGAATTGATAGATTTAGAGAAGTATTAGATGTATTTGGAAGACATAAGGACATAATAATGGGTATTATGGGGTAGGAAAAATCCTATAAACAATAAATTATACACAAGTACAAAAAACATGACAAAACATGGAAAAATATTATGGAAAATGATCTTATACCAAAATTAAGTGTTTACACAATTCCCTTATTTTATTATGTGTATGTGAGTGAATGAATATGTGAATAAAATTATATGAAGATAAATAATTAAAGTAAATAAATTCACTTACATAAGGAGGGATTGATGGACTAAATGATTCTTAAGATAGGTTCCATATACATTGAATTTATTGACATACTTGAAGATAATTGCCAATTGCTACAAGTAGTCAACGTTACAAATAAAAAAATTAAAATTAAAATTTTAAAATAGAACATGAAAACATATCCATAATATGTATCGATATAAATGTTAATATAATGTGAAACAATGTTCCTATTTTAATTATTTTAATTGAAAAATTTTATAACAAGTACTAGAGAGAGCCACAATTTTTGTGAACCCTCTTCCTAATTATTGTTAAGGAAAATAGAAATTTTTTCTTATCAAAGTATTACTTTATCAATAATGTCTTTAAAAATTATCATGCCTACTTTTCACTTGAAAGTACTATGAATATACTCTGATATATGCCCCTTTTTGAGGTGAGGGATTGAATACCCTGCATACACAAGATAATCACTAACTAGCATGTTAAAAATTAAACCAAACAAAGTATTATATCTATGCTAAGTAATTTTAATGGTACCTCAGATGATAAAAGAGGGAGAAATTATGCAATATAGTCACTTACCAATGGTGAAGGTGACCCTATTTATGTTGGATTATGCTCAAAATGAAGTAGATATGTGGTTGCACAATTTTAATTTATGTACTAATGTTTGGGAAAATATATTGTTATCAATTAGATGATTTGGAGTGATGAATATGATGATGGATTGATTCTCAATGAGACATAACTTTACTCAGTTAAGTGAGTTGTTATAAGTGAGAAAGGATGGTTGGATTTATAGATTTTTAGGATGAATGTGGACCATTGATCTTGATCCAAGATCAAGGGTTGAGGATGAGTCAAATTCCTCATTCAATGAGAGAGTTTGTGTTAAATGTTAGGGGTTAGATATATAAGGAAGTGTGTTGAATGATGAGTGGCTTGATTGCACTTCTTTTCCCTTGTTTTAAAGTTTGTATATTGCCTTAGATTTTAGGTAATTAATTTGGGGATTTGAAATGATTTGATGATTTTTGGATTTATTGATTTTAAATAATTTAGAATTTATCATTCCATGATTTTTTGATTAGGATGAATTGATTAAATAATATTATTGATTAGTTAATTAATTTAAATTTTTCATTTAGTGGGATTGGCAAGGTTCAATTGTGTAATTAGATTAATTGATTAATTGGCTGGAGGTGATATGAATAATGACAAGTTGATCACATATGCACCCAAAAACATTAGGTTATGATGTACCAAAATGTGACTAAGGATATGATAGGATTAATGATTTAGGCTTATGAAATAAATTAGGGTTTAATATGCATAATAGTGAATAGTGATGATGGTGAATAATTACAACATTGAGGTGGTGAAATTGAAGTGTCTAAAATTTGACTCTCTTTGAAAGGGCATTATGAATGGATGGGTAGAGTAAAATTTTTTCAAAGAATGAATAGGCTAAAAAAAAGGCATCTGGGGTTTCCCCAAGTAATATGATGAAGACGTAATTTTTTTAAAAGGAATTAATTTTCAAAAAATGAAGAAACCATAAAAAATGGGCACACATGGGTGCCCATAGTGATACATGATAAAGGTGTGATGCACCTTGAGGGGTTATGCAAGGAAGGAATGAGATAGATGGAACCTCAAATGGAAAAAATAAGAGTATAAATCAGAGATAAAAGGGTGAAAAATGATGAAGCTTGGTGAAAATGGGAAGAAAATAGGTGAAACAGGTGAAAATTGAGCTCATAGGGTGAAAAATGGGTGTAAATGGTGAAAATGGGAGAATATTTAGTGGATAAAGGTTTATAAATAGGGGTTGGGGCTGAAAAAATATTTATTTTCACCCCTAAATTTTGATTTTTAGTTTATTCTCTAGACTTGTAATGAGAATGGATCATGTACCTTTAGATAACCATTGAAGTGAGAAGTGAGGGAGTATCAATATCTAGATGAGTGTGGGCCACTGGTAGTGAGTTTTGATTTTTGAAATTTCTCATTTTTGGGTCATTAATAGGGTCAAATACATACATGGGATGTAGAGCATGTGAATAAACATTTCTTCATGATATCTATGTAGTTAAAAATGTCATTTATGCAGTCCATTTTGGTGTTTCTATAGTAGGTGTCATCATTTTCACAAGAACATCATTTACGTAAAAAACATTTCATCTATGTAAGATGTCATGTAATTTGCATAAATATCATGTCATCTACATAACATCGATATTTACATAGACATCATAACATCTATGTAGATGTTGCATCATTTGCATTCAAAATAATGTTTGTGCTAAAAGTGTTGAAATGAGGTAAAATGAATAACTATACACTATTTTATATTTTTGAAGGAGTGATTTTATATTGTTATTTATTGGGATCATTGATCAATAGTGATGATACTAGTGACATAATTGGGAGATTCAGAGTTTGATATTTTAGAGGTGGTAAGGCTATTCTATGTGGCAAGGATGCCCTTGATTAGGGTGAATATTATGATGCCAACAACAAGAGTAGAGATATGACACTTTGAGACTAGTAAATTTCACCTACTAATGAGTGATATGATAGTGATGATGAAGGACATGTGGAGGATCTTATAGATCTTGATATAAATGATGCCATTGTACTATAATGAGGTGAATATACTAATAATGATGGTGAGACTAGAAGATATGATAAACATATTGCTACAAGGTTAAGGTATATATTTATATGTAAAATTAGTAGAGAGGTTGATGCACCAATTTCCCTTAGTACTTATATCCATTTTAGTGCCATTCTACTTATTTAAAATATTGATCGATATTTTTAGATGGGTTTAGCTGACATGACTTCTGATATGATCGAGCATGAGACAATGCATACATGGGGACCTAATATGCTATCCTAGCTATATAGGGATATGAAATTAGTAGCATATTATAGTGGGAAGAACATTTGAGCATCCACATCACTTTAGGTTTGGGCCTGGGAGCATGTAGCGATAGAGTGGCCCCTAGGGAGATGACATCAAAGGGCTCAAGAATAACATATAACCTATGTATGGGAAATAGTTACTAGTGGTTATCATGGTCATCTAGGTGACCTAGCCTTATATATATGAGATTTAGATGAGCTTTATGGACTAGATATTATTGGTACATTTACAAAGGGATTTAGTTCAACTAGTTAGATGATGTATGATATTTGAGATTCACATAGACTATCTGTTAAATCATGAGCTGATTAGAGTTCATTCTAGAGATTTATAGGATAGATAGGGTGTTAATTTTTATTTGTGTTTAGTAGGGTATTCAAAAACACCTCATGTTTTTTCTATAGTGGCTAGGGGGTAACACAGTGGGAGCCTATAGTGGATCATAGAGTTACTACAACTAATTGGCCATCACTCTTGAGTATCATATGGGATAAATAGAGAGGCATGGTGGATGTCATAGTGATATATGTATATGATACATGGTGGGAAAAATTGAGGTAGAGAGACTTTACATTCCTCCACAAAGGTAAAGGACATGGTAAGAGAGAATCTAAAAGGTAATGTAGAGGCTAACACAATGATGAATATAGAAAAGGCTAGGAAGATGAGGTAAAACACACTAGTGAAAGGAGGGGGATAGACAAATCATGGAGGAGATGGACATGGTAATGGAGATGAGGAAATGGTGATGGGGAAAAAGGACATGAAGGGGAGTGGAGGACATGGTGGTGAATCCCCCATTGTGATTATAGACTCTTCTATGGTTTAGGTAGGGATCACATCATTAGCCAAGTATCTAGGGTAGGGAAAGATAAGTGTGGATACATGTGTAATGATGACAATGATAGGGACATTACCCAAAGGCAGTGGAGATGGGGCTCAACATTCACATCTATCTAGATCAACAAATAATGAGGCCTTGATAGCTAGTTTGAGACATGAGATAACCATGAGACATGCTAAGATAGTTGGGCTTGAGAGTATAATGAGGACATAGATATATCAGGGTTATAGACATAATTGATGGCCAAAGATGGATAAATTTACACACACACTGTAGAGGTATCCTGACTTAAAATAATAGTGACACAAATGATAAGTGATACACAGATGTTATAATTGAATAAAGACAATAAACAAGGAGAGGTTTAGAGAATTCATGGCAAACATAATACAAATACTCGATTTTGACAACATAAGGCCTATAAAAAGGCCTTATCAGATGTGAAGAGTGCAAGGCAACATACAAGTTATTATAGGATTTTTTATGAGAGTGACATCCATAAATATTAGATGACACTTTATTAAGTTCAACATACTAGCTAGAGATCAAAGAGATCCTCATATAGGGTAAATAGGATAGAGGAATCTTAGAAGTTAGTGGGGAAACCTTAAAAATGTTTAGTGGGTGCATGGGTATACTACATAAGACACCTCCTAGGAGTACTACATGGGTCTACTACAGAGGACACCTCTTAGGAGTACTACACTAGGACCACCTTAGGGAAGTATACCATGAGAGGAGTCCATTAAAAAGGTCACCTCTAAAGATTCTAACTGAAGATAGTCATAATGAGAGCTGACTGTAGATCTTTTGCAAGGATTTTGGTGTATAGATGGAAAATGGATGTATATGGTTTTTATAGATGATTGTGTACATGATTTTTTAGAGATATACATGGATCAATGTATGTAAATTACTATGAAATTTTATATTATAGATATTTGATGATTATATAATGATGATGATTCGATTATAATTTGCCTCATTATGTTTTGATTTTATTATGATGTGATTTATGTGGATATTTGATTATATGTATGTTTATTGATGTTATGTATATTTTGTGTGGATCATATGTTATTGATGGATGTAGATGTTAGATGATAGATTATAGATAATTATGATATGATGATGTGATAGATGATGTAGAATATGGGACATGCCATTAAATTTATACAAAATTTTTAATGTTTGAGCAAAATTATTTTTAATATATCAAACCAAAATATGAAACATGATATATAAAAACCATTATGAATTTCCTATAGGTTTCCATAGGACTAACTCAGACACAACAAACATGAAAACAAATTAACAAATAATGCAAACCAAACATGCACAAACACACAAAAAATAATGAACAAACAAACAAAAATGTTTTATTCTAAATCAAGTTAACAATTTAATGTGTGAGTAATGATGATACTGATAGCTTCAGAATATGCCCTAAGCAATGTTGTATGAGATGGGTGTGATTGGGAATGATATATCCTAATGAAGCAAAAATGATTCTTTAATATTGATCGAGGATTTGTAAAATAAGGAAGGACTAAACAACTAAGTTTTCTTGGGTTTTAGGCTTTTCTATTATTTTTTATATTTTTTTGATTTTATATTTTTTAGGGTTTTTTGAATATATATAAGGGCTACTAGTAAATGGAAATCTGACTCTTGTATCAGGGATGGAATTGAATGTGGAATGGAAGATAAGTGGATGGATCGACTTAATGGGAGATCTTCAAGGATTGAATGGCATGTAAAACTATATATTCATATGTTGTTTTAATTTATTTCTGTAATGTTTCTGAGCATGTCAATAATTTTGCTCCTTGTAATTCCTCTAGGTCATTACCAAGGCCAAAATGGGAAAGGGAATGGTGGAAAATGGGATGGAGTGGGATTTGGATGGATGGATGAAAGTGGACATGCTCCCAATCTGAGGGGTAATGCTAAATATTAATTAACTTTCAAGGGTAGAAATGCTTGAGATGCATGATATTCATGGGCTCATCTAGTTCTTGCACATCTTATATAGCTAACATGTAAGTTCCTAAGCCATATTTAGTAGTGATGATGGAGGGACTTGACCAATTAGGTTAAAATTTTCATTTATTATCATGATTAACATTGGTATTTATCTAATTTTTCTTTAGAACAAGGTCACCAATTTCAAATTCTTGATATTTAATATGCTTGTCATAGCTATGGTGTAACATGTTTTGATAGGCCTTAATTTTCATATTTATCTAACATGTTTTGGTATTTATCTAATTTTTCGTTAGAACAAGGTCACTAATTTCAAATTCTTGATATTTAATATGCTTGTCATAGCTATGGTGTAACATTTTTTGATTGATTTAAATCAAAAAAATTTCATCAAGAATCTCTAGATCTTGTATCCATTTGATGTGATACTCCTCATCATTAATGATATCATGCAATGAGATGTGCATGGAGTGTATCTAGATCTTAATGGGTAGTATAGCTTTGGATCCAAAGACTAGGGAATATGGACTGACTCATATGGGTGTGTAGATGTTAATGCAGTAAGCCCACAAGGTGAGATAGAGTTAAAAATAATAATCATAGCCAACATCATTGACTATCTTCTTGAGGATATTTATAATGGTTTTGTTATGTGCCTTAGCTTAGCCATTACCTTGTATATAGTATGGTGTGGACCATCTATGTATGATATGAAATTGAGTGTAAAGGGATTTGACATCCTTATTCTCAAAGGACTTTCCATTATCTATAATGATGGAAGATGAGATGATATAATAATAGATATGATGGTTGAGGATGAATTCTAATATCTAATTTCTAGTTGTATAAGTGAGAGGGATGGCCTCTACAAACTTAGTGAAGTATTCGATAGTAGTAAGAATATGTTTATGTCCATCAAATGAGGTGGGATTAGTTTTCCCAATGAGATCGAGCCCCCATGTAGATAAGGTCCATGGAGTTTTTATCTACTATAGAGTTTAAGATGGAACATGGATGAGATTGCCATGTTTATGAATAAAAACATAATTCCTAACATATTGACACATGTCTGATTCCATGGTTTGGCTAATAGTACCATGTGCAGATACATTTCTTAGCAAGGAAAATTCCCATAGTGCATGCCTCATGATTCTATTTTGAATTTATTTAATAGCTATGATCATATTATTGTTAGGTTGTGGAGCTAAAAGCTTCACTGATGCAGACATGGAGGAGGTTGCAGAAGAGTTGCGTAGTGTCACAGACACCAGCATCGGTCAGGCCAACCGACAATGGCAGGTAGGAGACAGGAAGCAACTGACATCGGTTAGAGATCGGCCAGTGTCGGTGACCCTAGGTCGATAGGGACCGACATCGATCACCTGTGTGGTTCGACTGCGAGTATATTATGGGCAGTCAGTTGATGAACCAAGTGTTTGCATGATGAGAGCTAATTTTAGACTGAGAGCTGCGGATCTAATTATTGTAATTAGATGTCTAATTATTGTTTGGATGAGATCTATATAATAGACTCATGGTTGTATTGTAAATTAGTGCTAGTGAGTAAGAGATAAATTTTATAAGCTCCTTCTGTGTGTGAGGTGAGCTATGGTGTGTTCCTCCTAGTGCCATAGTACCAAGGTGGGTGCTGGTTTTGGAGAGTCAGCAGGATTCTTCATGGGTGTATGATCTTAGTCAGCTGGTGTGCATGGCTTTTATAGGAGATCTACATGGTAAGTAAGATCATTGATATGTAGGTGTATGTGTGTGCAAGGTCAAGGTTCACACGTGGTATCAGAGCTAAGGTTGCAGGGAGCAGGTTTTGTGTTTGGTTAATGTCACTCTCAGGGGTTTTTGATCGAGTGGGAGTAGAGCAATGGTAGATCAAAGTAAGCTAAGAATGGAGGAGTTGAAAAGCACAGATGGTCACCAATGGTCATATGGAAAGAAAGAGCAGGTAAAAGAATATTGTTGGTTGGTAGCAGATCAACATGAAGGAACTGAAGATGCAGATGTTGCAAGTGTTGTTGCATAGGATGCTTTGGAAGGTTTCTTGGATAAAGTTGAATCTTGGATAACAGATTATGTTGCCTCTTTCCATGCAGCCCCAGGGAGTGGAGCTGGTGAGCCTTGCCAAAGAATTGGCAAAGGGGAAGTGAAGCTGAAATCGTAGGCAGCCAACACATGGGTGTTGAAGGAGGTCATGCAGGTCCCAGGTTTGGAGATATGGCTAATTTCTTTAGAAAGGTTGGGTGATGAGAGATGTACGAGAACTCTCACAGTGAATGCACTTGAATTAGCTGGTGGTAAGAAAATAGGTACTCTTTATCTACTTGTTTATATTACTGATTCTTCTTTTTTTATGGAGACGTGGCTTTGTGGGCTTGGTCACATGAGCAGGAAGGAGATGCATGTTCTTAAGCAAAAGACAAATATATTTGATAGGCTTAAGAACTGGAAAGCCTTGGTGTACTTGGAGGAGATGGTAGACAGAGACCAGTGGATGGGGCTGGATACTTCTAAGCAGGGCAGTTTGGACATGGGGATTGATTCAAAGGAGCTCACGGGTAAAGAGTCATCACTCACAGGAAACACAAGTACCAGCGTCGGTAGAAAAACTGATGTCGGTAGTAGGTAAGACCAACGTCGGTCATGAGGACCGATGTCGGCAGCAAGGAGACACCAACATCAACAGAGTTGGTAGTCAGGACAGGCACAGGAATCGACGTCAGTTGGATGCAGACTGTGGGGTGGCCGAGGTCAGTCACTGTAACAGATTTTGGGTGGACAACAAGCTATCAAGGAGTCTCAAACACCCATACGGAGGACTGAAGACGTAAGTAGGCCCTCAAATTTGTTGTTCCTCTTCTTTATACTTGTTGCTAATTGTAGAGCAGGAAGGATCCAAGAAACAGTGGGAGCATGGCATGGAAAGATTGCAGAACCAAGCGGAGATTTGGTAGGGTTGCCAACAGGAAGAAAGCATAGAGATGAATGGATACCTTAGTTGAAGAATAGAGAGAATGGACACGTGAGACAGAAGACCAGGTCATACAGTCTTGAAGAGCTGCAGGATAGTGGTACAGGTTTTGACAGGTGGAGGATGAGGCATAGCTTCAGTCAATGTTAGGTAACTACTGTGGTTTGCCTTACCAGGTGGATGATGTGTCATGACATCATTCTATTGCTGTATGTGGATGGTATGTTTGCTAGCAGGATTGTACATACAGGGTTTTGCTGAGCTAAGGGTAAGATTAGTTTAGTGGTAAGAATTTAGAGCAGCGGAATTCTTTGGCATGGGGGACATGGGAGATCACAGGTTGATTTTGTCTCCAGTGGGAGCTGATGTGAATCAGGTGTTGGTGAGGTTCATTACGTAGGATGTAAAATCGAAGCACACTAAGGGCTGGACAGTTAAGTGTCTGAAATCACATGAGGTCTGGTATAGGCTTGAGTTTTCCCAAGCAGTGGGAGTTGTTAGAGAGTTAGGAGCCAATTCTGAGAAGTGGGTTCTCAGGTATTTGAGAAGGACCAGCAGTAGGGATTCATGCTATTCAGGGTCAGGACTTCACTACATGGATTTGTAGATGCAGATGCGGCAGGGTACTTGAATGATAGGAGGTACATCACAAGTTGTGTGGCTGGTTGTCTTCAGGATTGAGCTTGAAGAGGGATACAAACTAGGAAACAGATTAGATGGGGTACAAGTATAGGTACAGTGCAGCTATTTATCTCCAAGTGGGAGATTGTTAGGTTGTGGAGCTAAAAGCTTCACTGATGTAGACATGGAGGAGGTTACAGAAGAGTTGCGGAGTGTCACAAACACCGGCGTCGGTCAGGCCAACTGACGATGGCAGGTAGGAGACAGGAAGCAACCGACGTCGGTCAGAGATCAGCCGGTGTCAGTGACCCCAGGTAGATAGGGACCAACTTCGGTCACCTGTGTGGTTTGACTGTGAGTATATTATGGGTAGTCAGTTGACGAACCAAGTGTTTGCATGATGAGAGCTAATTTTAGACTGAGAGCTGCGGATCTAATTATTGTAATTAGATGTCTAATTATTGTTTGGATGAGATCTATATAATAGACTCATGGTTGTATAGTAAATTAGTGCTAGTGAGTAAGAGAGAAATTTTATAAGCTCCTTATGTGTGTGAGGTGAGCTATGGTGTGTTCCTCCTAGTGCCATAGTACCAAGGTGGGTGCTGGTTTTGGAGAGTCAGCAGGATTCTTCATGGGTGTATGATCTTAGTCAGCTGGTGTGTATGGCTTCTATAGGAGATCTACATGGTAAGTAAGATCATTGATATGCAGGTGTATGTGTGTGCAAGGTCAAGGTTCACAGGTGTGCAGAACTAGGTTGATTTGCAGGTGTGCAAGATCAGATAGGACAACAACACAATAGGGAGCAGAATCAGGCAAGATCTACTTGGAGTACAGGTGTGTACTCGAATAGAGCAAAGAGGAAGGCAAGGGAGTTCCTTCCATAAGTAAGGTCTATTGAGGTGCAGGTTGTTGCAAGTTCAGGGGAGATCTACTTGAATTACATGTGTGTACTTGTGGTGTGCGTGGAGCACGGGTATAAGGTGAACTCAGTGTTTGAGTTGGGTGTTGGGACCTAAGAGAGAGCTTTGAGGAGAGAAGTACTGTTCACTTGAGGTGTGGGAAGCCTCTGAAGAGGTGGTGGAGAAGAAGTGGCATCTTATTTATTGTATTCTTTTCTTCAAGAGTTTTAATACAAGTTGTGTATTGTCTCTCATATCATGTGTTACTTCTGAATTCTAGTTACTTGTGTATTCTGGTTATTTCCGCATATTAAGTTGCTTGGTAATCAATTGTGTGCTTCCGGTTATTTATCCCAACAATTATTATGATGGAGTTAGTTTCATGTTAGTATGAAATTGAAAAGAAATGAATATAACCTAAAACCAAAGTGTATCTCCTCAGGTTGAGCAAGATCGATAAAGATCATAAATACGCATATTATAAGATAAATAACACACTTTTACCTTCTCATTTGGATTTCTCTCTCTTATTAGAATATAAGTTTGATTATCCTAGATATAGAGATTGAGATATTTGTCAATGACATAAATTTATTTTGATAACATCTCCCCTTGTGCTAAGCATGATTTGATTGAGCAATGAAGAACTTGGTGAACATTTCCTTATAGTTTTGGTAGAGTAAGTCTAGATAAAAAAGTTTTTTGAAGAAGAGGGAGGTATATTTAATTTATATTTGTTTATCAAATGTGAGCTATTGATCCAAGATGAATATAAATGGTTGAGGATCAATCCTCATCCTCATAAATGTTGGAGGGTGAATTTGAAAGAAACTCCAATAATATAAAAATGGAGTATGTAAGAGTTTCAAATTATGAAGACATAATGTGTAAAATAGGTATGTAAGAGCATTTTGAGTGTATAATAGCATGTAATACCTTTTTATTATACACTTGCCTTGATAATTTCATATTTGGTGAGGCAATATTCCAATTTTGTTTTTACAAAATATGAAATTCCAAAAAACTATGGAATTTCCCATTAGAGGAGGATTAGGTCTAATTAACCAAGGGAATTAATATTATTTTTTAAATGTTATTTGTCAATCAAATATTCCATTTAATTGTCATGTGGTAACATTTTCAAAGTGTCGACTTGATTTGGGACGTTGTTGATAATTTTGATGTTGTGTTACGATGTGTTGCCCCAATTAGGGATGTGACATTTTGATTCTGGATCAAATCAATAAATATTGCATATGATTTAGAGTAATTTAAGATTTATAATTTAATTCATGAATTATTATAAAAAGTCATTTTGATTATAATTTGGACATAGAAGTGATGAAATTAGAGTGTTTTTATTTTTGCCCTTATTTGAAAGGGTGTTGTGAGATAATGACAAAGTAACATATTTTTAAAGAATAAAATATTCATTAAAATTATTTGATAATGATTAAAGAATTAAGTGTTCACATTTTGTTGATTCTTGTTTAATTTACTGAGAAATGAGTTCATAATGATGCCCCAACTGATGTTTGGGAGCCTAGGATACTCCCTCAATGGAGTGGATGATTTTTTTTGATGGAAAATACCTCAAAATAAAGAAAATGATGCATTTTATGGTAAAAGAGGCTGATAAATAGAGATGAGAGGTAAAAATGTGACTAAAAATGGATAAGATATCCATAACTAGGTCTCCTAGGAAGAAGAATGAAGCAATAAGAGGGGTAGGGATTGTTGGAAGTAAAATGAATGATAGGGGGGTGAATTAGTATTCAAAACTTTCTTATCAAATTTAACTTAAGCAATCATGAACCATTCAAAAAATAATAAACACTTATCCACATAAGAATGAAACACAAGAACACATCACATATGTGGGAATCCTCAAGGGGAAGAAAACCCACTGATATCTTCAAATATAATACAATTATATAAGATAAATACTAAATTTAGTGAATCAACAAATTCACATGGAGCACCAACCCCAACTAGCTAAGCACCAACTCAGATAGGTTTTAACAAGCACCAAATTGTAAGGAAGAAGCAACCCCCTAGATGAATTAGCACAAACTCATCCACTTTATTTATTTGATCACCATCAGGACACCTTGTTTCTCAACCAACTGATGACCACCTCTTCATCTCTTCACACTCTTAGCCCTCTCAAACTGCCTTCTAGGTCTCTTTTCTCAATGAGGTCTCTTCAAGACTGATTAGGTCATATGAATTTGATTATCATAAATAAAAAATCTTTAAAAACTTCATAATATTTCCTTTACACTCATTTTATGGTCTACAATACCTTCTTCTACTTACTAATATTCTATTCCATTCACTTGTTCTTTCTCCACACCAAATAGGCCTAAAACACCTTGTATATATACAAGATTCTTGCTCATACACATATTAATAAGAAAAAAACCCTTAAAATATTATGTCATCCATGTAATATATCTTAGGATACCTCATAAACATGAATCAAACATCATTTTAGTCCCTTTAGTTATGACATACCTTAACTAGGCCTTATTTCATCTTTAGGTCTCATGGAGACCTAATCCAATTAGGTCTACTTTTAGGACACATTACACTTTTCATTCCTTTAAACACATTAAAACACATAAAATGGAAGTAAAATATAATATTAAACTTAAATATACCCATAATAATCTCATCTAGGATCCATAACACTTTTTAGCTTCAACCACCACTTGAAGCACACCATTAGTACTGTTCATAATTAGGCCTGTGTATACCCAAATTTTTTGTCTTAAACTAATAAAGATAAAACACAATTTACATAAATAAAAATAAAAATAAATAAAATATTTAGAAACATCATGACCTTAAGATCATCAAAAACCTTATTAGACACTTCAACTCAGGAAATATAGGCTCGAACTCTTCTCTATAAAATGCTCACTTTGAACTACCAACTAGCCTCAAAACACAGTCATGGAAACTTGAAATTTTTACACATGAAGAAACACAATAAAGGAATTAAAATGCATGAAAATTATCCTAAAAAATCCTTATAACAACATACAACAAAAAAATCATAAACTCTAATGATAATTATTAGTCTTGTAGACCAATTTGTTGACCTTCTCTCTCACAAACCTTACTTAGCCAGTCAAGCCATTTTGGCTTAAAAATTTTAAATAATTTAAATAAGTACCAAACCTTATAAAAATAATTTATATGACATAAAATTACCAAATATAAAAACCATGTACATTAGATGCTTCAACTTAGAGCATAAAGTCTCAAACTCATCACTGCAACTTACCTAGATTTGCCAATTTGCCTTGAAGACCAATCATGGTGATTTTGACCTTCAACACCTATATAACCACTTTAAAATAATATTTATGCATGTGAATAATATTTTTTTATAATTATATAATTATTATATATTAATATAATATGTTCAAATGGAACTATTGGTCTTGCAGACCAATCTCATGACCTCACTGTACACAAACCTCACTAAGCTAGACAAGTCAACTTGTGAATTTATTTTTGATATATACAATGATATAAAAAAATTATATCCAAAATTAATATGTATTAAAAGTCATAAAAAATACCTCCATGCATTTTTATTCATTCATATTCCATGATATCACATCCTTAATCATCTTTTCACTTCTACTTGGGTTTCTCGCTATTTGCACCATTAGGCTTGTTAGTGATAGATTGTATTGAATTATTGGTTTAGAACACATGAGGGATATAATATATCCATAAAAAAACATGTAAATAAATTAAAAGTATTAAAAATTTTCCTCCATCCATTTATCAACTTTGACTTGCTTAACTCTGATTGTTACAATAAATCTTTGAAAAACTACCACTTTCCTATAGGGTCTACTCAAAGACCTAACAAACCAATCACACCTAGAGGTGATTGGGAGATTTTAATACAACATATAATAACTTAAATATCCAAACCAATACATTATAATCACTTTATAACAAATTATTTCATATCAGGTCACTATTAGGGTTCTTTGAGGGTTTAGACCATCTTTTATTGTTAACAATTATTCATAAATCTTAGCACCTCATTATAGAAACTAATGCCTATAAATTTTAGATATGAACCTTATGAATATACCATGAATATAATAGGTTACCATTAAGAGGTTACACATGCCAATGAACACTTGAAATTCCTTCTTGGGTTGAGAACCCTTTATTCTAATTACACGAGAGACCTCAAAACCACTTTGCATGAATTTTATTGCAAACCATGACATAAAAATTCGTGAATATGATTTAAAAAAAACTTTAATAACCTTTTTAAATTATAATATACTCACACATGCACTTGAAAATAATCTTGATACTTCATTAGGCCATTATCTCACCATATTGCTTTACTAAACTCGAGTCTTCACACCTCATTAGGTCTTAAACTAGCCTTTAAACTTATTTTCAGGCCCTAAAAACTTCACTCACACTCTCAAAAAACATATCTCATGATAAAACACTAATTTAAATCCTTTATAGGCATTGAAAATACCTCATGATACCTCATTAGGTCAGGTAGGGTCTAGAACTAGTCTAGTTGCAAACTTGAACTTAAGGTATTACCCCTATAGGCTCATATTGAAACTCTATTGAGTGATTAAATTCCTCATATACATGATAAATCAACCTTATATAAATTCTCATTCCTCTGTGCATTCATATTACCAAGTCATCATGCTTATACCTTCTCATAAGGTCTCCTCATGCTATGACTAGTCCCATGACAAGGCTTCTTAGGCACTTAAAACTTGAAAACTAACCTTAAAAAATTTATAAAAGTATTTAAACTTATATTTAATGATCACACAATGCCAAAAAACCTCTCATAATCATGTACTTACATACTTCACCAAGCTTCACTATGCGCACCTTCTCATAGAGTCTAGACTAGGCTTCTCAAGACACCTTGTACTCAA
The DNA here is from genome assembly GCA_037957365.1 of Torreya grandis. Lineage (NCBI taxonomy): Eukaryota > Viridiplantae > Streptophyta > Pinopsida > Cupressales > Taxaceae > Torreya > Torreya grandis. Next base: position 1,149,581 of record JARHVA010004216.1, read on the forward strand.
GAAATAGTACTCAAACATGATTTAATTGAATTTAACATTGAAATAACCTCAAAATAATGATTATGTCTCCATAAAATTATCTCTCAATAGAGATACATTAGTTTGCCTTCAAATTCTCTCTTGTCACATGGTTTCCTTGTCACATAAAGCATACAAGCTCATACCTCATAGACCACTCACCATGCATCTTTACCAGATGCACCTTGACATCAATTAAATAAACCTTAAAATCAAATGAAATCAACCTTGACATCAATGGAAACACTTATTAACAAAATCCTCCTTTTTCATTGATGGCAAAACATTCTTTTTTCTGATCACTCTAATCTACCACAATCTAGTATATCTTCCTTCTTGAAATTTATCCCCCATTGACATTGATGACAAAGGGTCATACATTTTGTAACTTTTGGAACCACTCTTTATTATAAAAAAATCTCAACACATATAATATTTATCATTACATGAACATGCTCCCCCTTACTCCATGTATAACTCCTTTAAATGAACTCAGATTACAAGACCATTTCTCAACACAAATCAAGATCAGATAACAACCTAAATAACTCCCCCTCAAACCAAGAATCCACCATGATTATATTAAATAAATAGTGTCTCCATGAAACCTAATTAATTCACCCCTTTTCATAGGGAAATAAAAAAACCCAAGCTTAGGAGATTCCCAGATCTCCATGTTCTCACAAGACTAAATATCCTTTAGTATCCTTTTAGGCTTGATTAAAACTATAGAATTGACCTATTCATCAATCATTTGATCATAAATATGAGATGACAACAAAAATTCTTGTTTGATTTATCATTTGAAGTATGCTCTACCATAATAAACATTCCATTTGAGCTTGTAGATTGATCATGACTAACCTTTACTGTCTTTGGTTTCCACACATTCATTTTCATTCTCTCTTGCACTCTAGGGTCTTCAAACCTCTTGTTTTGACTCAATGAACTTATAAATCTATTAGTGTATAATATTTCAATGTGTCCCTATGACAACTATAGAAAACAAGCTCATACATACCTCTTGACTGATGTGAACTATGACTCCTTTCATAGTCCCATGAGTACTCATTCTTGGAGAGTCTTTTACACTCTCTTGATGTATGACCAAATTGAATACATACAAAACAATAACCATTGAATGAAATAGCATAACTCATAACATTAGGCTATTTGATAGGTCTTCTCATGTTGACCTTCTTGCCTACAATAGCCTTGTCTTTGACTTGAGCTACCACCTTTTGGTCTTCTTTGAAACTAAGACTTGTCTTATCACTTATAGACTTTTGACTAATCAAGATGTCATATAGAGTCTTAGTGCTCTTTTCAAACTTTACAAAGGCATTCACCTTGATAGATGCTTGATCCAACTTAGATTTCAAGGATTCTACTTTAGTTTCATATCTGGTGCATTCTTCCTCTTTAGATTTTAAGCTAATCATCATTATTTCCATCAGCACTTTAATCTGATTGATGATGTCATTATACTCTTTGGATGTGTTACTCAATCTCTCCTCAAATAAACCAATATGATCTTCATAATCCTTAAATATTGATCTTAATTTGTGTGTCTTTTTTATTTGGAATTTCAAACTCCTCTAGGGCACTTACCAATTCTTCCTCAAGGTTTACTTTAGCTTTTTCTTCATCTAATTATACATCAACCATAAGGCATTTCCCATTTGAGGAACCCTCATTGTCTATTTATATGGCCATGAATAAGGTTTCATTATTATCATGTTTAGGTTCATTACTATCATCATCACTATTAGATGTACTTGTGTCACTTACATCAGATGATTTATCATCTTCTTTGGTGTAGAAAATTATCTTATTTTTGAATGACCCTTTCCTACCTTCATACTTCCTAAAATATTTCTTATTATTATCAGGATTATAGACCTTCTTATCATTTCCATGATGTTCATCATGATTAGCCTTATCCATTTTAGGACACTTAGATGCAAAGTGACTAATCTTACCATCATTGAAACAATTGAAAGGTAACTTACCCTTGTATTTACCAGAGCCAAACCTTAATTTCCTTGAAAACATGGCTATTAGTTAATCATCATCAACATATGAGCATTCCTCATCCTTGATTTTATTGGATTTTGAATTCTTATATTTGAATGCTTCTTCCTTATTTAGAGGCCTTCCATCATTTGTTCTCATCTCATAGGTAGTCAAGATGCCATGAAGCCCATCTATTTCAAACTTGTCCAAATCTTGCATCTCTTCTGCTACAGATACCTTAGAATCAACCTCAGGATTTAGTGATCTCAATACCTTTTTAATAGTTATATACTCTTTCACTTATTCTCCTAATCCTCTAATGACATTAATAACTTCATTAATCTTCAATAAATAGGATGTAATGGTTTCATCTTCATTCATCCTCAGACTTTCAAACTATCTTCTATGGGTCTAAAACTTGACCATATTCACCTTGGTGTCTCCTTCATAGATAGTTTTCAAATTTTCCCATATTTCTTTAGATGATACATAGTGCATTACCTTCACAAGATATGCCTTTGATAGGCCACAAATAATGACATTCATTACCTTGGAGTTATTTTTACTAGCCTTCTTACTTGTTGCATTAGTTGGTGGAATAGGAGGAGCAATATAGCCATCCAAAACTAACCTCCAATTATCATGACCTTGAGACATCAAATATATCTTCATCTCAATGTTTTAAAAGGAATTATTAGATCTATTGAATAATGGAGCCTTACTAGTATAAATACCACCTTGAGATTGCTAACTAGCCATCCTTGCTTTTAGGATCTCTTTTAGGATATTAGACATGATTCAAAGGACTAGGATTTGATACCAAATGTTGGAAGAAAAATGACTTAGAGTGGGGGGGGTGAATTAGTATTCAAATTTTTTTTTATCAAATTTCACTTAAGCGATCATGAACCATTCAAACAATCATGTAGATCTAACAAGCATAAACACTTATTCACATAAGCATGAAACACAAGAACACATCACATATGTGGGAAAAAATCAAGGGGATGAAAACTCACTGATATTAAATGGAATATATTCTTATAATATAAACACCAAATTTACTGTATTACCAACTTCACATGGATAATGAACTCCAACTAGCTAAGCACCAACTCATCTAGGATTTAGTAGGAACTAAATTGTAAGGAGGCACCAACCCCCTAGATGAATAAGTAAAAAATCAGAGACCTAATTTATTTTATCACATTAAAGACACCTTATTTATCAACCAATTTATGATAACCACCTCTTTATCTCTTCACACTCTTAGCCCTCTCAAACTGCCTTCTAGGTATCTTTGCTCAATTAGGTATCTTTAAGACTGATTAGGTCATATGACCTTGATTATCATACACATAAAATCTATCAAAACTTCATAAAATTTACTCTACAATCACATTATTATATACAAGAACTTATTATACTTACTAATGTTCTATTCCATTTGTTTCTTCTTTTTCAACACCAAATAGGCCTAAAACACCTTGTATATATACAAGCTTCTTGCTCATACACTTATTAGTCTGAAAAACATCCTTAACCTCTTATGTAATCCATGGAATAGATCTTATGACATCTCATAAACATGAATCAAAATTTCCTTTTAGTCCCTTTTAGGTCTAACATACCTATTAGCGAAATTTCATACCTTGTTTATAGCTCCCTTTGGCTAAGTTCAACGTTCACTTGTCTATTTTAACTAGCTTATAAAGGACCAATTGTCTTGTTTTCTTTTCTTTAGATAATTTTTCCAACCTTTTCAAAGTGTCTTTTTAGTATTTTTTGAAGGAATTCTTTTATCCCTTTTGTCTCAGACTAAAAGTCTAAAAGAACCCTCTTCTTTTGTCTTTCCCCAAAATATTGCCCTTCGAAACTTTTTTGAAGGGTCTCTCTCTCTTCAGATTACCATTCAAAAATTTTCTGAAGGGTATTTCTCTCCTCAAAGTTCCCTTTGAAACTTTTCTAAAGGGACACTTTCCCTTCCAAGTGCCCTTCAAAACTTTTTTGAAGGGACACTTTCCCTTTAAAGTGCCCTTCAAAAAAGTTCTGAAGGGACACTTTCCCTTCAAAGTACGCTTTAGAAAGTTTCAAAGGGACACTTCCATTCCAAGTTCCCTTTGGAAATTTTTTGAAGGGGCACTTTCCCTTCCAAGTGCCCTTCATATTTTTTTTGAAGGGACACTTTCCCTTCTAAGTGCCCTTCAGAACTTTTCCAAAGGGACACTTTCCAAGCCCGAAGGGATCATTCCAAAAGGAAGTGACTTTTGAGATAATTCTAAAGGAATTATTATGGACTTTTTGTCTGCAACAATCCTTTTGATAAGCCATACTCCAAAAACCCAAAATAGAAATCTTGAAGGGACATTCTTAGCAAAGGTAAACCATAAAGCAGGGAGTGAAAGGTTGTTTCTTTTGGGGAAAATTCCTATAGGAAATATTTAAGGGAAAGAACCCTCACAAATTATTTAAGGAAGGGTTCTTGAAGGAATTATCCAAGTGAAATGATGGTTGAATAAATGTCAAATTATGGGACAGGGAGCTAACTATTGGTGTTCAAGCCTAAGAGGATTCAGGTAGATCCAAAAGCTCACATCCTTCATCCATAAAAATAGTAAGAGATCCCATATCACCATTGATCGACCAAGATCTGAGTCATTCCTTGAGGACCAATCAAATAAGGACAAATCTAAATAGAATAAAAGAGACAAATCTGTAACAGGTGGACTCCCTTGTAATAACCATTTTGATGCCATGACTCAGCCAAGAATATCTTTATTATATTGATGCAAACATTGGAAAATTATCTTTAAGAGAGTAGGACCAAAGGTGTAATAACTTATGATGACATGGATAAACCAAATACCCTGAGCAAGCATCCTTTGTAAAGATAATTATAACTAAAGATGGTGATTTCAAATAAATTGATTCCTCTCCTTGGCACTAAAGGCTTTCCTCTCTCTCTTCCTTATAAATATATATTCAACCCCTTGGATAGTAAAAAATCATCCACACATAGTATGGAAAATCCCTCCTAGAATGATATCCTACCTTTAAGCATTAGTATAGCCTTTTTCCCTTTCAAGTTCTAAACATTGTCTGAGTGTGCAAGTGAGATATATTGACAATAAGTGATGGTTTCATGATTTTTTCATTTGTCGTTCATGTTTGAGTAAATTTATTGATCTAATGGGTTATCTAGAGTGTGTTTAAATTTATGGAACTACTATATGAATTTTTAATTTTCTTGAATGTGCAATGTGCCTTTTAGTTCATTCTCCTTATATTTTTTCATGCATCTCACCTCTTTATTGAAATATTCATGTTAAAATCTCTAGAACTTGAAAAATAGTATTTAAATTTTATTTTATTATGAAATAAGATATGAAATTCATGTGGAGTAAAAACCTTGTTGTATCACCATTCTTAAAATAGGCTCCCCTTATGCAATTTCTAACCCTTTTCTTTTCAATCAAGCTAGTGTAGATAGAGATTGTTTTGTAGAGACAAATTCAGGGAGCTATCCCTTTCAATATAGAGGTCCATTTACATTATAGGTATACCCACATACCTATAAGTATTCCAATGTTTCCTAAATATAGAAGAGGCCTGAACATATTCTTCTAGGGTGCAAAGATTTGGAGACAACAGTTCTGGCACACCTAGTGGGACCCTAGTTTTTGGTTATTTACATGTTGAGGTGAATGTTGGTCTTGAAAAACCTAAGTTTTTACTCCTTATATAACATTTGGAAACTCTAAAATTTGATAATATCTAGTTTTAGATCAATTTTCACACATTATACTTCATGGTTCTCATTAGGTCATCTAGTAGCTCCGATCAAGCCCCTTTAGCTGAAGCTCTTCTTGAAGAACAATGCCCTAAACCATTCATAGGACTTAGAGATCCTTAGAAAGGAGGTTTTGGAGAAGAAGAAGTTAAGGAGGTTAGATAAATAAGAGATCAAGAGGAAATAAGAGAAATGGATAGAAAATAACCTTTCCTAGCCTTTAACACACAAAATCCAATTGACCTTCCTGCATACAACCCTATTCCTCCCAATGCTACCAAGAGTCTCCTTGGTTTCAATGTAGAGGGTCATATTACCCCATCTAAGCATATTAGGGACATTTCAAAAATTTTTAACTTCCATAATGTCACCTGAGCCAACATAGCCATTAAATTGCTTGCTATGTCTCTAAAAGGCAAAGCACTTGACTGGTATAAGACTTTGGAAGGTGTTTGAATTATAAGTTGGGATGGATTTGGAGAATTAATGGTAACTATATTTGAGAATAATAGTGACCACACTTCACTGATCCATAAACTAAACATGATAAAGAGAGATCCTAACGAATCTATGGGGGATTTCAATGAAAGATTTCAAAGGACATGGCATAGGTTCCACCTGTCATGAGACCTCCTCCAAGATTTGTGTTCCCCACCTATCTCAAAGGTATTGGTACTAATGTAGTAGTGATGTTATAATCTATGGGAGGATTCACTTTTCTTGATGCATATGAAATAGCTATTGAAGCTAAAAATAACTTGATACAAGCTTGAAGACTCCCTCCAAGATTTTCCATGCCGTTGCTATCTCATGGTTTAGTTGAAGCTCTAAGCATAGCTCAAATTCATAATGACAATGTCAATCTAAGAGCCTTACCTAAAAAAGTGGATAGTGATATGGACAAAGATAAAGAAATTTGGTCATTATAAGCTCAACTCAAGCAACCTTAGTTCTAGATAAGTGTTCCACCTACCATCAATACTATCCTCAACAAGGATATAGATCTCCACCCCAATAAAATTACCAAGGGAGAGGATAGGGTTAATAAGGTTTCAATAGGTATACCAATTCCTATAATCCTAATCCCACTCCTTCCACAAAGGCTACTATTCTAGTACATGCTAATTTGGTCCAAAGAGAGAATCATTTGGACCAGTGGGGATAACCTTAAGGTTAGTTTATGCATGATGGTGGAGAAGACATACAAGCTTTGGTGGCACAAAAAGAATCTAATCCTTATGTAACTTTAGAAGAATCAGAACTTATGCAAAGGGATAGCCATGGAGAAAGAAACAACCAAAGTATAGGCATGGTAAACTTCCAAGCAAGAGATGATTATGTGTTAAATAAAATCACATCATTTTCAGCCAACACAAGAGCCAAGAAGAGATCATTAGGAGAAGATAAAGCAGTGCATGTAACTCCAATTTATGCCTCTCTAATTCCACAAAGTGTGAATCCTAATGTTGTACCTACTGTAAGTCATGCTGCTTAGAAAAATTAGAATGAAAGTAGGGTTATCAAACCTATAATACAGTAAGTTCAAGCCCTCTCAATACCTTAAAGAGTTAAATAAAATGTGAATGATCCCTCTCTAAAAATTATTTATTCTTTGAATAATACCAAGACAAACATATCTCTTTGGTAAGTCTTGCATATGCCTAGTTAGAAGGAGTTGTTGCAAGAACAACTTGCAAACATTCATGTAGCCCCTCAAACTTTAAAGGATAATGGTGTAGCCCTTACCAATGATCCAAGACATGTATTATATCCCTCAACCAGTTTTGAAAATCCTCCACCCTTCTATCTCACTCTCATTGTGGGAGATAAGTGGATCCATAATTACATTGTGGATAGTAGAGCTAGTACCAATGTTATGCCTTAAGTGGTAGCTGATAAGCTAGGATTAAAATATAAGCCACATAATAAGGGTGTATTATATATTTATGGGACTATAACTAAGATAGTGGGACTATTCAAAGGTCTGAAGGTCTTTCTACATGATTTCCCAAGTTTTCCAAAATTTTAAGACATTATGGTGGTAGACCTTCCAACCCATTTTGCTATCTATTTGTCAAGGGACTTCATGGATAAGATAGGAGGGTAACTTTATGATGATTGGAATTTTATAGATTTTAAAACAAGATATGGAATCAAGGTGAATATAAGGACTCAACCCTTAACAAGGTTTCATATTGAGCCATACATGGAGACAAACTCAAATCAAAATTGTCTAATTAGTAAAGAATCTGAAAGTGTTATGGACAGTGAAGCATCCTCCCCCCTTAAATTTATTTCTAATATCTTCCTTGATAAATAAAACACTGAAACACATGGAATTGATCCATATAATTTCATTGAAGAGACTGATTTGGGAGTTTATTAAATGTGTGAAGGTGATGTTCCAATCCCTTCACTCACTAATGAAGACCATAAACTTGATGGGATATGGGAAATGTTCTTTGATGGATCAAGAAGCAAGGTAGGTACAAGATCTAGAGTTATGTTAGTTCTAACATAAAATAATCAATACTTATCCTCATATAGATTCCACTTTAGATGTACTTGTAATGTGGTAGAATATGAAGGCCTAGTCCATGGTCTCCAATGGGCAAAGAAGAGAGGAGTCAAGATTTTAAAGGTTTATGGATATAACAAGCTGGTCATCCGCCAAGTAAGAAATCATGATACAACCAAGAATATTTTTGCATAAATCCTAGAATAATAGGGTATGGTACTTACTTTAAGACTTTGATACCTTCAACATATAACCCATATGAAGGGATTCCAATAAACTTGATGATAGATTGGCTACCATAGGGCCACCATTTGATAAAGATACCGATGTGGGATAAGAGAAAGATCAATCTCATATCAAGATCATTATGTGGACTTCTACTCTAGATAATGAAGTGTCATGGTAGGTGTTTGAAAGTGATGAACACATTGTACACTTTTTGTAAAATGAGGCAAGTTTCTCCTCAAGAAACCAAAAGAGACTACATGATCAATATTAAGAGAAAATCATTCAATTGAAAATAAACAAGATAAGTAAGGGGATGATTACCTTAGAGTGTGTTTTTAATGATTATGATCAGACTAAGAAAGAAATAGTGAGCATGTCAACAAAGTAAGAGAACTATGAAAGAGTCCTGATTTTCAAGGATAAATTTTTGAAAATTGGTAAGGTATGTTCTCAGCCTGAGAGGTAGGATTTTACTAAATTATGCAAAGAGTTTCATGACATATTTTTTTGGGAGTATAAATAATTTATATGGTTTGATTCAAGTCTATCTCATCATACCATTGATTAGAACTTGGAGTTAAACTAGTCAGGTAAAAGCAAAGGCCTATCAATCCCAAGATAGAAGAACTCATGAAGAAAGAGCTAACCAAGTTGATTGAGTCTAGGATTATCTTTCCTATCAAACACTCAACTTGGGTGGCCAATATTGTACCTATCTAAAAGAAGAATGGAGAGATCAGACTTTCTATGGATTTTTGAGATCTTAACAAAGTGTCTCTCAAATATCATTATCCACTACCCTCCATGGAACAAATTCTATAGGTTATTTTAGGTTCCCAACAATTCTCTCTTCTTGACAGTTATTCAATCTACAACCAAATATTGGTAAATGAGGAGGATTAGTTCAAGAAAGCCTTCACTATAAGGTGGGGAACATTTTCCTATAAGAATATGCCTTTTATTTTATCCAATGTTGGAGCCACTTTTCAAAGAGCAATGGACATGTATTTTAAAGGTTTGATCAATAAGCTCCTACTTGTGTACTTAGATGATGTAACTATCTTTTCAAAAGATGTTACTAATCATATGAAACATCTAAGGTAAGTGTTTGAGAAATATAAGGAGTATGGCATATCCCTTAATCCAAAAAAGTGCATCTTTACTATTCATGAAGGTAAACTTTTGGGGCACATTATTTTAGAAGGAGACTTATCTATCGACCCCGAAAGGATTGAGGCTATCATAGGCTTTTCCTTACCTCAACACAATAAGGGAATACAAATATTTTTGGGGAAAATAAAATTTGTCAAAAAAATTTATTCTAGACTTTGCAGCTGTGGTAAAGCCTATCACAACCATACTAAAATAGAACCAAGTTTTTACTTGGACAAAGGAGGGAAAGTGCAGTTTTGAGACAATCAAGCAAATAATTAAAAAAAATCCTACTCTCTTGAACCCAAAATTTTCCAAGGATTTCATAGTCTATACCTTTTCTAACCTTGATACAATCTCATCTATGCTCATGCAAAATAATGATGAAGAGGTAGAGTAACTAATTGCATTCTTTAGCCAAGGACTGGAGGATTATTAGGTCAGATATAAATTTGTTGAGAAACAAGCTTTGAAAATGATAAGGGAATTGAAAATTTTTAGGCACATGGTCTCAAACAATAAGATACATGTCATGTTTCTCATCCCAACACTAAATAGTTTCCCCTAAGCAAGGGCCTCAATGAAAAGAGAACTGGCTAGATCACAAAGGTGATGGAGTATGATGTGGACATCAAGGTGATAAATTTGGTAAGAGGATAAGGATTATATGGGAATTTAGATTCAGATCTACAAGATCTAAAATAATAGGTCTTGATCAACCAAGTTCACCCCCAACCAACTGATCACAAACCAGTTCAGAGCTGGACATAAGATATCATCAATTTTCTTTAAAATGCTAAGTGTCCCAATGGTTTGAGCAAGTCTCAAAGGAGATAATTTATATTGTAGACCATTCCCTATTTCCTTTTTGATAATTTTATTTTTATAAAGGACACAAATGGTGTGTTGTTGAGGTGTGTTGATAGTGGTCAATTTGACATGCTGCTAGAAAGTTTTCACAATGGTATAGATGGAGGTCATTTATCTCCTAAAACTACAACTAAAAAGATAATGAGGGCTGGTTACTATTTGCCTAGTCTTTTTAAGGACTTTTATCATTTGGATAAGGTGTTCCCTCAATGTGCCTTCTTTGTAGGCAAACAAAAACTTGTAGCCCTTCAATTGAATCCTATTCAAGTGGACTAGCCTTTCATGCAATGGGGCCTTGATTTCATTGGTATGATTAACCCTCCATCAAGTAATGGACACAAATGGATATTGACTACTATTGACTACTTCACAAGGTGGGTAGAAGCTATTTCATTAAAGGAGGCAAATGAAAATGCTATGTTAGAGTTATATGAGAGCATTATAACAAGGTTTGGAGTTCCTGATGTCATCATTTTTGATAATGCACTTGCTTTTTTAAGTGCCAAAATTTTTGATTGGGTAGGTAGGAATAGAGATCACTTGAGCATCTCATCCAATTATTACCCTAAAGGTAATGGATTAGCTGAGTCTACCAACAAGAACCTCATCAAGATCATTAAGAGAACATTAGAGAACAATCAAAGATCCTGACACAACAAGTTGAAAATAACTTTATGGGCAGACATGATTACTCCTAAGAAATCAATTTGTAACTCTCCTTTTATACTTGTGTATGGGAGATAAGTTAGGTTATCCATATACCAAGAACTCCCTACCCTAGAACTTGCACAATAGTTGGAATTACGTGAAAACACTCCAATAGAAGTTAGGTTGATAGAACTAATGCAACTACAAGAGGCAAAGGATGATACACATAAGGCTATGGAGCACCATCAAGTACTCATGAATAAGTCCTTTGACAAAAAAACAAGTGCAAGAGTGTTCAAAGAGTGTGACTTTGCCTTGAAATGGGATAAGGATAGAGCAAACCCAAGAAGACATACAAAGTTTGACACTTTATGGAGTGGCCCTTACATCATCAACAAGTGCAAACAAAGCAATTCCTTTCAGCTATCAAAGATGAATGGAGAAGAGTTTCCTATCCCTATGAATGGGATACATTTTAAGTCTTGCTATTAGTCTTGGAAAGCCATGTTTTTTAAGTACTAGTTTAGATATATGTTTCCTTTTAGTTTGCTATTGTGTTCCCTAATTGCTTTGTACCATAAGTGTGTTTCCTTCTTTCTATTGGTGTACATCTTTGCCTTTGTCCATTTGATCATCCAGCTTGTGTTTTTAGCCAAGAAGCTTGTTCAAGTTATTTTGAATGCCTTATGCATGATTCCATGCCCAATATAAGGATTTAATTGATTGGTCTTTGGCATAGAAATCATGCCTCCCCTTGGAATCACCAAGAATGTTAGCCAAATTTCATTCCTTATTTTGCAGCGCCCTTGGACTAAGTTCATCATTCTCTTGTCTATTTTAACTCACTTGTAAAGGACTAATTTTATTGTTTTCTTTTCTTTGGAGCTTTTGTTTGGCCTTTTGAAAGTGTATTTTTGGTCTTCCCTGAAGGAATTCTTTTGGCCTTTTTGTCTCAGATAAAATGTCTTAAAGTATCCTCTTCCTTTGTCTTTCCCTAAAATATTTCCCTTCATAACTTTTCTAAAGGGTCTCTCTATCTTCATATTTCCCTTCAAAACTTTTTTGAAGGGTCTTTCTCTCCTCAAAGTGCCCTTCAAAACTTTTTTGAAGGGACACTTTCCCTTCAAAGTGCCTTTCAAAGCTTTTTTGAAGGGACACTTTCCCTTCAAAGTGCTCTTCATAAAAGTTCTAAAGGGACACTTTCCCTTCAAAGTGCCCTTCAAAAAAGTTATAAATGGACACTTTCCCTTCAAAAAAGTTTTGAAGGGACATTTTCCCTTCCAAGTGCCCTTCAGAAAGTTCTAAAGGGACACTTTCCCTTCAAAGTGCCCTTAAAAACTTTTCTGAAGGGACAATTTCCCTTCCAAGTGCCCTTCAAAACTTTTCTAAAGGGAAACTTTCTAAGCCCGAAGGGATCATTCCAAAAGGAAGTGACCTTTGAAAGAAGTCCAAAGGAATTGTTGCAATCTTTTTGTCCACAACAATCCTTCTGAAAAGCCATACTCTAAAAGCCTAAAATAGAAATCCCAAAGGGACATTCTTAGCAAAGGTAAGCCATAAAGGGGGGCCTAAAAGGTTGTTTCTTTTTGGGAAAATTCCCACAAGAATTATTTCAAGGAAAACACCTGCATGAATTATTCAAGGAAGGGTGCCTAAAGGAAATGTCTAAGTGAAATTATGGTTGAACAAACATCAAATTGTGAGACAAGGAGATAACTGTTGGTGTTCAAGCATAAAAGGATTAAAGAAGATCTAAGGGCTCATGTCCTTCATCTATCAAAATAGTAAGATAGCCTATATCACCATTGATCAACCAAGATCTAACTCATTCCTTGAGGACCAATCAAAGAAGGACAAAACCAAATAAAATGAAAGAGACAAATCTATAATAGGTGGACTCCCTTGTAATAACCATTTTCATGTCATGACTTAACCAAGAATATCCTTATTCTATGGACAAAAACATTAAAAAATCATCTTTGAGAGAGTAATACCAAAGGTGTAACAACTTTTGATGACATGGATCAACCAAATGGCCCGAGCAAGCATCCTTTGTAAAGATGGTTGTAGTTGAAGATGGTGACTTCAAACAAATTGATTCCTCTCCTTGATGCCAAAGGCTTTCCTCTCTCTTCCTTATGGATATATATACATCCACTTGGCTTATAAAAAATCATCCATACATAGTATGGTGAAGCCTGACTGAAATGATATCCTACCTTTAAGCATTAGTACAGTCTTTTTCCCTTTCAAGTTCTAAACATTGTCTGAGTGTAAAAGTGACATATATTGACAATAAGTGATGGTTTCATGATTTTGTCCTTTGTCCTTTATGTCTAAGTAAATTTATTTATCTAAAAGGTCATCTAGAGTGTGTTTAATTATATGGAACTAATGTAAGAATTTTTACTATTTTTGAATGTGCAATGTGCCTTTCAATTCATTCTCCTTCTATTTTTTCATGCATTTCACCTCTTTACTAAAATATTCATGTTAGAATCTCTAGAAATCAAAAAAGTGTCTTTAAATTTTGATGTATTTTACACTAGGATATGAAATTCATGTGGAGTAAAAACCTTGGTGTATCACCATTCTTAAAATTATTTCCCCTTATGAAATTTCTAACCCTTTTCTTTTCAATCAAGCTGGTGTAGATAGAGATTGTTTTGCAGAGATAAATTCAGGGAGCTAACCCTTTCAATCTAAAGGTACATTTCCATTATAGGTATATACACATACATGGAAGTGTTCCAATGTTTCCAAAATATAGTATAGGCTTGAACATATTATTCTAGGGTTCAGAGATTTGGAGACAATAATACCTTAACTAGGCTTTATTTCATCTTTAGGTCTCATGGAGACCTAATCCAATTAGGTCTACTTTAGGACATGTTATAATTTTAATTCCTTATAACACATTTAAACACATAAAATAGAAGTAAAATATAATATTACACTCAAATATACCCTTGATAAGCTCATATAGGATCCATAACACCTTTTAAATTCAACCACCACTTGAAACATGCCTATGCATACCCATAAAGTATGTCTTGAACTAATGAAGATAAAAAAAAAATTATATAAACAAAAATGGAAATAAATCACATATTTAGAAACCTCATGACATTAGGATCATCAAAAACCTCATTATATACTTCAACTTAGGACATACAGGCTCAAACTTTTCTCTACACAATGTTCACTCTGAACTGCTAACTAGCCTTAAAACGCAACTATGAAAACTTGAACTTATAACACCTAAATAAACACACTAAAGTAATTAAAATTAATTAAAAAAATACTAAAACATACTTATAACAAAATACAATAAAAAAATCATAAAATTTAATTATAATTAATGGTATTTCAGACTAATTTGTTGACCTTCTCTCTCATAAACCTTACTCAGCCAGCCAACCCATTCTGGCATCAACATTTTCACTACTTTAACTAAGTACCAAACTTAATAAAAATCATGGATAGGACATAAAAATACAAATATAAACACCATGTACATTATATGCTTCAAATTAGAGCATATAGTCTCAAATTCATCATTGTAACTTACCTAGATCTACCAGTTTGCTTTGAAGACTAATCATGGTGATTTTGACTTTCAACACCTATATGACCACTTTAAAAGACTATTTATGCATGTGAATATTATTATGTGATAATTATAACATTATTAGGTAGAAATATAATATTTTCAAATGGAAATATTGGTCTTGTAGACCAATCTCATGACCTCACTATACATAAACCTCACTGAGCTAGACAAGTAAACTTGTGACCAAATTTTTGCTCTATAAAATGATATCTAAAACTTATATACAATATTAATATGTATTAAAATTATTTAAAAACACCTCCATTAATTTTTATTAATCACCATTCCATGATATCACATCCCTAATCATATTCTCACTTCTACCTAATTTTTTTCACTATTTACACCATTAGGCTTGTTAATAATAGGTTGTATTGGATGACCCATTTAATGCACCTAAGGGATATAAATTATATATAAAACACCATGGAAACAAATTAAAACTCTCAAACTTTTAATCCATCCATTTAACAACTTTGAATTGGTCAAATTTGATTTCTACAATAAATCTCCAAGAAACTAACGCTTTATTGTAGGGTCTACTCACACACCTGACAAAAAAATCACACTTGGAGATACCTGGGAGATTTGAATATAACCTAAAATCACTTAAATATCTATACAAATCCATTCTGATCACTTTAAAACAAATTCTTTCATATTGGGTGACTATTAAGGTTCTTTGAGGGTTTAAACCATCTTCCACTGTTAACAATCATTCATAAAGCTTAGCTCCTTATTCTAAAAAATAATGCCTATAAATTTGAGATATGAACCTTAAAATTATACCATGAATATATTAGGCTCCCATGAAGAGGTTACATGTGACAATGAACACCTAAAAGTCCTTCTTGGGTTGAGAACCCTTCATTCTGTGCATATGAGAGACCTCAAAACCTCTTTTCATGCAATTTATTATAAACCATGACCTAAAAATTCATGAATATGATTAAAAAAACTTGAATCACCTTTTTCAATGATAAAATACTCACACATTCATTTGAAACTTATCTTGATACCTCATTAGGCCATGCTCTCACCATCTTACTTTATCACACCTGAGTCTTCACACCTTATTAGGTCTCAAACTGACATTCAAAATTATTTTTAGGATCTTAAAAATTAATTAACATGATAAAAAAACCTATATAATTCTCAAATAATACTTTAAATCATTAATAGGCATTAAAAACACCTCATGATACCTCATTAGGTCAGGTAGGGTCTAGAACTAGTCTAGTTGTAGACTTAGAGTTAAGGTCTTACCCCTGTAGGCTCATCTTGAAACTCTCTTGAGTAATTTAATGCCTAATATGCATGATAAATAAAACTTATATAACCTATCATGCCTATATGAAATCATCTTACCAAGTCATCATGCTTATACCTTCTCATGAGGTCTCCTCATGTTATGACTAGGCTTCTTAAGAACTTGAAATTTGACAACTAAACTTTAAACACTTATGATAGTATCTAAACTTATCTTGAATGATAAAATAGTTCCAAAAAAACTTTAAAAATCTTGTGATTTCTTACTTTACCAATATTCATTATGCACACCTTCTCATAGAGTCTAGTCTGGGCTTCTCAAGACACCTTGTACTCAAGAACTAGTACTCAAACATGCTTTACTTGACTTGAACATTGAAATCAACCTCAAAAGAATCATTAGGTTGAATTGAAATTGTCTCTAAATAGAGAGAAATCAGGTTTCCTTTAAATTATTTCTTTTCACATGGATTCCTTGTCACATCAAGCATATAATTTCATACCTCATAGAGCACTCACCATGCATCTTCATGAGATAGACCTTGACATCAATGACATTAACCTTGAAATAAAATGACATAAACCTTGAAATTAATAACATCAACATTGACATAAAATGACATCAACCTTGACATTAAATGACATCAACCTTGACATCAATGATAAGACTTCTCAACAAGGATAAATATTCAAATTTTAAGGTATAAATTAACCCCTAGGGGGTGAAAATAGTTCATTTTCACCCTCCCCACTCTAAATTATTTGATCTAAATTTCACATGTGAGAATTTAAATTTCAATGGAAAGAATTTATTAACACAAAGATCTTAGTGAGTGAGTAAGAGAGTATAAATAACTGATGAGGAGTGGGCAAAAGGTGAGTAATTTCAATTTTTAAATTTTATTGCTTTTAATTTCATAAATGTTAGGTGGAATTAGGAAAAAATGTCAATGTCACCATTTTCATAAAATGTGAAAATGGTGTGATCACCTTCAAAAATAGTGGGAACATGGTTAAATTAGTAGTAACACCCACACAATCAATGATATCATCAAAGAAATCAATGGGGTTGCCAAAAAAGGTTGGAATCATTGAAATGATGGTATTGAGAGGGGAAAAATATGGAAATCACCTAAATAATGAGAAAATTTGATTAAATAAAAGAAATGCCTTGCTAATCAATGATATCATAAAATAAAATGTTAGCAATGTTGTAGGTGAATTAGGGTTTTAAAAATTGATAGAAACATAATTATAAATAACAAAAATATCTTGCTAAACTATGGGAACATTATACTAAATAGTTATATCACCAAAAAATGGTGAGATATCCAAAGGAAAGATTGGATGAAGTTTTGAAGAAGTCTTTGACTTGACTGGAAGTTGATTAGATTTGACTAAAAATACTAAATTGATGACTTATAATAAAATATGAGTAATGTCTAAAGTTATTTGATTTTCATTATCTAGATAGGTAGACTTATCTAGTGTTCTAACATGATTTTACATTGTAAGAGTGAGTCCTAGTGTTGATATCACATGAACATCAATCATGCATTATACATTAGCCTAACATTTGGATTGAGGAGGTCATAAAACTTATAAAGGATATGAGCTTGTTATATATTGCATAGATACTGATGATTAGAGTAGGCATGGATTTTCTCTTTTCACTAGATGAACACTATCACTTTTCACTTGCCTACTAAAGAGGTAACCATGACACATGAGTATGTCTAGCTCATTCCTATCTATAAATGAGATATTCATTGGTTATAATGGGGATGATAGGGAGTTTTTAAGGACCTTATTGTCATCACAAACATTATGATACAAAAGGGCACTATAGACATTGATGTATTGGAGATTTTTATCATGATGGCTTTTTTTAGTGGTATATTCCTACCTAACAAGAGCTATTGTTACTTTCATATGGGCTTAGGAGGGGTTCGCTAGGAAATAATTTGATATGACACACTTTAATTAGGGGTCTATAGTAGTGGTCTAGTTTTACATGTATTTTCATATGGTGGCCTATTGGAAAGGCATGAATATTAGGTCATGCATATTGATATAGGTTTGGGCTAGGGAACACATTGTTATTGAGTGGACAGTAGGTAAGAGATGATAGTGGGGTATAGAGGAGTCACTTAAGGTTGGTACCTAATAAGAGGAGGATGATAAGAACATAGAGTATACTTATGAATGTCCTATCAAGTGATATATAGGATGGTGGATGGAGACTTTATATGGCATCCATACATACATACTCAATTTGTATGGCTAGAGGATAGCTCTTGGATATGCTATATGATTATACCTTTTTACATCACTGATCTTCATGACTTCACTATGGATTAGTAATAACCTAATTAGGTACAAATATATTTTTGGATTCAATAATATATTCATAATTGGCCTCACTATTTTTCGCATGTGATATATATGATTAGTCAGTGGGGACTAGCCATCTTGATGGCAGAGGTTATTAAGAGTTTTCTGATAGTATAAATAGTTATATGGGATTAGGCCGAGGGTTAGTAGATGATAGTGTGACATGGACACACATAACCTAGTGGGAATAATTTAAGATGATCATATTAACTCAGCTTAGGCCACTAGGGGTACACATATTGAGATAACATGTGCAACATGTGGCCTAATAGTTAAGGTAGTAGTAGAGACATGCTAGACCATCCTAAATATAGGTATAGGGACAAATGATTGTATAGGTAGTGTTATAGATACAAACACCTTTTCAATAGGTGATACAAGCATTATGGCATCAAGATACCCCTATGATGATTGATTCTTATTTTGAAAGTAGTAAAAGTAAAAATAATAATAGTAGAAGTGGTCAGTATTTAGATGATGATGTAGTTATGGGAGAGGGTCCTAGTCTTAATAGGAATGAGGGATATAATAAGGGACATGATTTTGAGGTGACATTGGATATATTAAGATGATCATGATAAGACATGGGACAAACTACTGAGCAAGTAGGGTTATATGAGACAAGTAGGTCAAATGTTAACCAATCTATCATAGATAGACTATAGAGGGATATCACAATGAGGGTGATGGATATCTCAAGACTAGAGTAAGAGGTTGTTACACTATAGGAATAATTGATAGGTACCCAAGGTGAGGCTACCAAATTATAGGGGTCGATTATAACTAGAGACACATATATCAATACATTGAGGGGGGAGGTTGTCTAAATGACAACTATTCAGAGTCAATTGATGATGAGGGATGAAAAGCTATTAATAATGACTAGGGAGTAGGATAAGGCCCAAAAATATGTATTTATGATTTATGGGGAGTGAGATGAGGTTGATTATATTGTCACATAATAAGGTTTGGTTAAGGTATTATCAAGTACAGTATGAGCCGAGAAGATGCCAACTATTATCTCTGATTATACAAGAGTGTAGTGCCACAAATCTAGAGAGATATATCCTTCCAAGAGTATAGTTAGATCTAGATGAGATCATCTAGATCACACCATATCTTAGCCTCTCAGAGATCAATAACCAACCTCCACCATACTCAACAAGGATGGGTCCTCCATCACATCCACCATCATACAATGATTAGAGTTAGAGCTAATTTTTATTGTGAAAAATATTTTTTGCTTATGAGATGTACATATCTTGATGCATAGACATTTTTTTGAGATGTATATAGACATTAATTTTAATCACATGATGTATATAGACTCTATTATTTTAATATATATGAATGGATTTGGATTTTATTGATGTTGATTCATGATGTAGAGTAGATGGTTGATGTTGATGTATTTGTTTTCCATGATTTATTTTTTTTGAATTTATTTGATGATGTTACTCTTGATTTATAGAGATAATGTGATAAATTATTTTCATTTAATACTAAATATGATGTGATTTGATTGGATAATATTGATATGTGATCATGATGTAAAATGTATATGGCTTTCTTTACATTATCATTTGTAGATGTGTATCATGATTAACATATATGTAGCCATTATTAATCATTTTTATGTTTTGACTATAAAAAATGTGATAATGTTATGATTTGTTACATATGGTCACATTTAGCCATATTGATATAACTTGCAAGGGGATGTTTTTTCTTTTCTCGATGCTATATATAATTCTCAAACACTTAGTTTTTTAATTTTGCACATAACAATATGCATCATAATCATAAAATGAATCATGGATATCATTGTTGTCAATTTTCATAAGGACCAGTTCAAATACAAATTTTCACAACTCGAGATCAAGATATGAAAAATTAGGACCTAAGTGTAAAACATAATGCATTGAACCAAGATAATTTTAGATACAAAGGTTCACAACTCTAGATCAAGCTATGAAAAAAATCAGGACCTAAGTGTTAAGCATAATTTACTAAACAAACTTAACTAATTAATAAAACACATAAGCAACCAATCAATCAATTCACACACAAAGACAAAACCCAAAAGTAATAAGAAAATAAGTAATCATCATTGTGTAGATGTGGAAACAAGGTGTTACTCTTATGTTTTTACCCTTAAGTCTATGGAATATTAGATAAGAGAGTGTGACAAATGTTGACAAAGGGGAAATGGAAGAAGAAAGAATAAATATCTGTGCTAACCCAAGATACCCCATGTATCCAATTGCTATCTACATATTAGGTTGATGTATTTCTTTGAGAAATGAGAGTGTAAATAGAGAGATGCTAATGTGGATGAGGATGATGATGATTGAATGAAAGATACCCTCCCAAGACATAGGTAAAAACTTAGAAGAATGGGATGCTTAGAATTGGAATAATTATCAAATTTGATTGAATTTTATGGATAAGTCATGATTAAATAATAAATTTCCTACCCATGAGATTTTAAAATTCTAAGGGGGTTTATCCACATTATACTAAAATAGTGCCACTTAGTATAGAACCAAGAGGAAGATCTACTAGCTAAAAGGTGTATACACTATTTATGAATTATATAACACCTAAATCTTATACTCTTGGAAAATACATATCATGGATGTACCTTAAAATTATAGACCTTTCTCATTTCTAAAAGGTTCACATATACTATCTCTCTATGCCTAATTACTTATCTCTTAGTCTGAACTATGTTATTCTGATGACTTAGGCCTTTTATCTTTCCTAGAATATTATAAACATGCTTATCTTCCATCTCTATAAGTTCTTTCCCTACACATATTTTCCATCTATCTAGACACTTGCATCCTAGTCAAATGCTTGGATTGATGCAAGTGTCCTACCCTAATGCAAATGTCTATCTCCCTGAAGTCATCTAATTTTCTAATGAAATGTATCCTAAAGGTTAGCATAAGTGTTTTAATGTGAGATATTATCCAAGTGGATTTATATAAATATAATATCAACCCTCATTCATTCCTCAACTATAAAATACCTAGAGAGAGAAAGACAACTTGACAAAAGAATTTTATCAAGCACTCAAGTGAGAAAACCTTCCTTATTTTTTCCTATTTCCATATCAGTCATAGGGAAAACACATCTACATGTTTGAAGTATTGAAAGAGTAACCCAAGATCTATATTTTCTAATTTACAAGCTAGGTCACTGTTGTACTTTCTTATCACACATTGTATGATTTATACACAAGCTAACATATAGGGGATACCTACATAAGCCTATCTAAGGTCCTATTCAGAGTATTGGATATGTAATAAATACTCATTGATAAAGGGGTATTAAGGGAAACTTAACACTATGTTCCCACTAAGCCATTTTTACCATAGCCAATATGAAGATGAAGACTTAGGGTTTTACTATTTGATAAGGAGTGACAATCTATGACCTAGATCTGAATGCACTAGAGTGAAGGTGACACATAATCCAAAATCATCCAAGTGGTTACATATAATTTAATTAGGTATTCTATACTAGATACCTATGTCCAAGTCAGATAGTAGCATCAATGTAACTATATTAAGTCAACATAGGTGTCTACTACTACAAAGGTCAATTTTTTAGAATCAGGTGACTATTCCAAAATCTAGTTCTAGTTCACTTTCTGCCTATTCAAGATCTAAATTTATATTAGCATAAAAATTATTAAATTATATTGTGTTCATTATCATTGAAATATCTATCATACCTATACTTTCTATCTTTAGCATCTAAATATGATAAATTTATTATATGTTCTATCTCAGTTTCACAAACAATTGGCCTGCTCTAGAGATAATATACATCCTTGTGCCCTAGGCTATCTCTACCCATTTAAACCTAGATTACACACATATATTTTAGGGTTAAAAAACATGATGATAAACTAAACAAATATTTTTTGGTTTTATATATCTTTTGTGTTTTGTAATTCTCTAATTTTTGTCTTTTTAGGTTTTCTGGATTTTTTGATGTTTTTAAATTTTATAGAATAAGCTATATACTTGAGTATTCTAAAAGTAGTATGTATAGGGGAATATAAACAAACATAACATAAACTATATATAAAAATGGAAAACAACCATGGGTAGGGATTCAATAACAAATCAGGAAATGAAAGGACTATCCTTCAAAAACAAACTAGGATGTAAAGAAAATGATGTTAAACGGGGGAAATAACTCTCAAGGAGCTTAAAGTAAGATGTATCAAGGAATAAAAATCATATAAATCATACAAAATCACTTTGATGTTCTAAAATTCTACTTATAAAGATGTGTTGATGATGACCAAATTTGAACTACTTTATAAACTATCCTTTGAATCCACATGTAATACCTATAGGTCATAATCAATATTAGGATGGTAATAGGATGTGGGACAAGAAGAAAGATTGGCTCCAGAATGAAAAATGGAATGAGTTGGAAATATGAAAAGACATAAAGGGTATGCCCCCAAGTAAGGGATGTAATAAATAATATTCAAACAAATCAATCATAAAAATGTTTGACATGCATAATGTTCATGGGATAATTTAACTCTTGTCCATCTAGTGTAGCCAACTTGTATGCTCTAGAACCATAGTTTTCTATGATAATAAATAAACCCAACCAAATTGGTTTAATTTTTCCTTTATTTCTAGGGTCTGAATTCATGTTTTTTCATATTTTCTTTTAACACAAGATTACCAAATTTAAAATATCTAGAAATGATTTGTTTATTATAACCATAACATAACCAATTCTGATATACTTTAAGATGGCTCAATGCATCTATTAGTTTATCATCCAATAGTTTTAACTCTTGTATCCGGACCAATCTATACTCATCATCATCAACGATACCCTATAATGAAATATGCAAAGAGGGAAACTCAATCTCAACAGGAAGAATAACATATAACCAAAGACTAGGGAATAGGGTTTGCTCCTATAGGCATGTAGATATTGGTATGATAAGCCCATAAGGAAAGGAATAATTTCAAATTTCAATTGCATCCAACATCATTTTTAGAATCCCTAGCTTGGATATTATATTGAGGGTAACAAGAAGTTAACCATCTATGTTTGATAAATACCCCATACATGCTTGGAATTGGGTAGGCTCAATGTCTTTTAGAACCTTGGATTGGCATAGAAGCTCATACAATATTTATTTATAGACTTAAAATGTGCACAAATGATATAGAATATAAATTTGTTCAGGTGTCTTATTTAATTATTCCACATGGTCATATTATTTTTCAATGGAAGAAGATGGCTTGGAATTCATAGGTAATGTGTTTTGAATTGGATTATTGTTTAGAGGTGGTGAAAGACCTTAGACCATAACCCTCAGATGTTGAGTTGAAATAACACAATTTTTCATTGGAAGGAGAAGGTGTAGGACCAAGAATGGTGGCTCATGGATGTTGAGGTACAACACTAATATTTTGAGTCAAAAGGCCACTAAGATATGAAGAGGGAGGTCTAAGAATGGAAGGGATAACATGTTGAGGGGTGTTAGATGGTTGATGAGGATTTATTTTGATAATGGATACATAATTACTTGTAATATGACCTAGAACATTATTATAGTCATATGAGACATTAGGATAGCCAACCTAGTTATCTTGGTAATCCTAACCTTGATTACCATTATTTTGATTTTGATTCTAACCCTAATATTAATTCTAATTGTTTAATTAGCACTGGTAATTGTAATTGTTATTTGGGAATGGGTCCTTGTATATAACCATGCTTTGATTTGAATCAGAATAAGAATTCTCTAAATTATTGTTGACATGCTCAAGAAGGTCTTAGATGAAGTGCCTAAGTTGCACACACTTGTAAAGTCTATAGATTTTAACATAATGGTAATCACAACATTTATTATTTCTATACCATACAAGATTTGGTTGGTCTTATTTAAATTGATTTTTAATTTTCCAAATGACCATATTTGTTGCAACCAATTTTTGGAATACATCCTCAATGGGTTCACCAAGGTCAGAGAAGAATCTTATTTGATACTAATTCCTTTTTGGAGGTGGTATGTGTAAAGTAATTGATTAAATAGGTGGAGTATTTTTGATAGGTGATGGTTGAACCATTTCCACATGTCTTGATTTAGTTACTCCATTGCCTATAACATTTTTATTTATATTAAATACTTTTAGCTTCTCAGATGTGATTTCCTATGTTCACACTAGGGCTTGAACTTGTGCTTGATTCTAAGAATAAATCTTGATTAGGCCTTTGTATATAAGGGCCTTTTAAATTTTCACCCCCTTATATGTAATATCTTCAAATGTATCAGTACAATGAAGTATCATATTATGAGTTAATTCTAAATATTGAGATTGGAAGTGAAGATATTTTCTAGTTGTTTATTTGAAAATTGGCTGTCAAAACTTCTCCATTGTTGTAGGCAAGCATAAATTTTTTCCCTAACACATTGTTTAGTGTTGCATAAGTCAACCATGATAAAATCATGCTCTATATTATACAAAAAGTGTTTAGCAATTTTTTTAGACAAGTCATCAAAGGTACAAATTTATCCCTTTGGTAAATAAATAAACTACTTTAAATCTTGTCTACCAAACTATGTGGAAACAAGTGAAGAAGATAAATGTTACTATATGCTACATCTTGACATGCCATAAAAATTCATTTAGGTATTCTCTATAATCACCTCTTCCCTTGTATTTTTAAAATTTAGGCACCTCAAAATGTGATGAGAAAGGTACTTGAAGGAAACTCATGTCAAAAGGATATGGGCATATCTCATAAAACTTGTACTTATTTCCCTGTTTGCCTACTTAGAGTTCTAAAATAACATATTTGATCTCTTATAATTCTAGGCTTACTGATGGGAATATATATTTGGTATCTATGATAATCGATCTTCTCCATTTGATTATGGGTCATCAGGTTCACCCATGTAAAAATAATTGGAATCACCCAAGGAAGGTAATGACCATTCAAAAAATGATTGAGGGAAATCTTGGAGTAGATAATCAAATGCCTTTTATTCTTATAAAATGATGTCTGATCCAAATATAATGTGTGGATTTGTGATTTTTGAGGAGGAAAGAAAACTTCCCTATCTATTGGTGCCTTAAATAGGTTTTCACCAAGTGACTCATCTTTATCTTTACTTTTACCTTGGCTGAAAAGTGCCTCAGAGAGGTTTTAACTAGTGGACCTCAATGTTTGGTTTTATTTTTTTATTTTTTTGACTAAGGAAGTTCACTTGATCTCCAAAGTAGTCAATAGGGTCTAATGTAAATTTGAATCCTTGCTTGTGGTATACAATTAGTAGACCATGTCTAAGGCTTAATAACCCTAAAAATGCTTCTTCATTTTGAAATTCATCCAATGGTGTAATGTGATTTTACTAATTTTAATCAATTAGATTAAGATTATTGAGGGTAAGAGGGAAATTAGATGAGGGAATGATGATAAGGAAGACATTTTTATCTAAGAGGTTCATGTTGGATAACTCATCTTAAATACTATAGTCATAATTTACATCACTACTGGGATGATCTTTATTAGATGCTAAATTTATCATTCTCAAGATTTGAGGGGTCACCCCTAGGTGATTTATATCTAATGCCTCTAGTACATTTATGTTTAATTGAATAAATGGGTACAAGAATACCTTTTTGATTTCCCCCCAAAACTTTCCCTTTATAATATTGATGTTTTATGATTCTATTATGAATGGGATATTTTGCATTTTGATAATAAGAGGTGAAATCATCATTTTGTAATGAGGAATATTTAGAGCTATTGGGTTGTTATTGATTCATAAAACTCTTTTAAAAAAATAGAGAAGGTATTTTGGGACAAGAATCTATCTTTTTAAATGATTCCATATTGGGCCTACCATGGGATTTGGGAGATTTTGGCAATTTGACAATATGGAAAGCGTATTTGATGCTGTATGTGCCAATAACCTTATATTCAATCATGAAATGAGAATAATTTGAGGAAGTAGAATAGTATAAGTGGATTCAAGGTTACTTAGGTCAATGTAATTATACTTGAAATATTAAGGATATTTATTCTTATCCTTTTTGGGTGTATTATCAGTGATATGACAATAGTTGTATTGAACATACTCAACTCCCAAATGTTTATAGTATTGACATGGCTATACATCACTAGGAATAAGAACATCTATTATATAATGGGAAAGTTATAAACATTGATTTAATGTGGAAGATACTACTCATACTTCAAAGATATTAAAAATGATAAGAATAAAATTATATTATAGTTCAATATCTATGAGATGGAAAAGGGTATCATGGGTGATAGGCCAAATAAGGATAGGAAAACAAATGATGGTGATGGTATCTAGTTATAAATATACTAAAGTATAACACTAATGTTTTAGCAATTTAAAGGAAGCTATGTTTAGGCACAGACCATTATCTATGAGAGCTTGCTTGATCTTATGATGAGAAATGATGACTTCAATGTAAAGAGGGATATTGTGTAATGGGATAATGGATAACATGTCACTTTAATAAAATGTGAGTTACTAACTTGGGGATGAATTCCCAATAATTTATTGGAATTAGGTAGGTTCAATGTCGTTTGGAAGCTTGGATTGGCATAAAATCTCATAAGATATTTCTTTGTGGACTTCAATTTTATGCAAAAGATATAAAATAAAAATGTGTACTGGTGTCTTTTCTAATTATTCCATAAGGTCATATTAATTTTCAATGGATAAGGCTTAAAATTCATAAGCAATGTGTTTTAAAATGGATTATTATTTGGATGTGGTGAATGACCTTGGACCATAACCCTTGGATGTCAAGTTGAGATAACATAATTTCAAGTTCTAGGAAAATTAATTAAGTTGGAAAGAGGTGTATGACCTAGAATGGTGACCTGTGGACATTAAGCTACAATAATATTATTTCAATTCAGAATAGGGACTCTAAGATATGAAGGGGAGGTACAATAATGGAAGGGAAAACATGCTAATGGGTGTTAGATAGTTGAAAAGGGTTGATTTTAATAGTGGCTACATAATTTCTAGTAATATGACCCACACCATTATTATAGTTGTATGAGACAATAGATAACCAATATAATTAAATTAGGAATTTTAAAATTGATTATGGTTGTTCTAATTATGATTATGATCTTGATGTTAATTCTAATTATTTAGTTTGTGTTTATAAAAATTATGCTTTGGGAAATCATCCTTGTATATACCCATGTTTTTATTTGAAGTAAAATTAACATTATCTAAGTTAATTATTAGAGGTACAATCATTAAGAGGGGAGGGGGGCATGAATCAGTGATGCAAGATAGTCCAAAATTCAATTCCAATCCTTTAAAATCCTTAATCAATCACCACAAACATTCATAAAGTATACAAGTCATTCATACTAATGAATAAGAAATTTAATGCAAGATCAAGCACACAACACATGAATTATGTGGGAAAAACTCATTGGGGAAAATAACCACTCACAATCCTTAAAACACATGGAATAATTGTCCTATAAGATGATCAAACATGAGACATTTTAGTGAAGTACCCACTTCACAAGGAACACCCACCCCTAAGCATGAACATGCACCAACTTATCCTAGATGTTGGGCACCCACACAACACCTCTGATACCAATAGCTCCAAAAATTTGTTTTCCTTTCAATCTAATGGATAAAAAATGTCTAACACTTCTCTTCAACCCGTTTCACTCTCTAAATACTTTACACACAAGCAATGCATCCAAAACACCCTTTTGGATCACTCTATACTTATTCACTCATATTCAATCTTCAAACATATAATAACACTAATATAATATCATAAATATGACTCATAGGTCATGTAAACATTCCTCAACCTGATATACACTTCAATCTATCCACTAATCACACTCACACTTCACTATCCTTCACATCACAACTCTAGAAACCATCACCTTTGAATTTTCTCTTTATAGAGTATACTTGTTCATCACCTCCTTGGTCAGCCATAAGACTTTCCTTAAATATTAAAGATTATATTACACTTAGACATAGTTAAATTCCACCTTCATAGGTCAACCATAGCATCCATGGGTCACCCTTTATCAACTACACCTTTCAATTAGGCCTTAGTAGCTCTTATAGGTCTCATGGAGACTTATTCACCCCTTTTGCACTTTACTGAGCAAAACTAGGAACACAATATCAAATCAAAGAACATATATCCTGACCACATTACCCATAATAAAATATCAAGTGCTTAAATTCATCCCTACTCACCTATACATATTCAAAACCTATCAATCATTTTCCTTCCTCATGAAAACACCATGAACGAAAAATCAATCAACTTGTGAACATTTGTTCATATAGAAGATGGATTGGTCAAAACTCCAAAATCTATAAAAATGATCCTTAGGGAGTTTAAAACACTCTCTAATTGATAATTCACCTTTAAACATATAAACACTAGTAATAAAAACTCAAATATCCTTCTAAGGTCATTTTTAGAAGATGGTCAAACCCTCAGTCAACTTCGGACCATAATAAGTGTAGATTTATGACTAGTTAAACCTCCAAATTATTTTTCCTAGATTTACCTTGAATTATATATCAATTTTATTTTTATACCACCATCAAGTTCATCCAACATCAAAAATTATAGCCAAAATATTGAGAATTTGTTTTCCTTTGTAAATTCAAATATTTGAATTCTAATGGTCACTTTTTAATTCAAATCTGGCTAAGTATGGAAAATAGAGAAATATGCCTAGGAAGATAGCTTTGAAACATTATATATTTTGATACACACATATTCATGACATTAAACTTAGAAAATATGATCTTTGCACAAAAATAATCAAATCTATTTGACCAACTCCTTCTGACACTTCCACATGTGTGAATGTTGGCATCATCAAATCTGTTCACTCAGCCTGATTTGCCAAAAGGCCAACTAGGCCTAGATGACTGGAATGAACACAAGGATGATACACATGGAAACATATCACTTCCATAATCACTCCAAGAACTCCATATTACCTTTGAAACATGATCATATTATTAAACACATCTATCAACCTGCCTATCACACCAAAAACTAAAAATCCATGCAAGACTATTGAAGCACACTTTGTCATTGACTAGCTAGCAACATTAACACCTCATGAAAACTATTTTACACCTAATGGAAATTCTTGGAAACATTTTAAACATCATTTAAAACACCTCAAAAATCTCCCCCTTTGTCATTAATGTCAACACCAACACAAAGTTATGCACCCACTCCTTCCTCTACAAACACAATGAAAAAGTGGGATTACCTATTGATCCTAAGGACATAATTTTTTTTAAAATGTTTTAAAATCCAAAATTAGTAAGGAAAATACTTTTATAGATGATATAAACTCCCCCTATCACTATGCATACCATTCCTTACTAGATCTTCACAGTCTTGCTTATTGACAACACACCATCTTGACCATTCCTTGTTATATGAAGAAAAAAATACCAAGAAAATGGGAGTGATCAAACCTTAATAAAACTAAGAGGGACTCCCCCTAAGTATCCTAACCTTAGGATCCTCTTGAGCACCTTTAGACCATCTTTAACCATGACAAAATTTCATGATTGCCTTTAAATGTTCTTTCACAAGTCAACTCCATGATCAAAAAAAGATGTTCAAGCCACTTTAAAAACATGAAATATGTTCAAAATAGACTAAAAAACTCATATTATAACAATCATACCTTGGTATTTTAGATAAAATGATCAAAAATTTCATTTCTTCATACTAGCCTTGCCTAGAGGCCTAATAGCTCACCGGAACCTTGTAGAGCCCATAAATTTTTGTGTATGAAATTTCATGGCTTTAAATTTCATATAAATAGTAAAATAGTATTCCCCCTCATGCATGAAAAAATTCATCCACCATATCTTCCTCTGCACCATAGTTCTTTCAAAAACTAACTTGCTAATTAGCCCTCCATTTGCACAAATACTTAACTATAGGACAAACTACATACCTTCAGATGAATATAAAATAATTTTTTAGCACCATTTTGGCCATTTCATTATATTAAGTAGCCTTAGGTCTCAAATCCCTTTAGAAGGTTGCCAACTCACATGGTGCAAAAACTAGGGCATCAAGAACAAATAAGATCAACTTACCACCTTCTGATCAACACCAACTTCTAAAACTTCTCTCACACTTCAAGGTCATAAATTCACACTTTTGGACTAGTTTTTGAGGTAACACTCATATGGGAACCCATAAAATCATGAAATGATTTTTAGCCTTCTAGCCCTTATGCACAGACTATGATACTTAAGAGGCATAAAAAATCTTTATCTTTCCTTCAAAAACCCTTCAAACCCTAAAACCACCTAGAGCACATATGAATTAGGTAAACACACCTTTATATTCTTTAAAGTCTTATTGCTCACTCACCACTCTTCATTTGAAACCTAGAACCAATCATTCTGTGCCTACAAACCCTATGTACACAACAACCACTATGCCAAAACACCTTAGATTGATTATGGTAACCTTTTGACATCTCCATAGGACTTATTTCACCTAAACACATCAAATTAAACTAGCCTCCACACTTGGATAGATGTATGGACCTTAAAAGCATCAAATTTACAAGATTAGCACTTACTTAGTAGTGAACACTAACCAAAATGGTTAAATGGAATAAATGGCCATAACTGACTCTTTTGACCAAACTAGCACATGAAACCACTTGGAATACACTTGCACACATCCTCTTCATTCTTCATTTCAACCTTTCTTTCATGCTCCATGTTTTGACCTTCTAATCCAAGCATAAAAAAATGACTAAAACTTGCATTTAGGACCAATGTCCCTGAATAAAACTCTTGAAGATTTTCACCACAAACCTTTAGAGAAATATCATAAACATGTTTCTCCCCCTTAACCAATGACCTTATATTATCAAAAAAATGATTGAAAACAAAATATCATCAATTTTTCATTTAAAGGCATTGGCATTAAAGACCAATCAATAATTTTACATACCTTTAGTCCTATTAGTATCTTGTACATCAGTTAGATCATATAAAATTTATTCCACAAATGAAATATGTATCTTAAGAAGCATATGTATAGAAACCCATCTATCATAGAGAAACTAAATTTCCCAAAACTTAAGAGACTCCCACATCTCCATTCTCTCACTTGACTTGTAGTCTTACCTCATCATTAATTTGGCTTTGACTGAGTTCTTAGCTTCATTCTTTCCTTTTGACTCATAATATTGCTTGATCTTCTTGTCCATTTGGGAAAATAAGGCTTGTTATTTGATAATTTAACTTGTTTCCTATGGACAAACAATCCATTTTGAGCCTGTTTATCATTCACCTCCTTAGGTCTCCATTCATAATAGTTCCTTTTCTTCATGTTAGGATTTACTTTCTTTGACGTAAAATTCTGACCATTCCTGAAGAACCTTGCTATGTGACCTCTCTCTTGACACTTGTAGAAAAACATACTCCTTAAGAAAAACTCATTATTTCTTACATTATTAAGATAAAATCTTGCAATGTGCCCTATGTCATAATAATTGTAGCACTCAAATTCATTCACACGACTTGATTGATGATTAAAATCATAGTTATAAGAAAATTAATTCCTTGAGGGTCTTATACACTCTCTTGACCTATGACCAAACTAATTGCAAGAGTAATAATGACCATTTCAATTAACATACATCATAGCATTCATTTGTCTAATAAGATTAGTTTTCAATCTGCCAAAACCATCTTTTCTTGATTGATTGTTGACTTTTAAGGTTTGATTCTTCTTGTTTATATTATCAGTTTATTTGTCTTTACTATAATTCTCCTTAGCAAGATTATTATTTTGATCCAACATCACTATCTTCTCAATATTTTGATCCTTATGAGCATCTTCATGAAACCCTAGCCTTGACTTGTCATTTGAGGCCTTTTGACTACTCAATAAGTCATCAAGATCAACTATAATTTTCTCAAATTTATGATATGTCTCAAGCTAGATAATAGCTTGATCTAGTTTCTCATGCAAATACTCTATCTCTAATTTTTATTTGACACATTCTTCATCCTTAATATTTACCTATTTAACACGGTTAAAAACTTGAGTTTTAAGATGTTTAGTGATATCATCATACTCCTTGACTTTATTGCTCAACCTTTCTTCAAAGAACCCAATTTTCTCCTCATAGGTCTTGATCAAGTATGCTTGTTTTCTATTCTTGCATTGTAGAAGCTTTAATTCTTTCATGTTATTCAGATATTTGTCTTCAAGAGTGACTTACTCATCTTTTGCCTCTGAGTTATCTCCACCAAAGAGATCTCTTCCTAAAGATCATTCACATTCATCATCCCTAAGAGCTAGGAATAGTATCTCATTGTCTTCATCATGAGATGACTTATCACTATCTTATGTCTTTCCTTCTTTAATAGATGATTACTAGTTTCTTCATGGTAATGATTCTTACTACCTTTGTATAACTCTTTTTGACCATTTATTCCATTGAATAACTTTTTGTACCTTTTAGGACCCTCAAATTTCTTGTGCTCATCCTCATGAGATTATTTATGAGCATCCTTATGTTTAGAATTTCCTCTATTTGGACACTTAGATACAAAATGACCAACTTTACCACATGAAAAACATTTAAAAGGAATCTTACCTTCATACTTATCTAATCCTACATTCAATTTCCTTGCAATCATGGCTTCAAGTTAATCTTCATTAAGATCAAAGTCTTTAAGAATTAATTTGATCTTCTTATATTTTATCTCCTTGATCAAATTGAAGGTTGCTTCCTTCTTAGGAGGTTTATCCTCATTTACTCTCATCTCATAGGCATTAAGGATGTCATGTAATTCATCCATCTTTATCTGAGTGAGATCATGAATTTATTCTACAACAAATACTTTTGAATCAAATTTAAGGGTGAGATACCTTAATACCTTTTGAACTATAGTAGCTTATTCAATCTCCTCTCCAAGACCTCTGATCATGTTTACTACTTCATTAACTCTTATAAGATAGGATTCCACAATATCTTCTTCCTTCATTTTGAGGCCCTCAAAATGCCTTCAGTAAGTCTACAATTTAGCCAACTTAACCTTTGAGTATCCTTCATAGATAATTTAAAATTTGACCCAAATTTCCTTGTTAGACTTACAATGGATCACCTTGGTGAACTAAGCCTCTGATAGGCCACAAATGATAGCATTCATATCTTTACAATTATTCTCACTCAACTTCTTATTAGTTGCATTAATTGTAAGAGTAGTTGGTGTAGTATAACCATCCATAATAGATTTCCAAATATAAAACCATAGAGACATTATGTATGTACTCATAATTGCATTTCAAAAATCATAATTAGATCCATTGAACATCTATGCTTTCTTTGTAGAGAAACCCTGCATATGTTGACATTCCATATTGTACCTTAGATTACCTTTAAGTGGTTAAACTTACAATGAAGGTATAGCTATAATACAAATTATTAGAGGTACAATCACTAAGAGGGGGGTGAATCAATGATGAAAGATAATCCAAACTTTAATTCTAATCCTTTTAAATCCTTAATCAATCACCACAAGCATTCATAAAGTATACAAGTCATTCATACCAATGAATAATAAAGATAATTCAAGATCAAGCACATAACACATGAATTATGTGGGAAGCCATCATGGGGATAAAAACCAACTATCAATCTTACAAACATATGGACTACTTGTCCTATAATATGATCATAAACATGAGACCTTTTAGTGAAGCACCCACTTCACTAGGAATACCCACCCCTACGAATGAATAAGCACCAACTTATCCCAGATGTTGAGCACCCACACAACACCTCTAATATCAATAGATCCAAAACTCTAATTTCCTTTCAATCTGATGGAGAAATAATGTCTAACACTTCTCTTCAACTCTTCTCACTCTCTCAATCCTTTACACACAAGCAATGCATCAAAAACACCCTTTTGGATCACTCTATACTTCTTTGCTCATCTTAAATCTTCAACCCTACAAAAACATTGTTATAACATAAAAACTATGATCTATAGGTCATGCACACATTATTAACATACTATTCACTTAAATATATTCACTAATCACACTCACACTTCACTATCCTTCACATCATAACTCTAGAAACCATCACCTTTGAATTTTCTCTTTATAGAGTATACTTGTTCATCACCTCCTTGGTCGGTCATAAGAGTTTCATTAACTTATAAGGATTCTATCACACTTATACATATCTTAATACCACCTTAATAGGTTGACCATAGTATCCATGAGTCACCCTTTAGTATCTACACCTTTCAATTAGGCCTCAGGAGCCCTTATAGGTCTCATGGAGACTTATTCACCCTTTAGCACTTCATCAAGAAAAAATATGGCACAAGACCACATAAAAGCACATATATCCTCACCAAATGACCCCTAAGACACACTCAAGTGCTTACATTCATCCCTACTCACCACTGCATTTACAAAACCTATCAATCATTTGCCTTCCTCATGAAAACACCATGAATGAACAATCCATCAACTTGTGAGCATTTGTTCATATAAAATATATATTGATCAATCCTATAAAATATATAAAGATGATCATCATGGACTATGAAACACTCTCCAATTTATAATTGACATTGAAACATCCAAATAGTATCAATAAAAACTCAAATATCCTTCTTGGGTCATTTGTAGAATATGGTCAGACCCTTAGTCAACTTTAGATCACAATAAATGTAGGTGTACGACCAATCAAACATCTAAATTATTTTTCATACATCATCATTGAAATTATCTGCCACTTTAATTTTTATACCACCATCAAATTTATCCATCAAAATTTATATCCAAAATAGTGAAGACTAGTTTTCATTTATAAATTCAAATATTTAAATTCCAATAGTCACTTTTTAATGCAAATTTGGCTAAGTATGCAAAATAGAGAAATATGCTTGGGAAGCTAACTTTGAAAAATTATCGCTTTTGATACACACATATTCTTGACCTAAAAATTGGACCATATGATCTTGGCACAAAAGTGATTAGATCCACGTGACCAACTCCTTCTGACACTTCCACATATATAAATGATGATGTCATTAATCTACTCACTCAGTCTAATTTTCCAAAAGACCAACTAGGCCTATATGACCACAAGGATGATCCAAATGGAAACCTAACACTTTAATACTCATTATAATCATTCCATAGGACCTATGCAACATGATCATATTATCAAACACATCCATCAACCTACCTATCCAAAAAAACAATGAAGATCCATGCAAGACTATTGAACCATACTTTGTCATTGACTAGCTAGCAACCTTGACATTTTTGGACACCTTGGATACATCATGAAAACACCTAAACATCAATGTCACCATACACAAGTAAATTTTGGATGAAGTAACTTAGTTTCACACATCTATGAATTCCATGTCCTTTAACATGATAGTAATCACAACATTCATTATATCTATACCATATGAGTTTTGGTTGACCTTCTTCATATGGATTTATATTTGGCCAAATGACCATGTTTTCTATAACCAATTTTTGAAATATGACGTCGACCTCATGAACACTCTTTGCCACCTAATAGAATTTTTTTTACACCTTGGATACATCATTGAAAACACCTGAATATTAATGTCACCATGCATAGGTAAATCTTGGATGAAGTGCCTTAGTTTCACACATCTATAAATTATATGGCCTTTAACATGATGGTAATCATAACATTCATTATATCTATACCACATATATTTTGGTTGGCCTTCTTCATATGGATTTATATTTGGCCAAATGACCATATTTTTTATAACCAATTTTTTAAATATGACCTCGATAGGCTCATCAAAGTCAGAGAAGAATCATCTTTGATACTGATTCCTTTACAAAGGTGGTCTATGTAAATCAATAGATTAAGTAGGTAGAGTATTTTAGATATGTGGTGGTTGCACCATTTGCACATCTTGATTTAATTACTCCATTGCTTATAATATTCTTATTTCTTTTAAATACTTTGTGCTTCTCAAATGTGCTTATTTGTGTTTGTGTTGGGGCTTGAGCTTGTGCCTAATTCTGAAAATAAATCTTGACTATGCCTTTGTTTATAACGATCTTTTAAATTTTCAGCCCCTTATATATAATCTCTTCAAATGAATTAGCACAATGAAGTCTCAAATTATGAGATACTTCTAAATTGAGATTAGAAGTGAAGATATTTTCTAGTTTTTTATCTAAAAGGTTGTGTGGAAACCACTTGGCCAAACTGATCCATTATTGTAGGTAATTATAAAAACTTTCACCAATGCATTGTTTAACATTGCATAAGTCAAACATGGTCAAATCATTCTCTATGTTATATGAGAAGTATTTAACAATTTTTTTAAATAATTTATCAAAGGTACTGATAGATCCCTTTGGTAAATAAAGATATCAATCTAATGCTTGTCCACCCAAGCTACATGGAAACAAGTGAAGTAGATAAATGTTATTATAAGATACTTCTTGACATGCCACAAATAATTCCTTTAGGTGATCTTTAGTATCACGCCTTCCCTTGTATTTGTCAAATTTAGGCACCTCAAAGTGAGATAGGAAAGGTAATCGAAGGAAAATTTTATCAAATGGTTATGGGCATATCTTGTCAAACTTGTACTTATTACCTTGATTTACTGCTTAGAATTCTAAAGCATCATATTTTATCTTTTGAAATTCTTAGAGAGTGGGAAAATTTTGGCATGGAGAAGGCACATTTTGCTGAATGTTTAAAGTATGATTCGCTTGATTTAGATAAATAGGTGGAATAGGATTAAAATATGTTGGAATAAGTACCCTTTGGGCTGATATATTAGGGTATTCACCCTATAAATAAGATTCCACTAATGATAGGGTACTTGTTGATGACTGGTATTAGGAAGTGGATTAGCAAAACATTGCTGAGTTGGAGGAATCTATTATTGATATAAAGACATTTGTTGCTAGTAGATAGGGACTTGTTGTGAAGGGTCTTACTACTGATTAGAGACTTGTTGTTAGTTAATATGGATTTATTGTTGACTATAAGTGATATTAACGGTTAATAGGTAGTTTTTGGGGATTGATTACAATGTGTTGTGGTGGAGGATTTGTAACCTACTATTGTGAATTAGTCATGATTTACTATGGTGGGGGATTATTGGAAACCTACTATTGTAGATTGGAAGGGATATTATGTAAACTAGAAGGAGTTTATTTGGAATTTGAAGGTACTTATTGAGAAATAGAAGGGGTTTGTTGCGAAATAGAAGGGATTTATTTTTAACTAGAAGGGATTTTTTATGAACTAGAAGGAACTTATTGTGAACTAGAGGGGATTTATTATGGGTTAGGGAATAATTGTGATGGATTGGAGGAATGGATTTACTCAAAATTAGGAATGACTTGATGTGGATTAGGGAATACTTGTTATGGATTATAGGAATCTTGTATTGATGGATACAGTAGAGGTGTTTGCTTAAGATTTGTGAATGGATCCACACTCGATAAAGAATTAACTAATGGATCTTATTATTGTTATTCAATGGGTGGGTTTTGTTCCATAGGTAAGGGATTGTTAAAAGAAGTAGCAGCTAGGGAGGTATCTAAAGAAGATAAAATCTACTAAGTTTTCTATGATTATGTAATAATGAGTTGGGAGTATTGGGAAGGGTATACAAGATGCCCTTTCCCTTTGTTACATGATTTTATATTTTGACTAGAATTTTGTACAAGGGTTAGTTTGTGAATGGAAGTTGAATCTAGGGGTATTTCCTCTATTTGAACATAGCTACGTCCATCTTCTATTCTTAGTGGCACATCCTCATATTTAGGTTGATGTACCTCATCCCCTAGGTTTTCATGATTTCATAAATATTTAAGTGGATCAAAAGACCACTCATCATGTAGAGTAAGGTTGTATGAATCACCACTACATGTATACTTAGGCATGTTTGGATTGAAAATATTCATCTTGAATCAATATAAGATGTTCAAATCTGTTTGACTTGAGTGTGTATGAAAGACCTTATTTATGAATTGAAAGTTTATTTTCAAATTTGAAGTGTTATTTGGGGTAACTTGTAACTTCTTGTGATATTGGAATTCCTATTAATTAAAGTATAATTGTGTATTAGACTTGTTAATGTAGTTATCAAAATGGAATGTTATTCTATTTCAAGTTACTTTTAAAATTTCACAAATGTTTAGAACGTTAAGCATGTTTTTCAAGAGGATGTGTGATTATAAAGTGAGTTTTGAGAATTTTAACACTTTACCTTGGATTTTTAAAACACTCAAATTTTGACTTGATTTTTGATTTAGACTTCAATGCTTGACTTAGGAACTTGAATTTTGATTTGTTTCAACCTTTGATTTTGAGAAATTTGACTTTGATTTTGGATTTCAATTTGAATTTAGTTTAAATTGAGATATTTGACTTGAATTAAATTATTATAAAGGTTAACTTAGAATTTTGAAAGTGTTTATCTTTGACTTATGAAAATGTTTGAATTTAGTTGACTTGGAATTGTTTACTTTAGAAGTTTACTTTTCAAAAATGTTTGACTTGGTTTAAAAGTTAAATTTAATTGAGCTTATAATGTTTGAATTTTAAAAAGTTTGAATTTGAATTTTAACTTGGAAGGTTTGAATTGGAAGCATTGACCTTGACTTTATTTGATTTGAAATGTTTGACTAGGAATGTTTGTTTGACAAATTTGAATGTTTATTGATTTAGATTTGAAACATTTGACTAGTTTAGGGAATTAGAATGATACAAATTCAAATTAGAATTATATTTTTTTAAAAATTAAATGGATTTGGATTTGAATTATAATTAGATTTGGTTAAAAATGAACCTAATTTGGATTTGAAAGAGAATTGGATTTTGGTTCAAAATGAACCCGATTTGGATTTGATTTAAAATGGGTAACATGATGGTAGAATAGGGATAGGGTACCATTTCAATTGGATAACATGATGTTTAGAACATGATATAATAGCTCATAAATTGGGTAGATTAAATCCTCATCATGTAAATGTGTAATTACAAATTTTGGACATAGAATACTGTTGATTTTGTTTGATGTGTAAGGTATATCACACAAAATGGGTATAAGACAACAAATAATCAAAAACACACATACAAGACAAGTTGAATATTTAGTAAAAAAATAGGTGTGTAACATGACTATATACCACATTATCCTCACATTAAGTGGGAATATGTTAATCTCTTAACCCTCACTTCAAGTGGTATGCCATGATATCTTTGGGGAGGTTTTTTTCCCTCACACTAAACATTGTTTATGGACAAAAGATCTTAATATAAAATTTTGACAAGGCATTTATAAATGGTCCTCGATATACCTCATGGTATGTGACACTCAAAATACATAGAATAAGAATAAATAATAGGTAATTAATGAGAGGATTTATCCCTTTCATGACCATTTCAACTGTGACATCTCATTAAAGTGCTACTAGAAATTTAGACTTTGAGGGTGATGTTTTACAACTTAATGTTAGGGATAAACCCCTTAATTTCATGAAAATATTTATGGGGATTTATCTATGTTTTAGTGAAAAATACACTTAATGTATATACTCCATCAGATGTATAGGGTTCATATGTATGTTGGGGTATGAAATCCCAATCACTGCACCCTATAGACTTGTAGATGGTGATGAAATCCAAATCACACAATGAAAATAAAGAGTGAAGTTTAGTTATTTTTGATCCTTAGGATCCCAAAAGTGGGAAAGAGGAGATCACACTTTAGTTATGATTTAGGAAAATATGAATGTAACTTATGTATTTTTGGTCACCCAGGGTCCCAAAATTGGGCAAGGGGGAACATACACATGATAGGTTACCCACAAACAAATAATCAACACAAACACACAAGAAATGAAAACACAAGTATTTTAGATCAACAAACTTAAATGTTGGTTATTTTTATGCACCAAAATAAAATTTGTTTGTGAAGTGTTTATCTTTGGGAAAACCACTTATTTAATAAATGAACCTACAATAAACATATTAGAATTTGAATTGTGGTCTTTGAACAACAAGGGAAGTTGAATTAATGAATTTTTTATCCTCAAGAATTTAAAATAGAGTAATCCATCCATTTCACAGAGTGATTCCTCCATTTCTCAAAGCAATTATATCAATCTAGAGACACAAAAACAAAACACAAAAAGATGATTCCTCCAATTATCAGGGTGATATCACTGTTTGGTAGGATAATCTCATTGATTTGTAGGCAATATCATTATTTTTAGAAAAGACAAAGTCATAAATAAAACATAAATGATATTACTATTCATACTATCAAATACACTATTTTAAAATACAATATCACCAAAACATATGAAAAATAGAGAGTAAAAGGTTAATAGAGCATTTTCACTAATTTATAGGTCAATCCTACCAACTAGTAGGTCTATTCCACTATTTGATTCATGATTATGATTTTTCATAAAAAGACTATCTATGTAAAAGATGAGATAAAATACACCATTTCATATTAAATTACCATTTATTTCTAGGTTGATATCATTATTTACCTACAAACATAGAAAAGTAGAAAATAAAACAAAATTGATATCATCAATTAGTAGGGTGATATCGCTTTATGAGGAGTGATCCCATTAATTATTAGAGCATTATCATCACTAATATGGGAATGATTTTTTTTATAAAATATAAAAAATAAAGGGAAAATTAGATCAATTCTAAGCTAATTTATTAATTAGAGTAATATTATGATGTTTCAAAGGAGGTTGTGGGGTGTTAGTCTCATTGAGCATGCCATATGTGATCACATGATGATGAGGGAGTTAGTTTATTATTAGTATGAAATCAAAAAAAAATTCATACAACCTAAAACCCAAGTGCATGTGCTCAAATTGGAAAAGATAAAAAAGCATAAACAAGAATAATATAAGACAAATAACACAATTTTATCTTCTCGTTTAGATGTCTCTCTATTGCTGATATACAAATTTTATTAGCCCAAATACAAAGTTTGAGGTCTTTGTCAGTGGAATGTATTTATTTCAACAATATATCCCCTTGTACT
Organism: Torreya grandis; assembly: GCA_037957365.1. NCBI lineage: Eukaryota > Viridiplantae > Streptophyta > Pinopsida > Cupressales > Taxaceae > Torreya > Torreya grandis. Next base: position 1,191,285 of record JARHVA010004216.1, read on the forward strand.
ATGCATTAGTTGATTGAGGAATGAATAACTTGGTGAAGCTTTTATTTAATTTTTGGCAAAGTAAGTCTAGCACAAAAAGATTTTTGAATAAGAAGGAGCTCTCCTTAATTTATAGATTTGTTTGTCAAATGTGAGCCATTGATCCAAGATGAATATCAATGGTTGAGGATTGATTCTCATCCTCATAAATGTTAAGAGGGTGAATTTGTAATAAACTCTATTAATAGATGCATGGAATATGTAAGAGTTTTAAATTATGATGATATTGTGTGTGTAAGTGGTATATAAGAGCATGTTGAATATATGAGAGCATGTCATAAATTTTTATTGCATAATTTCATTGATGATGTCATCTTTGGTGAGATAAAAATCCATTTTAAGTTTTTAGAAAATAAATAATTGTAAAAAGCTATGGAATTTACCGTTAAAAGAGGATCATGCCTAATTAACAAGGGTTAATTAGTCATGGGGATTAATATGATTTTCACAATGTTGTTTTTCAATCAAAAATTTAGTTTAATTGTCATGTGATAACATTTGTAAAGTGTCAACTTGATTTAGGATGTCATTGATAATTTTGATGTTGTTTTATAGTGTGTTGCTCTAATTAGGGATGTGTCATCATGATTCAGGATCAAATCAATAATCCTATAGATGATTTAGAGAAATTGATGATTTTTGGTTAAATTCATGTGTTATTGTATAAAGTCATTATGATTACAATTTGGACACAAAATTGATGATATTAGAGTGTCTACAATAGCCAAATAAGCCTCTTATGAATTTAAATAATGAAGTAAACTTACATCATAGCCTCTATGATAAAGTGTGTTTCCAAGGAGGGTATAAGGAGAAGTGTTTTGGATAAAGGATTTGTGTTGTGTGTGTTATAGATCATAAGGTATGATATGATCATAGAGGTACATGTAAATGTCATGATACCATGGGGAACTAGGACTAATAATTTCACATACCATCTTAGATTATACATGATCATAGGCTAGGATGATGAGCTATTCAATCGAGAATTGGATCTATTAATATTAAACAACATTTCAAGGAGAAAACCAATGGTATCCATTGCATCTATAGACATATTATTCGTGTGTGTTTCTTGATCAAATTGTATATGCAAAAATATTGTTTCAAGATGTCCACCATGTGCTTTTAGAGTATAATATTATCACCATTAGTTTGGTATTGATCATTGACCTAATTAGTGATTATTTTAGAGTCAAAAAAGATAAATAAGTGTTTGATATTCCACTATATGACTAGTTAGAGACCTTCAAAGAGGGCATTATAATCTATAATATTTTTAGTGCATGAGAAAATGATGCATAATGATTTAGGAATGAAGTCTCCTTATGGTGTCAAGAAAAAATGCTTACCTTTGAGCCATGTGATATAAAGGAAATATCAAAATTATAACTTTAACTATTGATACACATCGATGGATGTAACAAATTAATCATGAAACTTGATGGCCAATGATTACTTGTCTAATAATGGAGCTTCTACAATTTGATTCATGAGCACTTATCCATTCATTACCTTCTAATTGGCATACTCAATATTGTATTCAATAAGTATCATGACCCATTTAGCCTTTAAAATTATGAGAGCCACTTTATATATGAGGTAATTGAGTGGGTTGACCTTCGTGATGAGAATAGTCATGTTGTTGAGCATATAATGCCATAATTTTTATGAAGTAAAGATTACTGCCAAACATGCCTTCTTGATAAGTGAATAGTTAATCTCATATTCCATAAAAGTAATAATTAAATAATATATAACTCTTACTTTTATATGATCATTGTGATGAGCCAAAAGTGCTCTAGGGCTTGCTGAGTTGTGGAAATATAAACCGATAGAGGTTTTCCTAGGGTTGGAGGAACTAACACTAGTGAATTGGAGAGATATTATTTTATCTATTAATATTATTCTTGACATTCCTTGTTATATTGAAATTTTGTGTCTTTCTTGAGTAGATGTGTGAAAGTGTGACACCTGTAGGCTAATTGAAAAATAAACCTTCAGATAACTCTAATTTTTACATGTAAACTATGCAATTGTTTGAGATTAAAGGGTGAGGGCATTTATGTTATAGCATGTACCATTCAAATTCAATACCTAATATATAAACTATGAAGCCAAATAACTCACCTAATGTTATGCTAAACACACATTTTTTAGTATTAAATTGTACTTTATATTCTTTGAGTCACTAGAATATTATGTATAACACCACTGGATGCTCTACATAAGTTTTTGACTTGCATGGTATGTCATCTACATATTCCATGAAAAATTAATGCATCATATAATGGAAAATGACTATAATGGATCTTTAATATGTGTTACCTATATTATTTAGGTTGAAAGGCATCTAACTTGATAGTAAAATACCCCCCATGGGGTGATGAACACAATCTTATGTTAGTATTCATGTATGATACAAATTTGATTGCAGCCAAAAAATCCATCCATGAGTGATAAAATTTCATGGAACATGATACAATAACATATATTTTCAATATTTATGTAATGTAAAATCATCTTTTAGGCGAGCATTGTTAATATCACAAAAATATGTGCAAAGGCAAATCCCCACTTGATTCTTATTAACAAGTATGATGTTTGATATCCACTCAAAGTAATAAATTGGTCTAATAAATCATGCCTTAAAGAGATTTTCTAGTTCCTCTTTGATAATATGTGCTACCCTGAGATGCATATAGCGTAGTTTCTATTTGATGGGCTTGGAAATAAGGTGCCCGACGAAGATGAACCACTAAAGAGGATCCAACCTAGGAATATAGACATATGACCAAGTGAAGATGCCAATGAATTCATTCAAAAAGGAAATTATAATTTTTACTATTTTGAAGTGAGTGAAGTTATAAGATTGATTATCTTGGGATTATCCTTCATTATAATTTTAACATTAATGATGTCCTCAACAAGAAGTGTGGAACCATCTTATAGCTATATTAACACATGAGGAAGGTGAAATTATCCATTTTTTTGGTGCTATGTAGGCACATATTGATATACCATAAAGGATGAGTCAAATTTATACATATAAATTAATGAAAATATGGATGTGTTTGAAAATTCCCTCACTAGTGCACTATAGGCTTCCTATTCAGGTGGACTAAGATCAACCCTAATTTAAATGATCTTATGATCATTATAATTTTGTATTTAAATGATATTATGATCATTAAAATTTTGTGTTAACTCATGGGAATATTTTAATTCCCCATCCTTTGGAACCTCAAAATTTTTTTACCAGTGAACACATATTTTTTTATTATCCATCAGTGCCTCCGAAAGGTTTTCGCTAGGTGATATTGATTTTTGAATTTTGACTAATGAAAATGTATTGCTCCCCAAAGTAGGCGAATGCAATGATATTGATTTTAAATTATTTTTTATGATCCCCTGATGGAATACCATTATGATGACCCAAAAATTATGTAGTAGCCTCGTCATTTTGGAAGACATCCAAGGGTATATGCTTTTATTAGTCCCAATCTATGAGGCCAAGGTATTGAAGGTCTAGGTAGATAGTGAGGATGAATATATCATAAAAAATATTGGTGTTAATAATCTAATAATAGAGGATATAAAGTGAATATACGTTTTTATCAAAAGAGTAATAATCAAACATCATAGTAGCAAAACTAACAAGATCATATGGGTCACCCCCTAGTGGTTTGTATCCAATACCATGATTTTCTTGATGCTCCAAAGGGGGAATGGGTTCAATAATGTTTTGTTCATTAATAACCAATCCTTTGATTTTGTAGTCCATGAATTTACATATATTTTTGGAAATAAGTTATTATTTGATTTTATAACATGAGGCAAAGCCATCATTGTATAAACAAGAGTCCCCAAAACTCTTAACCTATTCATTACCAAGGAAGTCATTTTTGACAAAGGAGATAGGGCGAACCTTATAAGAGTTTGTTTGATTATTATAGTACATGGTGGGATTGACACAACTCTTAAGGGAAGTGGGTATTTTTTTAACATGGAAAGCATTGTGAATCTCATATTCCCAACAACTCTTATTTATGATTTAAAGTGTGATGCAAATTTAGGAGGTAGATTATTGGATGTTGATGGTAAGTCATCTAGATGGATATATGAGGATGATTTGTAAAATTATAGTGAATATGATTATCCTTATTAAAGGAATGATCCATGATAGGAAAATGGTTTATTTTGTAGTACCATCCTTATAATTTTTGTAGTATTAGTACGGTTGTGGGTCACTAGGGATAGTCACCTCCATACTAGAGTGTGGGCACTTGATGCATTGATGAAAAGTGGAGGAAATGACATGCATGGCATAAATCCATGGGTGAAATAGGAGGATATTATATGGTAAATAAATTTCAATGATGTGAAGGAGGGTTTGATAAGTGACATGCCTGACCATGATGGGAAAGTGAATGGTACTAACTGATTCTTTCTCCACATTGTCATATTATTGGATGGTGATGATATTGGATTCCAATGAAAATTTAGAATATCCAAGGTGATTTACACAATTTAGTATACATATATTTAGTCATGACCCATTTTCTACAAGTACCCATTTTACCTTGTGTTTGTAATGATTACCTTGATGTAGAGAGGTAGATTATGGGATAGTCCTGATGATGAAAAATAATTATGGTCAAATGTGAGTTGCTGACCCAAGGAAAAATTTCATATGAGTGATTTTAATTATGAAAGATCAATGTCATTAGGAACCTTTTATTGTTGAAGGAATTTATGTAATAAATTCTTATCAAAAGCTTACATTTTAAGAGGATTTAAGATAGATATTTGTGTAAGAGTATTTTTAATATTTTTAATAAGGTCATACTATACCATAAGGGTGGATGCCAAAGGTTTTTTAATATAGGGACCTTAAATAGTGACCTTGGAGTTTTGAGTAGTGACAACACAATCTCAAGATTTAAATTTGATAGTGGCAATGTGATGATCAGTAATTTGACCAATAACAAAGCCATAGTTGTAAGGGGTTTTGTGTTAATTTACATTTTTTTTCACAAGTATTTTAAACTTGGTTATAACCTTGATTTTTTTTTGCTTTTGTATTCTGATCATGCTTAATAATGGATTCTTGAATATCCCTAGTTATTGATTTTTGGATGATGAAGCATCATTATCTAGTTTAATCTCACTATGATCTAGTAATGCCTAAACATAGTGTTTAAGCTTCATGTAATCATTCATAAAATCATCTTTGATCTTATAAGCATCAAAATATTGACACTCTCCATACCATTTTTGTTTAGGTTGATTCTCATCAATTAGATTTATATACACATATATAATCATGTTTTTTGTAACAAGGTTATGGAAAACAACTTCTTAAGATTTTTTTAGAGGAGTGAAGGTATTTATTTGTTATTCCTATTTAGGCTGAGCCCAATGAAGAGTAATGGTTGGAGTATTTTGAAAAATTTTAACATGTTTGGACTCAATCACTCTTTCTTCAACTATGTTCCTATTTTTACTAAAAAACTTGGGCTTTTCAGTTTGTGTCTGATTCTAATTTCGAGTCTTTGGAAAATAATTTCAATGAGCCTTTTGAAACAAACACCTTCTTTATTTGGACACCGTTATAAATTATTTCATCAAAGGTTGTGGCATAACATGCCTATAAATGGAAGGCCATTTATTAATTTAGGTAGGCTGTAAAGATACTGACCAATTACTATTTTGGAATAGTGTAATGGAATCTACTAGCTATGCCCCACCATCTTTGTAAGAAAGAGAATAAGCTTTCTTGATTTCATTTTTTAGATTTGTAAAGGTCCATAATGGTCAATTCATGTTCCAAATTATAAGATAAATGTCTCATAACTTTTTTTATAAGTCAACAATTGTGGTTATAGATCCCTTTCGTAAGTGTAAAGACCATTCTAGGGCTTGGCCACCCAAAATTCTAGGGAACAATCAGTGTTGTTAAGTATCATTGTATGTGAACTCTTGACATGCCATGAATGATTCATTGGTGTGTTCCCATGGGTCACCATTTAATTTTTATTTTTGAAACTTTAGTGGCTCAAAATGAGTTGGAAAGGGGACCTTTAGCATATTTTTGTCAAATGGATAGGGACAAAGCTCTTAAAATTTATACTTATTGCTTTGGTTTCCTGCATGTAATACTTGAAAAGTGTCTTCCATATCTTTCCATATGTAAGTGGATGGCATAATTTGAGGTGGTGTTGATGGATGTTAGCTTGTGTTGGATTAGGGTGGTGTAAAAGCTTGGTTTGTTAGATCACTATTGATTATTTGATGGTTTATCATTTGATTGTTCCTAATGGGATTGTTGATATTGTTGGATTATTATTGGTGGATGTGGGCAATTAGGCCTACCAAATTATAGACTAGTTTTTAGATTTCATCAAGCATATCATGGTTTTGATCTTGATTAGCTTGATTTCCTAGAGCTAATTTTCCTTTACCAGGAGTAATATAGATAACCTTAGGATCTAGATTTTGAGAGGTAGACTCAATATTGGCTTGGTTTTATTGTACATGGTCTCTATAAGTACCATGTTATTTCTCAAGAATGTCTTATTTTTTATTGCTTAGGATGTGAGATAAGTCCTCTAGATTATAATCAGTATGAATCCACACACCTATTTATATAAAGCATATGAAAAGTTCATATTTGTGTTTAAATAGGTATTGATCCATTTGGGATTTTCTTTGACCAGTCTTGAATAAATCATCATCTTCCTCATTGTATTCACTATGGTTAGCTAAAATATCATTATCATCATTATGGACACATTCTTTATGGAAGTAAATGGATTATGACTAAAAGGATCCTCAATTTATGGATTTTTAATTTGTTTGAAATGGTACCTCATTTTAGGTTCCATGATTTTGATTAGAATTTACAATAATAGTTGATGTGACATGACTAAATTGGACTAATTGGTTGGATGTTTTTATTTGATTTTAATGTTGGATGTTGGATTTAACTTGGATGCAAGTTAGATTGGTTTGACAACTAAATTTTATTTTGACTTAAAAAGTTAGAATCAGTTTGATTGGATCAAACTAATTATTTGGATTTATATTGATTTTTAGATTTGACTTAATTTTGGTTGGATTTGGATTAACTTGAGATGATTGATTTTGATTCTTGATTATTTTTAACTTAGTTTGATTAGATTACATTTGAGCATTTGACTTAGTTTATTGAGTTTGTTTGACTTAGATTAAAATTTGGATTTGGTTGACTTGATTTTTATTGAGTTTGACTTTATTGATTTTGGATTAGGTGTAATATTGGTTTAGCACAAAAGGATCAATTAAACATAAATACAAGTACAACCTAACTAGTAATGTAGGATTGCAATCATCTAGTGGCCCATTGATAATACCTTGAAAGGATATGGTGGGTGATCTTGGGGAATTATATGTTCCCTAAATCACTATCCATTTGTGGTAGAGAGGCTTGTAATCTAAGATTAATAAGGGAATCTAGGGGCATCCTCTGTATACCTTTCGGTACATTGAAGCCCAAAGTGTGGCAAATGTGGTATCTAGGGCATGAGTATTGGTGGGATGAAACCACCTCATTTCACTATGATGGAAAAATGGAAAATCATTTAACTAACAAAAATATATCCCTAATCATTTATGTACTCCATTAGAACATAGGTTTTATCTCTATATTGGTTGATGAAATCTTAGCCACAAGATCTTAAAAAGATAAAACATAGTAAACACATGTTATTTATGATTCCCAATGTCACATGTTTTAAGGATAATACAATTTATCTAGTCAAATTTTTATTCCCAAGTTTAACTTACAGTGTGAGGTAAGAGAATACATGAAACATAGAACACACACACACACACACACACACACACACACACACACACACACACACACACACACACACACACACACACACACACACACACACACACACACACACACACACAAATAAAGATAATAAAAAATGATCAAACAAGATTGGTTGATTAAATGTTAAATCGTGTGTTTGGTTGATAATATGTATTTAGATAGTTTAAATTGTAATAAAATATATTATTAGTTTGATTTATGTATATTTTTATGAGTTTAATCATAAAAAAATCATTAGTCTCTAAAACACATAGACACTAAACAAAGACACACATATTTCATTTATCAGGACACAGATGCCATAAGAAATACATATAATGTGACATCTACATAGAAATTACACATCTACCAGATAATAATCGATAAATATAGACATTTAATAGAGACACACATATGTTGTTTTTAGGACATAAACATCATGGGAACATAGATGGTGTGATGTCTGTGTAGACAATGCATAAAAAATAAACAACTCAGAAACACGTATGCTAAACAAAGACACATAAATGTTGTTTAGCAGGATGCAAATGATGCATTGTATACATAGACATTATACAAAAAAATGATAGTAAATAGGGATGTATATGCCAATCCTAGACATGCAAATGTTTTTATCGATAACAAAAACATCACTTTATAGAATGGAGACATTGCAAGTCTAGGAACATAATATTCACCTAAAAAAGGATATATTAACTCAATTTTTTAATTAATTAACTTGTAAAATATTTATGACCAAGCTAATACTACCTATAAAAAAATTAAAAGACAAAGGATTGTGGGATTATGGTTCCCACCGAGCATACCAAACATATATATATATATATATATATATATATATATATATATATATATATATATATATATATATATATATAAAAGACAATCATTAACAATTAAGAAATTTATAAATCAAACCAATCAAAGTAAGATATCTATGCTAAGAAATTTAAATGGTACCTAAAATGAGCTAAGAGGGATAAAGTATGTGATAATTTCACTTACCAATGGTGAAGGCTATCTTCTTAACATTGTATTGTGTTGATGATGAATTTGAGCTGTGGTTGTGTAATGTCAATTTGTGTATGAACATTTTGGTAGCATATCCCATTGTTTATTAAATGATTTGGCTTGGTAAAGATGATGATGGTTTAATGTCTTGAATATTAATGAGAAAAAGTTTTTCTAGGCTAGGTGAGCTTGTTAGAAGTGAGGGAGGATGGTTGTCTATATTTTTAATATGAATGTAAACTATTGATATTAATCCAAGATCAAAGGTTGAGGATGAGCCAACTTCCTGATTCAATTAGATAGGTTGAGGGTTAGATTTTGGGGATTGGTGAATCCCCATAAAATTTGAACAAAAATAGATGTAAATATGCATAATGATATTAATTTTAACTCAAATATCACAAATAACATCAATAGGATAAAAATTAAGGAGAGATCATAATAAATAACATACTTCTTACCATCATCTTGCTCCTCTTTGGCTTCCCTCCAAGATTTTCCAACTAATTCTCAAATGTTACTTGAATTGATATTAGATTGCTTGAAAATGGCATAAATATGGATATCTTGATGGATTATTTGGATGATTGGTGCTATGATGGATGAAAGAGAGTATGAGGGCTAGTGCAATGAAGATAACATAGACTTGGATTTCTTCCTTCTCTTTTTTTTCCCTTTATGCCTGGGCATGATCCTATTTAAATAGGTTTTTTGAAGGGATTGGAGGGGAGGTTTCCCTCCCAAATTTTAAATTTGAAGAGGGAGAAGGTTATAGAGGTGGGAATCCACTAGACCTTCTTTGGGGGGAACATGTGATTAGAAAAGTATGTGAATAAAGAATTATATAATTATGAATTATGTGGAAAGTGGGGTAGATTAGGATTCTGAATATTAGGAAAATATGAATATGTGGAAAGTGGGATATTTTAATGTAATTAGGATTTATTAATTAATTAACTTAAGGACACAAAAGGGTGATGCCAATATGGGATATGGGAATTAACTTTCAATATTAGATGAGTTTGGGCATAATTTAATGAGTTTCTTTGGTGAGCATAATTAGATGCATACATTTTCCCCCTTTTTAAAAGGGCAATACGACTAGAAGGAGTAATGGTATTTTAAATAATAAAGATGATCATGGATGGATGTTAGTAAATTAGTGGACATAGGATGCTACCTCAAGGGGACATGTAGAAAATAATGAGACAAATGGCCATTCAAAAGGAAGAAATGCGTATGAGGTGAATAGACAATGGAATGATAGATGTGAGATGGATGATGAAGAATATGAAAGTTACATGAGTAGTGAGATACACATTGAAAATGCCCCTGGTAAAGACATATGCATAGGGAGTGAGGATGACAATGGCATGGTTGTTAACACATCCCAAGGGGAATAAACTATAACAAAAGAGTGATAAGATAAGAGGTTGTAAGATTTCAACATATAGTAAGCAAGGACACATGTAAAGGAGAGCTAAATTATTGAATACGATGAATGGGCCATAATCTATTTAATGTATCCCAAGTAAGGATGCATGTAAGGGAGAATCATGGTCCAAATAAATTGATGAAGTAGGCCACAAGATTTTGATGTATTCAAATCAAGGATGCATGCCAAGGAAAGCTATGGGCCAGGATGATAAAGACTATGCTATTTCAATAGATCCCAAGCAAGGATGCATGCTAGGAGAACATCATGCCAACAAGACAAGGATTGGATAATTTTAATGTTGGGTATAGCTTATAGAGTGTGTCAAGTGAGAGTAAGAAGTAGTGGATAGAGGAAAAAATAATGTGATTGAGTGACCTAGGGAGGAAAGGGAAGGATTGGTTAGTGTGTTTGAGCTATCCTTGGGCACCATGGGTGACCAAGCACTACCTACATAGTCTAAAGAGACCTCAGGCCAATGTAGTTTTCCATTAAATGGGAAGGATGATGAGAGGAATAAAATACATGAGGATTAAATAGATGGGATGAATTTAAAGAAGAGTGAAAGAGTGGTAATATGGATGAGTTATGACATGATTGATATCAATGATGCCCCTAACAAAGACATATGCATAAGAAGCAGGAAAGATGGTTTTATGGTTATCAACACATCCCAAGGGGGAATCAACTGTAAATAGAGAGTGAGAAATAGATCCATAATATGGAGACACATCCCAAGCAAGGACACGTGCTTAGAATATCTACATGTCTTGAATGGAGGATAAACAAGTGTCATGGTATTTCAAAGAGATGTTTTATGAAGGATGGGTGTGATTGGGATGCCATGATGGTGGTCAAGCAGATTAGGTAACCAATGTATTGATAGAGTGTGAAGAAGACCAAAGGTCAATTGAGTGGTAAGAGTGGAATAATCCCATATGTATTAGGATTAATAATTTTAGAGTGAGAAATGTGGATAAATAAGAAGCAAAAATAAGATGGAGGCATTGAAAAATGAAGTGGAAACAAAGGAGGTGGTTTTGGTGGAAGAGGCAAAGAATGCTGCTAGGATGCTAATACAAAGTGGCAAAATGGGGTAGTAGGAGTGGAATGGTAGTGGGTATATTTACGAGCCAAGTTTTAAGAGAAGGACCATTATTAATAACTGCATAAGCTTTTTGGAAAAAGGCCATCATCATTATGAGCCAAGTTTTATTATCTGAAGTGAGGGAAAAATCTACGTGGGTTTGATGAACATGTGGCTACCATTACTATGTGCTGAGGTGGATAATCAAGATAGGTGGTAGGGTTTGAAGAGCTTATACAAGCTCTTCATAGGTGGGTGTATGTGTCATCTATATGCATAATTTTGGATCAAGATTCCATGTAGGGAACTGAGGATAACATCATTAATGTTGATCTCAGTGACTCAAGGGAGAAGATGTGGTCACTAGTGAAGAAGGCAATGAAATATTAGCCACCACTTAAGACATATCATATGTGGTTAATAAAAATATCAAAAGAGAATAAAGGATGTAATATAGATGTGGGGTATGGAAGGAAAAGAGAAAATACATAATTAATGTAACATGTTGTGAGAAGGAGGTTGTGGCAGAGGTACATGATAGATAATTGGGGTGCTTAGAATGGTGAGGAGGAGGGGTAGGAGGATTGACACCAAGGTGGGAGATGAAACTAAGAATGAATTTTATTGTGGGTTTTTGTTTTTATTGTGTATGTATGTATGTATAAATAAGGGCATGGAAGACTAGGGTTTTGAGTGTCATGATGGGGAAGATCATGGCTCAAAATGTGGGCAGAAGCTGAGGGGATGATGTAGAGGTTGTGTAGGTAAGAATAGGCAAGTTGAAGGGATAGGGAGTGTTGAAATGTAGTTGTTTCATCAAGGAGAGGTTGCACATCTGTGTCATAAGGTGAGGGGAGGGTCATAGGGTAAGGTAGAGGAGATGTAGGAGTGAGAGGTGTCAGTGGGTATGGCGAATGGGAAGTCACAAGAAGGGGTTGTTTGTGTGTATGATGAAGGGTGTTGAAAACATGTCAGGGAATATGGGATACAAAATATCAAATTTTTTGGGAAGGGTTTGGGATATGTATTTTTTATTAAGTGATGAAATTCATTGGTACTATTTGATTGGTAACTATGTGTGTGTGGTAGGGGGATAAAGATATAGATATGATCATGATGATAGGAAGTGCATTAATATGGTTGTAGAGATGGTGACATTGTCAATGGTTAAGGGATGTATACCAATCGTAGAGGCATGGGAGGAAAAATGGAAATAACAGGGGCATTAGGGATTATCCAAGTTAATTAGTAACTATGTGATGAGAGATGATAGACTTGCAATGCCAGGTTTCACACTTATAAAGTGAAATTATTTGAAGGGATATATGAATGGTAGATATATTGGATTGAATAACATCACTGATAAAGTAGGTGAACCAATAGGAGGCATAGATTGGGGTGATATAAGAATAGGCAGAGTGGATATGGGTTGACCATATGTAGCTATAGGTATAATTAGAGTAATGGGAGGTAGAGGCATAAGTTATGGGGATGGAGATAAATATAGATCAGATACTATTGGATGCCCTAGGGCTAAGAGACATTACATACTACATGACAAGGATGGATTGAGAGACACAATATTAAAGAGCCTTGTATGAGAACATGGTGCCAATAGGGCAAAGGTATCCTTCATATAGGATGATCAGTTGATTAAAGAGGACACCAAGTTCCAGGTCATCAAGTCAGTCAGTGTATCGATCACTGAGGTCACCATCATAGGGCAGGATTTAGGCCATGATGTAATAGTGGTGTAGAGATTTGGATTATATGTAATAAATGTAATTATAGAATAAATGATGTGAAAAGGTTTGTGATGTCTAGAAAACATGTGGATTTATAGTCTGAATATGATGTAATAATTGATATTATGAGAATAATAACAAAGAAAAATGTGGTTATTTTATTATGTCATATAATGATATGATGTGGAATGACATTGATAGCTGATAGTATAATAGTGGGAATGGTTATGATGTGTATGTGGGGTCATGAATGTGGTAAAATAGATTGGAAAGTAGATAAAAGATGATGTGATGGCATTCGATAAGTGGGGACACTATTATGTGAGACTAATAACTATTGTTGGGATCCATCCTATCAGTAGGTGTAGGAAAGCAATACTGACAATTTTGGGGATGCATGTGTTACATAACACATGAGGAGTCAAGGAATTTATATTTAAGTACAAGATTTTACAATCATTTATGTAGTTAGTATAAGTAAAAGTAGGTAAATACTCCAAAAATTTTGTAGGGTAGGCTAGTACTACCACTAGAGTTGATCTATGAAGTGAATGTGAAAGTTTTCTAGACATTGCATTAAGTGATGGACATGGTGGAGGTAATATTAAAATAGTGTAAATCAGAGGAGTTGAGATCACAACCACAATGTAGAATGCATCGATTTTGATGCATAAGGTGCTAGGTGAGAAGATGAACCCAAGGTGATGCAAAAACTAGAGGCATCCCTTTGTTTCATAGGAGGGACCTACAGGTGGATCGAGAGGGAGTAGATCCTACACGAGGGTAATAAGCTGATGTAACTAGTGGAATGAGGGAGGTAGATCAGGAATAGACTTCATCTGGCATGTGATGATATTGTAGACAAGTTGGCCATTTAGGACAATATTATCCTTAGAAGGAGCTGGTAGATGCTATTGTTGGCTCTATGAAACATAGGCAAGGTGGTTGGATTATGGGAACCTCAATATTGACCATGGTACCTCCCAAGCCATAATCAGAGTATGGGGCTTGAGTAGGATATGAACTAGTTGATATAACAACTAGATACTTATATTGTGATTATTATGGTATTTTTAGATGTGTTTTTATAATGAAATGGTGTGTGATTTTTTTAATCAAGAATAATGTGATAAAGTTTTTTGGTTTTTTATGATATGGATAAGTTTAATCCTCCTACTTGAGGGATGTTGTTAGTAGAGTAATTATTGATGGAATGAGAATGTCTTAAGCCATGTAGCTTTTAAAATCCAATTTTTATTTTTCACTTGTGAGTATATGTGTATTAATGAATATTAGAATAAAAATGAATGAGAGGGGGGTGAATTAGTATTCAAAATTTTCTTATCAATTCTAGTTAAGCAATCATCAACACATAGATCATGTAATGCATAAATAATCAACTAAATAAGTATGAAAAAAATTGCATAATTTAACACACCATATATGTGGTAAACCCTAAAGGGGATGAAAAACCACTAATATATGCAAGTTGAATACAATACTATAATACAAACATCAACTTTAATCAATCTCCCACTTCAATTGGAGCACCAACCCCAACTAGCTAAACACCAACTCAGCTAGGCTTTAGCAAGCACCAACTTGCAAGGAGGAACCAAACCCCTAAATGAATCAACACAAAATAATCCACTTGAAACAATTTATCATATTAATAATAATTTTTTTATCATATAATATATGATGATCTCCTTCCTTAGATCTTCACACACTTCTATCCCTCTCAAACTAGTCTCTATCCTTCTTTGCTCAACTAGCCCTCTTCTTGACCTGATTAGGTCATATGAAATTGATCCTCATATGAAAAAACTATGTAAAAACCTCATAAATGATCCTATACACTCATATTTTTGTTTATAATACCTTATTATTCTCATCAATATGTTATCTTATTCACTTACACTCTTACACTTTAATAGGCCTAAAATTTCCTAGTATTTATACAAGTCTCTTGTTCATATCCTTATTAGTCAACCAAACACTTTTATACCCATAATTATTTCATTTAATTGATCTTATGACATCTTATATACATGTAAAAAATTTGGTTTTATTCCCTTTAGGTCTGACCTACTTTAATTAGGCCTTATCTCTCCTTTAGGTCTCACGAAGACCTAATCCCATTAGGCCTACTTAGCACACATTACTATTGGACCTTATTGAAGCACATTAAAACAATTAAAATTAAATTAAAATATAATATGTCACATAAATAGACCCATAATAATCTTATATTATCTTCATAACTCATTTTAGCTCAAACCATTACTTGGAGCACACCATTAGTATTGTTCATATTAGGCATGTGCATACCCATAAAAGTTGTACTGAACAACTGAAGCATAAACAAAACTTTTACAAGAAAAAATGGTAAAAAACCATACATAAATAACATTCATGACCTTAGGGTAATCACCATATTATTTATACTTCACAACTTAGGACAAAAGTACTCAAACCCTTCTCTACAAGTAGCCCACTCAAAACTAGCCTCAAAACACAGTCATGGAAAATTGATATTAAACATCTGAAATAATAAATAATATGTAATATTACACCTTTAATAAATTATTTTACATCTATATATACCTATAAAATACAAATATCACAAGGTCCAATGCCAAATATTGGTCTTGTAAACCAATATGTTGACCTCTCTCATAGTCCTTACTCTATCTGACAAACCATTTTGGTTTCAATATTTAAACCTATTACATTGAATTAAAAGATCATAAAAAGGTTATATAGGTCATTAAATCTAAAAAAAAAACATGATGTCCATTATATCCATTAATTTAGGGCAAAGAGTCTCCAACTCATCACAACAACTTGCTTACCCAAATCTGCTAGTTTACCTTCAAACACAGTCATGGTGAAAATGAGATTCAAAACCTATGGAATGACTTTAATAGACTTAAAATTAATTTATATTATGTTTTGAGGTCATTATAACATTATAATAGAGATAGATAATATGGTCACATGGAAATATTGGTCTTGTAGACCAATCTCATAGTCTTGTACCTCACTATCTCATAGGAATAAGACATGTTAACTTATGAGCAACATTTTAATCATATAAAATAACATAAAAAAATATATATACAACATGAAAATTTATTAAATGTATTTAATAAATTATTAATGCACTTGGATTCATCCCTAATCCATGATAACACATCCCTAATCAACTTCTAACTTCTACCTAGTTTTCTTCTTGTTTGGACCATTAAGCTAATTAGTGACTGGTCAACTTGGAAGACCAATTTAACACTCCTAAGGGATATAATATGATCATAAGCCACCATTTTAATAATATAAAATTATCAAGCTTCAAAATTTATCCATTTGGAAAATTTGAATTGGGCAACTCTGACTATTACATCAAATCTATGAGAAACATGGCCTTTCCTGTAGGGTCCACTCACTCGATAAAATAATCACACCTAGAGGTGATTGAGAAAGTTGGATACATTATAAAATCACTTAAATATTCATAATAAACCATTATGTTCACTTTATAATAATATCTTTCACATTGGCTCATTTTTAGGGTTTTAGAGAGGGTTAACACTATTTTTGGTGTTAACGATTATTCATAAAGGATTGCCCTTGATTTCCAAAAATAATACCTATAGATATTAGTTAAAAAAATTACAAATATCTCATAAATATATTAGGTTCTCATGTAGATGTTACATGTGCCAATGAACACTTGAAATTTCTTCTTAGATTGATAACCCTTCATTCTATGTACTCAAGAAATCTCAAAACCACTTTTCATGCCTTTGCTTGAAAAATTTGACCTCAAACTTGGTAAAAAACTTGGTAAAACCTATCAAACCATTGAAAATAATAAAATTTTCATTATTTCCTTGGAAAATAATCTTGATACCCCATATTTTCACCATCTCTCTCTTTGCTCTTTAGGTGTCACATTAGGCCTTGAAACTAACCTTTAAGTTTCTTTTCATGTAATTTAAACCTCATATACATGCTCATAAAACAACTCTCACATGAAAATAATGTCAAATATTCTTCATATGTCTTTTCAATATCTCATGTTACCTCTTTTAGGCCAAGTAGGGTCTAGAGGTGGTCTAGTTGCATACTAAGTTTGTAGTCTTACCCCTGTAGATATACCCTGAGACTCACCTGAGTGATCCAAATACTCATGAACATGATATAACAACCTTATAAAACATATTATGCCTATGTGCATCCATATTACTAGGCCACCGATATCATACCTTCTCACAGGGTCTCTTTATGTTATGACTAGTGTCATGAATAAGTTTCTCAAGAACTTGAAGCTTGAAAATTGACCTTAAAAATCTCCTTGATGATTCTATACATTGATAACATGAATTTCATACTCCTCAAATAATATCATGCCTCTGCACATGCCTCTTCATGCTAATCATGCACATGCTCATGATATGACTAGGCTTCTCAAGACACCTCATACTTAATTACTAGTACTCAAACATGCTTACCTTGGACTGAACCTTGAAATCAACCTCAGAAGAATCATTGGGTTGCCTTAAAATTTTATCTCAACAAAGAGACAATATGTTTCCTTTAAATTCTCTTTTGTCACATGACATGTGACATTAGGTAGACAAGCTTATACCTCACATATCACTCACTATGCATCTTCACTAGATGTACTTTGACATCAATTATATCAACCTTTACATCAAATGACAACAAACTTGACATCAATGACAAAACTTCTCAACAAACTCCCCATTTGTCATTGATGGAAAAATATTCTTCAAACTGATCACTCTCATCTCCCTTCTTTGAACTTTCTCCCCCTTTGACATTAATGACAAAGGATCTTCAACAACCTATCATCTGAAATCACATCTTATTGAAACACAAGTTATGAAGCATTTTAAGGAAAAAATATCCCCATTAATCCATGCATAACACATTCAAAAGAACTTAGATTACAAGACCATTTCAATACAGACCTAGCTTACTCAACAACCTAAATAACTCTCCCCCAAACAAAACATCCACCATGATTCTACTAACTGAAGAGTGTATTCATGAAGCCTAATGAAGTCACATCTTTTTGTAAGGCACTAAAAAAATAATAGTTTAGGATATTCCTAGATCTCCATTTTCTCACAAGACTAAATGTCCTTCAATACCCTTTTAGGCTTGATTGGCATTATAGGCTTGATCTCTTCAACATCCATTTGATCATCAATATGAGCTGATAATAGGCATATTGACTAGATTTCACATCTAAAGTATGTTATATCATAACAAATAGTCCACTTAAGCTTGTATATTGATCATGACTCATATTTTCTATCTTTTGTTTTCATACATTCATTTGCCTTCTTTCTTGCACTCTAAGGGATTCAAACTTCATGTTTTGACTTGATGACCTTATAACTCTGTTAGGATAGAATCTTGAAATGTGTCATACCTTATGATAACTATAACAAACCACCTTATACTTACCTCTTAACTGATGTGAAATATGACTCATTGCATAGTCCCATAAGTACTCATTATTAGAGGGTCTTCTACACTCTCTTACTCAATGACCAAATTGACTACATACAAAAAAGTAACCATTGAATGAACTAGCATAACTTATAGCATTAGGTTGTTTGATATGAATTTTCATTTTTGCCTTCTCATATTCAATAGACTTATCTTTGAATTGATCTACCACCTTCTAGTCTTCTTTGAAACCAAGACCTATCTTGTAACTTGCAAACTTTTGACTACTCAAGATATCATCTAGAGCCTCAATGCTCTTTTAAAACTTCACAAAGCTCTTCACCTTACAATATGATTGATCCAACTTAGCTTTCAAGGATTATACTTTAGTTTCATACTTGATGCATTCTTCCTTTTTAGCCTTTAGGCTTGCATTGACTACCTCCATCTGTGCCTCAACTTTATTGATGATCTCATCATACTCCTTAGAAGTGTTACTCAACCTTTCCTCAAACAAGCCAATCTGATCCTCATAGTCCATAACTAATGATCTTAATTTGTGATTTTTTCTCCTTTGAGACTTCAACTCCTCTAGGGAAATTACCAACTCTATCTCAAGGTTCACTTTCACTTCTTCTTCATCTGATTTTGCATCAACCATAAGGCCTTTCCCATTTGATCAACCCTTATTATCTGGTTCCATGGAAATAAATAAGGTTTTATTATTTTCATGTTAAGGTTCATTACTACCATCATCACTATTAGATACACTTGAGTCATTTACATCAAAAGAGTTATCTTCTTTTATGTAGAAGCTTCTCTTGTTCTTGAAAGTTCCTTTTCTACCTTCATACTTTTTGAACTCCTTATTTTTTTCAAGATTATAGGCCTTCTAGTCATCTCCATGGTGTTCATCATGTTCTTCATTATTCTAAAATTTATCCTTATTATAATAATTATATGCAAAGTGACTAACCCTTGTACTTACCAGATCCAAACCTCAACTTCCTTGCAAATATGGCTTTTAGTTGATCATAATCAACATTTGAGCATTCTTCATCCTTGAACTTCTTAGATGTTGAATTATTCTTAAATTTGAAATTTTCTTCCTTATTGGGAGGTATTATTTCATTATTTATCATCTCATAGGTAGTCAAAATGCCATGAAATCCATCCATTTATAGCTTGTCCAAACCTTGCATCTCTTCTACTATAGACACCTTAGAGTAAAACATAGGAGTTATTGATCTCAAGACTTTTTGAAAAACTATAGATTATTTCACCTCTTCTCCCAATCCTCTAATGAAATTTACAACTTCATTAACCTTTAATAGATAAGATGCAATTATTTCATCTTCAGACTTTCAAACTATCTCTGGTGGGTCTACAACTTGGCCATCTTTATCTTGGGGTCTCCTTTATGGATGGTCTTTAATTTTTACCATATATTTTTGTCTGATAAATAATGTATTGTTGGGGATCAACCAATAATGATTACACTTGTGAAATCAATAAACGCGGAATTAAATCAGATAGATAAGTAACTAGAATGATAAATAGCACAGAACAAGAGATACAAGAAACCACCCTGAAAACTTGTATTAAACTCTTTACAAAAGGAATAAAATTGAAGAAACTTCTTTCATCCACACCTCTCTCAGATGCACAAGATCTCTCTCTAGATCTCTATTCCTCAAGAGCTCTCTCTCTCTCTCTCAAGTACAATCAACTCCAACAACTTGGATTGATACAACTTTGTACTATTCTTCAAACATTCACAATGTTCTACTCTCATCTACAAATAAGCTAAGAAGATCTTTCCTACATATATAATTAGGAAACTTGAGCATGCACTTACAA
The DNA here is from genome assembly GCA_037957365.1 of Torreya grandis. Lineage (NCBI taxonomy): Eukaryota > Viridiplantae > Streptophyta > Pinopsida > Cupressales > Taxaceae > Torreya > Torreya grandis. The sequence continues at coordinate 1,211,831 of JARHVA010004216.1, forward strand.
CCAACAGTTAAGCCTCTTGAACAAGGGCTCTAAAAACAATCTTTCTAATAATAGAAACACGAACTTAAGACTAAGACTTAAACTCATCATGCAAACACTCAGTTCTGTCCTCGAAAATAGCATTTTGGATGCACAGGTAACCAACACCGGTTCCTGCCTATTTGCCTATGACCATCATCAGCTGATCCTCTGCCGACGCCAGCGTTTCTTCAACTGCTCCTGACCAACATCGGTCGCTCTTGACTGATGCCGGTGACTGTGTAAACCTGCAACTTTGGTAATGTGCTCATATGTGAAGCTTTTAGACTCCACACCTTAACAATCTCCCACTTGGAGATAAACAGCTACACCAATACCTGTACAGCAACATCTTCTAGCTCCTCCATCTTCAACTCAATCATGAAGACCAACAAAAGTTGAATGAAGATTCAACTTCTCCTTTGTAACTGGCTTGGTTAACATATCAGCAGGATTCCTATCTATATGGATCTTCTCCAGCTTCAACTCGCCATCCTCTAATACCTGCCATATGAAGTGGTACCTTAGATGTATGTGCTTGGTTCTTGAGTGAAAGGCCGAATTCTTAGCCAGATGGATTGCACTCTAACTGTCACTATACAATCTGCAACTCCCATGCTCCCTTCCAAGCTCTTCCATGAACCGTGTCATCCATATCATCTCTTTGCTAGCTTCTGTGGCTGCAATATACTCTGCTTTTGTAGTTGACAAGGCAACAACCTTCTGCAACTTTGATATCTAGCTAACCGTTGTTCCACCTACAGTGAAAACATAACCTGTGGTGCTCCTCCTGCCATCCAAATCACCTACCATATCTGAATCTACATAACCATGTAGAGAAGTATCTGAACCTCCATAGCACAAGTGTCTACTGTTGGTTCCTCTCAGATATCTAAGGATCCACTGAACTGCTTTCCAGTGTTCCTTCCCTGGATTGGCCATATACTTACTTACAACTCCCACTGCTTGGGCAATATCTGGTCTAGTACACACCATTGCATACATCAAACTTCCTACTGCGGAAGAATATGGAACCTTACTCATGTACTCTACCTCATCATGTGAATTAGGACATTGTTATTTACTCAACTTAAAATGTCCAGCCAAAGGTGTGCTTACCAGTTTAGCATCATGCATATTGAACCGTTTCAACACCTTGTCCACATAATCTTCTTGAGACAATATCAACCTGTGATTTTTCCTGTCTCTCTTAATGCTCATGCCAAGGATTTTCTTTGTTGCTCCCAAATCCTTCATAGCAAACATTTGAGCTAATTTCACCTTAAGCTCAGAGATATCCTGCATATGTGATCCTACAACTAACATATCATCTACATACAACAATAGAATAATATATCTACCATTATCCAATCTCTTAAAATACACACAATGGTCAAATTGACACCTACTGTAGCCATGCTCAGTCATAAACCTATCAAATTTCAAATACCACTGTCTAGGAGCTTGCTTGAGGCCATACAAGCTTTTCTTAAATCTGCACACCAACTTCTCCTTACCCTTGACCTCAAATCCTTCCGGCTATTCCATGTATATTTCCTCATCCAAATCTCCATGAAGAAACACTGTCTTAACATCTAGCTACTCAAGATGCAAATCCTCAAAAGCAACCAAAGACAATACAACCCATATAGAAGTCATTTTAACAACAGGAGAAAAAATCTCACCAAAATCAATACCTGGCTTTTGTGCAAATCCTTTCACTACCAACCTGGCCTTATATCTCATCTATCCATTCTCACCTTCCTTCAACCTGTAGGTCCATCTGTTCTTTAGTGTCCTCTTACCAGCTGGCAACTCAACCAAATCCCATGTTTGGTTCTCTCTCAAGGACTCCATCTCCTCAACCATGCCACGCTCCCACTGACTCTTGGACTCCACCTGTAATGCTTCTTCGAAACTCTCTGGTTCTCCACCATCAGTTAGCAATAAATAGAATAAAGAAGGAGAATATCTAATTGGAGGCTTACTTACCCTTTTTGACCTCCTGATGGGCGTCTGAGACTCGTTCACAACACGCTGTCCACCCAAATTCTCTGACAGTGACCGACCTCGGCCACCTGTAGACCTATTAATGGCCAACACCAGTTCTTCCTGACCGACATTGGTTCCTATCCTGTTGACATCGGTCTCTATATGACCGACATCAGTTTATGTTCTACCGACGTCGGTTCCTAACCTGTCGACGTCGGTCTCTGTGTTTTCCTACAAGTGATTATTTCTTTTTCCCGTGAGCTCATTTTGGACCGTCACCTCGTCCAATTATTCATTGCTCTACCTAGATTGATTCAGCTTCTTCAGCTGATCACTATACATCACTTTTTCATTGAAAACAACATCACGGCTCCTAATTACCTTGTTAGTTCCTAGATTCCAAAATCTGAAACCAAAATCATCTGAGCCATAGCCAATAAATGTGCACCTCATAGACTTAGCATCAATCTTATTTCTATTTTCCTTATCTACATGCACAAAGGCTTCACAACCAAAAACTTTGAGATATGAGAGATCTACCTTTTTACCTGTCCATGCCTCTTCTGGAATTCCACCATCCAGAGCTATAGAGGGTCCTCTGTTAATCAGGTACACTGCAATGTCAACAGCTTCTGCCCAAAACTCTAAGGGCAAACTAGCATGCAATCTCATACATCTTGCACGCTCCATGATTGTTCTGTTCATCCTTTCAGCAATTCCATTCTGTTGAGGTGTCCTTGGAACTATCCTTTGCCTATGGATTCCATGCGTATAATAGTGCTAGTTGAACTTAAGACTGCAAAACTCACCACCATTGTCAGATCTCAAGCACTTCAATCTTCTGCCTATTTCATTCTCAACCATAGCTTTCCAAATCTTAAAAGTCTCAAATACATCAAATTTCTTCTTAATACAATAGATCCATACCTTTCTTGTAGCATCATCTATGAACGTAACATAATACTGTGATCCTCTAATAGAAGCTACCTGAGCCGGTCCCCACACGTCTGTGTAAACAAGCTGCAACTTATGCCTCTTCTTAGTAGACCCAGTCTTGAGAAAACTAACCCTTTTCTATTTTCCAAATACACAGTGCTCACAAAATTCTAGATCCATGCTTTTCAAATCTGAAAGCTTACCTTTAGACTTAAGAATTGACATCCCCTTCTCACTCATGTGGCCAAGCCTTGAGTGCCACAATTTAGCATCCACATCTGAAGTAGATAATACAGAAGGAGAAATATTAGTAACATAATTACATAAATATAGAGTACCTACTCTCTTACCTCTGGCCATAACAAGTGCACCCTTGGTCACCTTCCAAGATTCTGCTGTGAGAGTTATTGTACAACCCTCATCCCCTAACTTTCCTGCAGAAATCAAATTTCTCTTCAAGCTAGGAACATGCATCACATCTCTCAACACCCATGTGTTGCCATTCTGCATCTTCAGCTGCACTTTACCTTTTCCAATAATCTTACAAGGCTCATCATCCCTTAGATACACTATTCCAAAATCTCCATGGATATAGTCACTAAAATATTCTCTATTAGGGGTAGCATGAAAAGATGCACCAGAATCTAAAACCCAAGATTTTATATTATTATGCAAAGAGAATATTAAAGCATCTTGTGCAATACCTGCAACCTTTGCTTCTTCCTTTCCTTCGTACTGATTGTCCTCCTTAGGCTTTGACCAACAATCTTTGCTTATGTGCCCCATCTTTCCACAATTCCAGCATTGTGGTCTCCTGCCATTTCTGGATTTGGATCTACCTCTCACCCTAGACTTAGATCTTGATCTCCTCTTGCTCTTCTCTTTTTGCCTTCCCCTACTCTCAAGATTTAAAGCATTCCCTGATGTTTCCTCTATGCTTTTTCTGCGAATTTCCTCATTCAAGATAACACTAACAACATCCTCTACTTTTAAAATATTCGAAGCAGATGCAGTATTAGAAACTACCATTACCAAGCCATGCCAGCTTTCAGGCAAAGAACATAATATTAAAAGAGATTTTATTTCATCATCAAATACAATATTGACTGAACTTAATTGATTAACAATTCTATGGAAATCATTCAGGTGATTAGATACAGATCCACCTTCTTGCATATGCAAATTAAATAACTGCTTCATAAGATATACCTTATTAGAAGCTGAGGGTTTTTCATGCAAATTTGCTAAAGTAGTCATTAACTCTACCGTTGTTTTTGCCTGTGATAAATTAGATATCACAGTGGATGCTAGACTCAGTCTTATAGACCCCAGAGCCTTTCTATCAAGAACTTCCCATTCTTCATCATCCATGTCCTTGGGCTTCTTTGCAATCCCACCTAATGGTAAGTATAGATCTTTCTGATACAGATAGTCCTATATCTGCATTCTCCAATGTTGATAGTTCTTGCCATTAAAATTCTCCATTCTCAATTTACTTTCTTCTGCCATTGCTTCTCTCACTCAAACAGAAATCCCTGCAGAAACCCTTGTGAGCAACCTGTAATCAATACACACTACACAGATCTGAACCACCTGTTAGTGAACCTGAGCTCTGATACCACTTGTTGGGGATCAACCAACAATGATTACACTTGTGAAAGCAATAAATACAGAATTAAATCAGATAGATAAGTAACTAGAATGATAAATAACATAGAACAAGAGATACAAGAAACCACCCTGAAAACTTGTATTAAACTCTTTACAAAAGGAATACAATTGAAGAAACTTCTTTCTTCCACACCTCTCTCAGATGCACAAGATCTCTCTCTAGATCTCTATTCCTCAAGAGCTCTCTCTCTCAAGTACAATCAACTCTAACAACTTGGATTGATACAACTCTGTACTTTTCTTCATACATTCACAATGTTATACTCTCATCTACAAATAAGCTAAGAAGATCTTTCCTACATATAGAATTAGGAAACTTGAGCATGCACTTACAACCAATAGTTAAGCCTCTTGAACAAGGGCTCTAAAAACAATCTTGCTAATAATAGAAACACAAACTTAAGACTAAGACTTAAACTCATCATGCAAACACTCGATTCTGTCCTCAGAAATAGCATTCTGGACACACAGGTAACCGACGCCGATTCCTGCCTGTTTGCCTGTGACCGTCGTCGGCTGGTCCTCTGTCGACGCTGGCATTTCTTCAACTGCTCCTGACCGACGTCGGTTGCTCCTGACCGACGCCGGTGACTGTGTAAACTTGAAACTTTGGTAATGCACTCATATGTGAAGCTTTTCGACTCCACACCTTAACATGTATTACCTTCACAATATCTACCTCTAATAGGCCATAAATAATGGCATTCATTGCCTTAGAGTTGTTTTCACTAGCCTTCTTACCTACTGCATCAATTGGGAGAACAAGAGGAGAACTATAGCCATACACAACTAACTACCAGATATCATGAACTTGAGACATCAAATATATCTCTATACTAACATTACAAAATGGATAATTAGATCCATTAAATAACAAAGCCTTACTAGTAGAGAAACTACCTTGAGCTTGTTGACTAGCCATCCTTGCTTCTAGGATCTTCTTTTAGGATTTTGGACCTGATTCAAAATGGCAAAGATATGATACCAAATGCTAGAATAAAAATTAATAATATGGAGGGGGTTGAATCAGTCTTTAAGACTTTATTATTAATTACACTTAAGCAATCATCAACATATAGATCAAGCAAAGCATAAATAATCAACTATACAAACATGAAATAAAATTGCATAATTAAACACACCATGTATGTGGAAAACCCTAAATGGGATAAAAACCCATTGATATATTCAAATATTATATATTAATATAATAAAAACATTAACTTTAGTGAATCACCCACTTCACATGGAGCACCAATCCCAACTAGCTAAGCACCAACTCAACTAGGCTTTAACAAGTACTAAATTGCAAGGAGAAACCAACCCCCTAGATGAATTAGCACCAAATAATCTAATTGAAACAATTTATAACCTTTAGAATAAATTATTTATCATAAAATATATTATTATATCCTTCCTCATATCTTCACACACTTTTATCCCTCTCAAACTGGCCTCTAGCCTTCACTCAACTAGCACTCTTTTTGACTTGATTAGGTCAAATGACCTTGATTATCATATGAATAACATATATAAAAACCTAATAATTAATTATCTACACTAATATACTAGTTTTTAATACCTTATTATACTCACCAATATGTTATCTTATTTGCTTACACTCGTACACTTTAATAGGCCTAAAATTGCCTAGTATTTATACAAGTCTCTTCTTCATATCTTTCTTAGTCAGCCAAACACTTTTATATTATTAGTTTATAAATGGAATTTATATTAATACATATTATAGACATTGATAAAATTCAATTTTATTCCCTTTAGGTCTGACCTAATTCAATTATGCCTTATCTCTCGTTTAGGTCGCATGAAGACCTAATCCCATTAGGCCTACTTAGCACACATTACTCTTTGACCTTATTGGATCACATTAAAACACTTAATATGGAAGTAACATATAATATTTCACATAAATATACCCATAATAATATTATATTATATTCATAACTCCTTTTATCTCAAACTATTACTTGGAGCACACCATTAGTATTATTCATATTAGGCCTGTGCATACCTAGAAAGTCTATCTTGAATGAAATATTGAAGAACAAAAATAAATTTTACAAGAAAAAATGGAATAAAATAATACATAAAAAATCTTCATGACCTTAGATTCATCACCATATTCTTTATAACTCATAAATTGGGGTAAAAGTACTCAAACCCTTCTCTGCAAGTAGCCCACTTAGAATTATCAACTAGCCTCAAAATATAGTCATGGAAACTTGATATTCAACATCTTAAAGAATATTTAATATGAAATAAGACAAATTAAATATATTATTTGAAATATATAGATACATATCAAGTATAAATATCACAAGGTCTAAGGCCAAATATTGGTCTTGTAGACCTATTTGTTGCCCTTCTCTCTCATAGTCCTTACTCTGCCTGATAAGCTAGTTTGGATTTAATATTTCAACCTCTTACACTAAATTCCAAGATTGTGAAAATTATATATAGGTAAATAAAGACCCAAAAAACAACATCATGTGCATTATATCAATTAACTTAGGGAAAAGAACCTCCAAATCATCACTTCAACTTGCTTACCCAAATTTTCTAGTTTATCTTCAAACACAATCATGGTGAAAATGACATTCAAAACCTATTGAACTAATTTAAAATACTTAAAATGTATGTATGTGATCATATTATGTCATTATACCATTATCAGATAGATAGATAATATGGTCACATGACAATATTAGTATTGCAGACCAATCTCATAGTCTTATACCTCATTATCTCATATGAACAAGATAGGTCAACTTATGAGAAACATTTTCATCCTATCCATTGACATAAAAAAAATATATCTAAAATTAACATGTATTAAACATATTTAAAAACTTCTCCATGTACTTCGATTCATCCCTAATCCATGATAACACATCCCTAGCCAACTTCTCACTTCTACCTAGTTTTCTTACTATCTGCACCATTAGGCCAGTTAGTGACTGGTCAACTTGTAAGACCAGTTTAACACTCATAAGGGATAAAATATGCTAATAAACCACCATGTTAATAAAATAAAATTTCAAATATTTAACCTTCATCTATTTGTCAAGATTATCTTGGTCAACTCTAACTGTTACATCAAATCTTCAAGACATAAGGCCTTTCTTATAGGGTCTACTCACTAACCTAATAAAATAATCACACTTGGAAGTGATTGAGAGAGTTGGATACATTATCAAATCAATTAAATAGTCATAAAAACCATTATGATCACTTTAAAACAATATCTTTCACATTAGGTCATTATTAGGGTTTTATAAAGGGTTAACACTATTTTGGTGTTAACAATTGTTCATAAAGGATTGCCCCTCATTTACAAAAATAATTCCTAGAGATCTTAGCTAATACCCTTATCAATCTCTCCTAAATATCTTAGGTTCCCATTTAGAGGTTACACATGCCTATAAACACTTGAAAGTTCTTCTCAAATTGAGAACCCTTCATTCTATGTACTCAAGAAATCTCAAAACCACTTTTCATGCCTTTTCTTGTAAACTTTGACTTAAGACTTGGTAAACACACCTAGGAAAACCTATCATAGGATAAATAATTCTCAAATGTTCATTCATGCTTTGGAAACTGATTTTGATATCCCATATGCTCACCATCTCTTTCTTTGCTCTTTGGGTCTTGACCTGTAAGTCATATTAGGCCTTAAAACTAACCTTAAATTATCTTTTCATGTGATATCCACATCATATACATGATAAAAAAAAATATCTCACACTCAAAAAATTTCAAACATTCTTTATATGTCTTTTCAATAGCTCACGTATCCTCTTTTAGGCCAAGCAAGGTCTAAAAGTGGTCTAGTTGCATACTAGGTATGTAGGTCTTACTCCTGTAGACTTACCTTGAGACTCACTTGAGTTATCTAAATCATCATGAGAATGATAAAATAACCTTATAAAACCTCTTGTGCCTCTATTCATCCATATTACCAAGCTACCAAGTTCATACCTTCTCACATGGTCTCTTTATGCTATGATTAGTGTCATGAGTAGGTTTTTCAAGCACTTGAAGCATGAAAACTAAACTTGAAACACTCTTTGATGCTTATACAAATTGATCACATGAATTTAATACTCCTCAAATAGTATCATGCCTATGTATATACCTCTTCATGCTAATCATGTACATGCTCATGATATGACTAGGATTCTTAAGACACCTTGTACTTAATGACTAGTACTCAAACATGCTTACCTTGGCCTGAACCTTGAAATCAACCTCAAAAGAATCATTAGGTTTTTATTCAAATTATATCTCAAAAAATTAACAATATGTTTCCTTAAAATTCTCTCTTGTCACATGATTTCCTTGTCACATCAGGTACACAAGCTCGTACCTCACATATCACTCACTATGCATCTTTACCATATGCACTTTGACATCAATGATATCAAACTTTACATCAAATGACATAAAACTTGAAATCAATGACAAAACTTCTAAAAAAAATCCCCATTTATCATTGATGGCAAAACATTCTTCAAACTGATCACTCTCATCTTCCTTCTTTGAAATATCTTCCCCTTTGACATTAATAATAAGGGATCTTCATTAAAATTCCATCTAGAATCACATCTTCTTGAAACATAGGTTATGAATCATTTTAAGGAAAAAATCTCCCCCTTACTCCATACATACCTCCTTTAAAAAGAACTCAAAATACAAGGCCACTTCAACATAAATTAGACTTAATCAACAACCTGAATAGATCCCCCTCAAATAAAACATCCACCATTCTTCTACTAACTCAAGAGTGTCTTCATGAAGCCTAATGAAGTCACCCATTTCATAGGTCACTAAAAAAACACTAGTTCAGAAGATTCCTAGATCTCCATGTTCTCACAAGACTGAATGTCCTTCAATATCCTTTTAGGCTTGATTGACATTATAGGCTTGATCTTTTCAACATCCATTTGATCATCAATATGAGCTAACAATAGGCATTCCTGACTAGATTTCACATCTAAAGTATATTCTATCATAAAAATAGTCCACTTGAGCTTAAAGAGTGATCATGACTCATATTTTCTATCTTTGGTTTCCATACATTCATTTGCCTTCTTTATTTCACTCTAAGCAATTTAAACTTCATATTTTGACTTGATGACCTTATAACTCTATTTGGATATAATATTGAAATGTGTCCTACCTTATGATAATTGTAGCAAACCACCCTATACATACCTCTTGACTAATGTGAATTGTGACTCCTTCCATAGTCCCATGAGTACTCATTCTTAGAGGGTTTTCTACACTCTCTTGCTCTATGACCAAACTGATTGCATAAAAAATAGTAATTATTGAATGAAATACCATACCCTATAGCATTTAGTTGTTTGATATGTCTTTTCATGTTGACCTTCTTGTCTTAAATATCCTTCTCTTTGACTTGAGCTTCCACCTTCTAGTCTTCTTTGAAACTAAGACTTGTCTTGTCACTTACAAACTTTTCAATACTCAAGATATCATCTGGAGCCTTAGTGCTCTTTTCAAAATTCATAAAACTCTTCACCTTGATATATTCTTGATCCAACTCATATTTCAAGGATTATACTTTAGTTTCATACTTGATGTATTCTTTCTCTTTAGCCTTTAGGCTTGCATTGACTACCTCTTTATGTGCCTCAACTTGATTGATGATCTCATCATACTCCTTAGAAGTGTTACTTAGTCTTTCCTCAAACAAGATAATATGCTCTTCATATTCCTTAACTAATGATCTTAATTTGTGATTCTTTCTCATTTGGAACTTCAACTCCTCTAGGGCACGTAACAACTCTGCGTCAAGGTTCACATCAACTTGTTCATGTAATTTTACATTAACCATAAGTCTTTTACCATTTGAGAAACCCTCATTGTATGATTATATTTCCATGAATAAGGTTTCATTATTGTCATGTTTAGGTTCATTAGTTCCATCATCACTATCAGATGCACTTGAGTCACTTACATCAGAAGAGTTATCTTATTTAGTGTAGAAGCTTATCTTATTATTGAAAGTTCCTTCCCTACCTTCATACTTATTTAACTCATTTTTGTAAAGCTTATATGCCTTATTATCATCTCCATGGTGTTCATCATGTTCTTAATTATGATTAAATTTTTACTTATTAGGACATTTGGATGTAAAGTGACCAACCCTTGTACTTATCAGATCCAAACATCAAGTTCCTTGCGAACATGGCTATCAATTGACCATCATCAACATTTGAGCATTATTCATCCTTGACCTTCTTATATTTTGACTTATTCTCAACTTTGAAATATGATTCCTTCTTGGAAGTGATTCCTTCATTATTTCTCATCTCTTAGACATTCAAAATGCCATTAATTCCATCTATTTCTAGCTTGTCCAAATCTTGCATCTCTTCTACTATAGACACCTTAGAGTAAAACTTAGGAGTTAGTGATATCAAGGTTTTTTAAATAGATGTATATTCTTTCACCTCTTTTCCCAATCCTATAATGACATTGATAACGTCATCAACCTTCAATAGGTAAGATGCAATTATTTCATCTTCATTCATCTTTAGACTTTCAAATTATCTTTGGTGGGTCTATAACTTAGCCATCTTCACCTTGGTATCTCCTTCATTTATGGTCTTCAATTTTTACCATATATCATTAGATAATATACAATGCATTAACTTCACAATCTCTATCTCTGATAGGCCATAAAGAATGGCATTCATTTCTTTGGAGTTGTTTCTACTATCCTTCTTACCTGCTACATTAGTTGGGAGAATAGGAGGAGAACTATAGCCATCCATAACTGACTGCCAAATATAATGACCTTGATACATCAAATATATATTCAAATTAACATTATAAAATGCATATTTAGATCCATTAAATAATGGAGCCTTATTGGTAGAGAAACCACCTTGAGCTTGTTGACTATCCATATTTTCTTCTCAGATCTTCCTTTAGGATTTTAGACCTGCTTTAAAAGTACCAAGATCTGATACCAAATTTTGGAAAAAAAATTAACGAGAGAGGGGGAGTGAATTAGTATTTAAAACTTTATTATCAATTTCACTTAAGCAATCATCAACATATAGATCAAGTAATGCATAAACAATCATCTATATAAGTATGAAACAAGATTACACAATTTAACACACCATATATGTGGGAAGCCCTCAAGGGGATGAAAACCCAATGATATATTAAAATTTAATATATTCATATAATACAAACAATAAATTTAGTGAATCACCCACTTCACATGGAACACCAACCCCAACTAGCTAAGCACCAACTTGCAAGGAGGACCCAAAATCAACTCAGTCACTTGAAAAACTTGATCACCTTTATAATACCTTTTTTTAATACAACAAATTATGATCTTCTTCCTTATATATTCACACACTTTTATCCCTCTCAAATTGACTTGTAGCCTTCTTTGCTCAACTAACCCTATTCTTGACTTGATTATGTCATATGACCTTGATCCTCATATGAATAAACTCTATCAAAACCTCATGAATTATCCTATACACTCATATGTTGGTTTATAAGACCTTATTTTTCTCACCAATATGTCATCTTATTCGCTTACACTCTTACACTTCAATAGGCCTAAAATTGCCTACTATTTATACAAGTCTCTTCTTCATATCCTTCTTAGTCAGATAAACCTTTTTATCCTCTTAGGCCAGCCATGGTTATATACATGGATTAAATGTTATTTTAGTCCCTTTATGTCTTACTTACTTCAATTAGTCCTTATCTCTCTTTTAGGTCTCATGAAGACCTAATCCCATTAGTCTTACTTATCACACTTTACTATTTAACCTTATTAGAGCACATTCAAACACTTTACATAGGAATAAAATATCATATGTCACCTAAATTGACCACTAATAAGATTAAATTAGGTTCATAACTCATTTTATCTCAAAGAACTACTTGGAGCACACCATTAGTACTGTTCATATTAGGTTTATGCATACCCAAAAAGTCTATCTTAAACAATTGAAACATAAACAAAAAATTTCCAAGAAAAAATGGAAAAAAATAATACATATAGAATATTAATGACCTTATGGTCATCACCATATGATTTATAATTAAAAACTTAGGGAAAAATTACTCAAACCCTATGCAAGTATCCCACTCAGAATTTTCAACTAGCCTCAAAACATAGTCATGGAAACTTGATCTTCAACGTCTAAAAGAATACTTCATATGACCTATGAAAACTTCAAGATATTATATGACATATCTAAATACCTCTCAAGTAAAAACATCACAAGGTCTAATGATAAATATTGGTCTTGCAGACCAATTTTTTGACCTTCTCTCTCACAATCCTTACTCTACCTGACAAGCCATTTTAGCTTCAATATTTCAACCTCTTACACTAATTTACAAGATTTTTAAAAGAATATATAGGTCAATAAATCCAAAAAAAACAATTTAATGTCAATTATATCCATTAAATTATGGAAAAGAGCTCCAACTCATCACTATAACTTGCTTACCTAGATTTGCCAGTTTACCTTCAATACAGTCATGGTGAAAATGACCTTCAACACCTGTGAAACCACTTTCAGATACTTCTAATAAATTTAAATGATCCTATGAGGTCATTATAACATTATATATATATATATATATATGGTCACATGGAAATATTGGTCTTGTAGACCAATCTCATAGTCTTGTACCTATAATATATGTTCATGTTGGATAGATATTTTGGAGGTCAGTGATATGACGAATTTTTTTCTCATAAGTTGACCTATCTTGTTCATATGAGATAATGAGGTAAAATACTATGAGATTGGTCTGCAAGACCAATATTTCCATGTGACCATATTATAGGCTTCTCGAAACACCTTGTACTTAATAACTATTACTCAAAAATGCGTACCTTGGCTTGAACCTTGACATCAACCTAAAAATAATAATTAGGTCTCCTTCAAATTATCTCTTATCACATCATGTACACAAGCTCATACCACACATATCACTCACCATGCATAATCACCAGATACACTTTGACATCAATGACATCAACCTTTACATCAAATGACGTAAACCTTGACATCAATCACAAAACTTATCCATAATGACATGATAAGAGTCAAGGGCACATTAAATTCATAGTGCTTAAGAAATCCATTCTTGGGTGACTTTCCTAATTCTAATTTTGGGTAGTCACTTAGACCATCCTTATTCCCATTTGATCAAAATAATTAAATATAAAAAGACACTAAAATGTCACTAACTATGACAAATATTTACAAGAGTTAACACATAATAAGAAATAACACACTAACACATACATATAAAAATATATGACAAGACATAATGGATTAGGGTAATGATGGTCGATTTATATACATGTTAATTTAATAATCAACCTAAGCAAATGATGTCGGATAATTGGTATTGACAATAGACTTAATAACAATACTACTAAAAACAATATATGACTGGTTTGTATCCTTATCTTTGTTGTGATAAAAATAATTTTGGGCACAATCAACTCCATGTACATATTTAATTATGTCCTTATAATATGTACATGGGGTTGATTTTTCCCATTGACTTCAAATTCTCAAGACTAGATCTTTTTGTGATATTGACCCTTGAGCTTATTTTGATATGCATGAAGATGAATTAAAGCATTATGATGTTTTCCATCCAATAGTTCCATCTCTTTTATCCATTCTTATATGAGATTATGATTGGTAATGATGCCTTACAAAGAGATACATAAGGAGTGGATTTAAACTTCCATGGGCAAGATGGATTTTGTTCCATAGACTAAAGAGTACATAGTAGCCCTAGTAGGTGTTCAAACACTAGTTCTATAGGACCAAAGTGTAGGGTATAATTGTAAATGCCAATTTCTACCTGCATCATTGAATATTTTATTTAGAATCTTAAGAAGGGTCTTATTAGTAGCGTATTCTTGTCCATTCTCCTAGGGATAATAGGGCATGGAAAAGTGTTGCTCAATGTGATAGTATTTACATAGATATTAAACTTATTGATTCTTGAAAGACTTGTCATTGTATAATAATATTTTGGCTGGGATGTCAAAATGACAAATGATTTGATTCAGAATAAACTTTGAGATATGGAGACCTATGGTTTAGATAAGAGGCATGTATTCAACCCATTTTGTAAAATACTCCATAGCTATGAGTATAAACTTGTGCCCATCAGATGATGTTGGATTTATCTTGATAATTAAATCTAACCCCCATATGGAAAATGGATAAGGGATCATTATAGGTTGTATCTCTTATATGGGGGCATGAATAAGATTTTCATGTTTCTAACAGGATGTACATATTGGTAAGCATCTTGATCTATTGTAGGCCAATAATATCTAGTCCTGAGTAACTTCTTGGATAGGGCCATTCCATTAACATGGCTTCAGAGAATACCATCATGAACCTCCCTAATTTTTAGAGTAGCCTCCTCTAAGGTTAAGCATCTCAATACGGTCCCATCATAGCCTTGTCAATAGAGTATGCTATAAAATATTGTGTAATAGGATATGTGATAGATGAAGGCCTTGTGTTTATGACAGGTGAGATCTAGTGGTAGGATGTTTTCATGAAGGTAGGTATAAATTTCATGATACCATGGAAGACTAGGATCAATGATGGCATAAATATGAGTATGATCCATATATTGATGAGCCAGTAATATCAAGTGTTCAATGATAAAATTACCTTCAAGGACATCTATATAAATCCATGCAAATACATTTATATATTCTTTAAGCATCTCAATAAGAATTTATTTATCCTAAGATGTAATAATTGCCCCTAATTTGACAATTTTAGGACTATATTATATTCCAATGTTGACTTTAATGACCTCCTCAATGAAGGAGGGTGATTGGTCTAGAAGTTACATTGGGGGTAATGGTAGATCTTGGATGTCGAAAGTAAAATCATCTAGGATATCTGTGTCTAATTTTGTATAGAATTTTGATTCATTAGGAGTGGGTGAAAAGTCCTTTAGATTTTGAGAGAGATCCTCATATTCATATTCCTCTTCTTCAATTTGATTGAGGGATGTTTTTTATTCCCCAAAATAGGCTGACTTGTTGAGATTAATAGAGAAGCCTTTCTTATGATGTCCAAAAGGCATAAAGTCTCATACTCCCAAATATTCTATGATAGCCTCATCACTCTAGAACATGTCAAAAGAAGGCTCATGTTTTTTATCTTCATATTATAAGGTAGGTAATAAAGGTATATATTAATGGTAGAGATGGTGGTATGATGGAAGAGGTTAGTAGTAGCAAGCTCTTCATAAAGACTATAAACGAAGCCTATTTTGACTTCATCATCTGAAGAAGACTCTTTAGGCACCAAAGAAGTATCCAAAATGATATTATTTAGATCAGTGTTGAGAGGTTTTTACCCTAGACTGATATGTTTTGGGTGTTCTTGAAACCCTATAGGTTCAAGCTTGCCTTGTTCATATCTCCCTAGTCATTTTCCCTGATAATTCATATTTTGCAAAATTTTCTAAATCTAGGGGTATTTTTGTGTATGGAATGCAAGGGCATAATTATTTGGAATAAGCCACAAATCATAAAACTAATAAAATTACTCTTCTAATAGTAAACCCACACTAGTAAAGGCCATTGGTCTAAACTAATAACTGATAGGGTTATCCTTCCTCATAGCTTGGGACCCATAGCTACATGGGGAGAGTGGAAAGTCTCCTACATAAAAGGTCTTGTATTCATATTCCCCATAGCCTATGGATGTGATCTTGAGATGGGTGACATTTTGGGATGGATGAGAAGTAAGTAATAGATCATTTGGGTGGACATATTTTATAGCTATTAGATTAGGATATGAACTATGTGTGTTAGGGAGATAACATGTGGGATCAGATTAATCCATCTAACAACTACACAAATGTTCTATTTTCATAGAGATTGTGACTTCCATGCTAGAATGAGTTAATTTTAAACACTAATGGAGGGTGGAAGGGAATACTTGTATTTTGTGGATCCATAGATGACCTAAAGGTAGGTTATATGAAAGATCAACTTCTACAACATGAATTAAGGCCTAATGGATGATGGGTCCCACAATAATAGGAAGATAAATGGTGCTCATAAATGTCCTTTCATTATCATCATATGCCCTAATTATGCTTAGAGTAGGCTCTAATGATGCCTCATAGTACCCCAACTTCTTTAGAAAAGCTAAATTTCATAAATTTATAGTAGAGCCTCCATTTATAGCACCCGAGGGATTTTATGGTTAGAAATGAAAATTTATATGAATAGTGGATAATTGTGATGTGGGAAAATAGGAGGCATGTCCTAGGCACTAAAGTTTATTTGTTATGAGGGAGACAAATGACCCACCAATGCTTGATATTGACTAGTATAAATATCTTAAGAGACTTTAAGGTCATTTAAGACTTGATTAAGGATCTCCAAATGCATAGAGGATGTTTTGAGAAGATCCGTAAGGGAGATCTGGGTTGGAGTCATCTAAAGCTATTGGATTATGTTATATGGATTATTAGAAGATGTAAAAACCTTTGTAGAGACATTAAAATTTTAGGATGTGGATGTGGATGTGGATGAGTATTTTGGTGGTGCTACAAGAACTAAAATTTTGTTGTTCTATGTGGTGACTACATAGTCAAACCAATTAATATTAATAATGGTGGATGGTGGTGGTGTGGGATATTGGGGACCATAGATTTTGATGGTGTTGAAATAATGGTATAAATGGAATGATACTCAGTTTGATTGGTAGTGGATGATTGACCCTGGTCTTTATGTGGTTTACTTTGACTCTGATCATGTTTAGGCAATGAGTCTTGATAGATTTTGAGTTGTTGATTCTTAGATTAGCTAGTCAGGCTCTCCCCTTATACTTTAATGTCCCCATTTTTTTATTATGTCTTGGATATAATGTTTCAACTACATACATTTTTTAGTATCATGACCGTTGACTCTATGATATTGATAAAGCATATCCTCATGATACTAATCAAGTCAAGGTTTGTTATCATCTAAAGGTTGAATTTAAGGGAGAGTGATTATACTAGTGGTGATTAATAGTTGGAGGACCACTTCTATAGGTATACCAAGACTATTTAGGGGCCTCTCTTCCATTTGGGGTTTTGGTTTTCCCCATGGTAACCTCATAGTGAAGATATTTTGTTATTTGTTAATTGGGGAAGATTTTTGTACTGTCTGTATAATTTAGAATCTATTACACCATCCCCCATGACATTTTTGTTTTTATTAAAGATATTTGGCCTACATAAAAAAGTATTATCTTGATTCTAACTATGTTCATTTTGGGTATATGGTTTAATTATAAATTTATCCATAAGTGCCTTCTCAATTTGGATCCCTTTCTCAATGATCTCATCAAAACATTTTTTGCATTGTAGCTTTAATTGATACTTCAATTCAGAGTTGAGGTTATCAATGAACATTTTAGCCAATTCCTTTTCTATAAATATACAATGAAATTAGCTTAGCAAACTTCTCCATCATTGTAGGAATGAGGCTAGACTTTCCTCATTTCTATGTTGGTATTACAAAGATCTATGATGGATACATCATTTTCTATTTTGAATGAAAAGTGTCTCACAAAATTTTAGTCAATTCTCCAAAGCTAGATATGGACCCCTTTGGCAAATGCATAAACCAATGTAATGTGGGTCTCGTGAGACTTTTAAAGAAAAGTCTAAGGAGATAAGAATCATCATAGGCAACCTCATGGCATACTACATAAAATTCTTGGACATGATTGTAGAGATCTCCTTTCCCTCTATATTTTTCAAATTTTAGAACCTTGAAATGTGGTGGGAAAGGTACTTGTGGAATGCTCATATGAAAAAGAGAGGTGCAAAAATATTTATATTTATACCTCATCACTTCTATGTGAGGTTCAATCTACTGAAGCATTTCCTTCATGATTTTCCACTCTTGAGAAAAAGATGGGTCTATGAGGGGATTGGAGGTTTGAACCTGACTAGTGTGAGGTCTAGAGTGATTGGGGTTAGTGTTCTAGATATTTTACCTAGGGGAAGAAGGTCTTTGATTTTGTGCTTGAAATTATGAGGCAATGAAGTTGATATATTGGGTTAGCTTATCTAACCAATGCTCCTAGGTGAATTGTCTTCTATTAGCCTCAATGTGATTATTTTGGAGGGGTCCTTGTTGTTATTTTTATTCAAGATCTTGTTCATAATCCATAAGGTTATCTTCTTCATGATCTTGATTGGTATTGGTGTGATGATGGTGAGTGTTGGGTTGAGTGGATGGGTAGACTAGGTGTTGCAAGAGATTTTGATCAAATCTAGGGGGTAATGTGCACCCCATTTCAATGACCTGGGCTAGAATTTGATCATGATTTTTATAGATAAATTGGTTAAACTAGACCCTAACCTCATTTTTATGGAAGAAGTTGTTTGCAAATTAGTCTTCCTCTCCAAGGGTGTGCATGCCATTATGCATGTCATCATTATCCCTATTTTATTCACCTAAATTCCATAAGATGTCATTTTCTTGATTGGATCCTTGTCCTATTCTTAATATTTGGGAATAGGTTCTAAGAGGCAAGTTGGATGGTGAAGGCAATGTGAGATCAGTAATTAGGTGTGACTCAAATATAAGATGACAAGAGAGAAAGTGACTTTGGATACTAATTTTTTCTAAAACCAAGGACTAGGAGTGGTCAAGATAGGTGATGAGATGTAACTTAGATTGGATTTTTTTGAGGTTATAAATACTAAAATGACCAAATACTATCAAATTATCAAACCTATTAGGGTTCAATCTAACAAAGAGGATGAGTTGAATAGACACCCTTCACTCTAGCAAGGTGATGATTAGATGCATGCTAGATATGAAGAGATATGATGATGTGATGATGGGTGATAGACTAAAACCAAATAAGGTTTTGAATTTTGATAATGTTTAGCCAATGATAAGAGTAATGACTAATATAGATAATGGTCAGTGACCATTAAAGTTATTGGTTTCAAGACAAAGGTTTGTTATCCAAAAGGTGTGAATAGTGATATTCAATGTTGGGTTTTGAATATTAAGATGGGATATGTCATAAGGCCTCTAGGAATTTTTGATTAAATGTGATAGGCTAACTTAGCTCACAAATAACACAAGTCTTATCACAACACACACATAACACACCCAATCATAATCTCTAATTTTAATCAACCAAATGGGTGTGTAACTTGATGCTTGCACCATTTAATAACTTCATGGGTGAGGCTGTGGGTCAGTGACCCATTATGAAATCTACCAAAACCTCTTAACCCTATCTATACTTAACGATAACTTGGGAGCTGATCTTGAATCTGGTAGTAGAGTTCTTGTTACAACTAATAGGTCCTATTCTGTGTTTACATAGGCTCACTAGGGGATTCCCTAATATATACTAGGTACGATGGGGCCCAAATCCATGTAGGATGTTGTCTAGCCACTTTGTGTATTGGATCCAAAATGCCCCTCACTCCAAGGAACCCTTTATGGGGAATTCTTATTTAGTGCCTAATGACAACTACCCTAATATTTATACTCCACTAGAATATAAATCATGGTATAATGCATGGTGATGAAATTCACATTATCGACCCCTAGGGACTAATGGAAAGTGCATGGATGTCACTTCCACGATCGTGTTGTACCTTAAAAATAAAAATATGGAGGGTTATTGGTGGTTTTTGATCCTCCAATAATTACCACAAGGGCACAAGGAGGAGAACATACACCAGTGTAGCCCTCAGGTGATACTCAGGCAAGTCAAAGTTATTTAACTTAATTAATTTAGTGTATTTTCTAGTCTAATCTAATCAAGAATCAAACAAGTGATAAAAATACTATTTTAGCTAATTCTAGGATTGGTAAAACTATAAAATAAAAGATTATTAGTTTTAGGATAAAATGGTCTTTGAGTATTCATCTTGCTAGCAGATGGATTAGTTATTTGTAGATCGATAATTTTGATAATTGACCCTGCACAAACATTGTTAGTAGTTTGAAATATTTTACCTTGGAAGTGATCAGACATGTAAGCACATGTCAATTTAGTGTATAAGTAAAATTAGATAAATGATTAAAAATTATGTTTTATTTGAGATTGATCATCCTTCAAAACTGATGATTAGTAGTTTGATCAATTTTAACCTTTGACCAATTATTCCATGGAGCATATATGACAACCTATAAGGAAAAAGTGTTAGTAGTTTGAACAAAATTGATTCTTTGACATCTTTGAATACCTATAAATGATAAGATGATAATTAAAACAATATAAAATTAACTATATTAAATCCTTAGAATGATAACAAAACTTATGACTATTAATTTACAAAGTTATGAAAATGTAATGTACGACTATTAACTTACCACAATATGAAAAAAAAACTTAAATATTCTAAACTTTAATAAAAGAGTTAATACCTTTATCTATAATATTAAGAATAATATCTACAACTATGACTAAAATTGAGAAAAATAATAGATGACTCGATGACATAATAGCCATGGGATGGCATTCTAAATAAAACTTTAGACCATATATACAAAGAACACTTTACATAACCATTAAATCAAAACAACATTAAAAATTCAATCTAGTCAAGATTGGCCAAAATGGGTAGTCTAAATATTTGAAAAACATTATAATTGCTTTTGACATTGACATGTTTTAAAGTATATTTTTAAAAATGGGAATTTTAAAGACTAATTACATGTATATGTTTGATAAGAATGCCATTAAGGCATGTGGGCCAGTGAACCCAAAAAACCTCATAAATCAGGATGTTGGTAATATACACAGGATGGGTGATGAGCTTATGGTAAATAGACCAATCTAATAGTATTCAAGGTTCATTACTCAACAATATTTCTAGTAACTGAAGACATATTACAACACATATAAGATGTGGGCATCCACATAAGAATTGACATGTTTTGGCCTGAGATAATTAATAGGTGTCTATCCACTCAGTCTATGTTTCGGCCAGTGTATCCCTAGCCTACTAGTTCTAGAGTGGGGCAAGGCCATCTATTGATAGTGATATTTTGTTAAATGTTATATTTTTTAGGTTTGTGGTAGATGTGTATGAAAAAATTGGAGACACACAACCTATAAACCTTTTGACAAAATTACACATAACATATGTGTACACTGATTGGCAATAAATGGAACCAAAAACTATATACCTTGACCTATGCATCATGGATAACATACTTATAACCTACATTGAGAAAAAAAATTATTAGATCTTCATAGAATTGGGAAGTATGGATAGGAGCTATGAAATATTCAACAAATTATTTGGAAAAAGGAGGATCATTTTGATATAGCAGATCAAATCAGTTCTAGATCTAAAACCCAATAGTGTTGCTTTGTGTGTAGGTATTGACAAATTTGTTTTACATGCCAAATGTTTGGATTGAGATGTTTCTAACCAAAGGTACCTTCTCACAACATTGACATTCAAACTATCATACAAAATAACTCAAAGGAAAAAAGCTGGTGAGTGGGCATGTGGTCGATGATCTACAAAACCTATGGGAAGATTTACATCTTGGGGACTTAGACACTTTTTTGAGAAAATGTCTAAAAGGGGAAAAATGGTCTTATGGGTTGAAATAATTTTAGGATACACACAAAATGGATTTGTTGAAAAATGCTTTAAATTTTTTGAATCAAATGCAAATAGACAACTAAAGTCCATGACATTTATCTACACTCTCTTAGCATGTCATTAAAGATGGGATTTAGAACATGGTAAGAACATCCACCAAAATCACAATGAAATCAGACTTCATCAGGTGTCATGGTTGCTAGTGCCTTAGTAGATGGGTGTGATAAATGTGGAGATACATGACACTAAGAACCATTTGGTAGGATGTTGCAAGAAAAATGTGTTTCAATGATTTTAAGATATACAAAAAATGGGTTAGTTGAAAATGCTTCTATATTTTTTTTGTCAAATGTGATGGAAAGGTGTAAAACCAAACTCTATGACCTTTTCCAACAAAAAAATCTATATAGTGCTTAACACGTGGGCCATAATAGACTGATTTATGGTGGTGTAGGGATAAAATATAATTATTCTTCCTTCAAGTAATTAGACTAGGGACACATACATCTACTCATATAAAAATGGGGCTTGAAAATAGGGAGCGTACACAATTGATAAAAACCCCCTAATAAAACATCTAAAGACTCATGCACATTTTGAAGTTTTTATTAATCCAATGCAATATAACAAAGTAGAGAAAACAAAATATTGAAAAATAAAAAATGCACAAATCAAATCCACACAATAAAAAATAATAATGAACTTTTAGGTAATGAATTAAATCAGAAGGCCTAATTTAATTTGAAAAAAAAATAGAGTGTCTATAATGATGCATGAACAATCTTACCACAAAGTCAATCTTAACAAAATTATGGATTACTTCAAAGGTGTAATTTTTAAATTAATGATAGTAAAGAAGATT